>CAMQGK010000485.1:9477500-9507500 GCA_947000775.1 Pterois miles | reverse complement strand
ACATCATATAAATCATACGAAAGATTTTAAATACTATACAAAGTTAAAAAGGTCTAAAATTGCTTTAGAAACTACATTAAATACATTTCATTAAAAACACACAATTTATAAAGAGGAATTAATATTTAGACACATATTTTATAAAAACTTTTTACTAACATTATAAATTCATAAATTAATATAGACTTATGGGATTTCTATTTCATTACGGAGTATATTTCACTCAAACTCACATCACTTCAGTGTGATACACATGAGAGGAACAGAGCTACATTACCTGTTTAGAGGAGGCAGATCAGGAACTGCATGCAGCAGCACACAGACAGAACATGTCCAGACAAGCCCCAGGGGGCGGAGCTTGTGATCAATCTAGTGAAATTATCTATCTTTTTTACCAAATTTACACTTCTCCCACACTCAAAACACTCCTCTCTCTTATTATATGCACTTTTACTTTACTTACGGACCACATCCCTCACAATTTACAAAAAACACGTTTGCACCCTAACAGAGAGATGTAACATGCACATACTTAACTTCATCCATTATCCCTGTTATTCACTGAACAGATTCACTTCTGTTTAATTTCTCTCTCTCTCTCTATCTCTCTCTCTCTCTCTCTCTCTCTCTCTCTCTCTCTCTCTCTCTCTCTCTCTCTCTCCCCCCCCCCCTCTTTTTTTTTTTTTTTTTTTTTTTTTTTTTTTTTTTTTTTCCTCACCCTTAAGATCTGGGGTTGTGCGGTGTATGGAACACAGATCTTATGCAGACTCAGGAGTCGTGCGGTGTATGGGACACTGAGTTCTGCTCTTCCTCACACAAAAGACGACCGAATCTTCAGACCTGCTTGGGCTGACCCCTGATACCTCGCGGTGTTAACGAAAGGGTACATGTCTCAACAGGTGGTAAGTATGCGGCCCCCCGTGTCCCGACTCTAGGGCAGCACTGCGAGTGGTGGTTCAGGGTATCAGAACCTTAAACGTCACCCAGTCTTCTATGAGGAATAGCCTCACATACACCACAGTCCATACCCCACCACACACGTTCAAACCTTTTTTACCTTTTTTCCATCCCACAGTCTGCTTAGGGATTGTGCCGTGGATGCACCGGGACCTAGGCCTTATTTTTTCTTATTTTTCTTAGTCTTTCCATCCCACAGTCTGCTTAGGGACTGTGCCGTGGATGCACCGGGACCTAGATTCTTTTTTTATAAAAATAAAAAACTATGAAACTAAAAAAATAAAATAAAAAACTATGAAACTAAAAAAATAAAATAAAAAACTATGAAACTAAAAAAATAAAATAAAAAAATAAAAAATACAAATATAAACCTTCTTAAATCTTTAGATGTCTTAATATACCAGTGGCTAGAGTAGAGTAGCTTAGGAGGGACACACCCCGGAGACTGCGCATCTTCGGTGGGACCTCCTTGGGTGAGAGTGTCTTGTGGTAAGCGGTCGAAACACTCAATGATCCCAAGGCACACAACTGAGGATGTGTCCCCAGTGAGCAGGGACATGGTCTAGGGACAGATCGGAACCGGCCCAAAAGGTTGGGACCGTATTAGGGATTTCGTGGGCTGAAAGGCCCCCGTATCCTTTACGTCAGGTGGGGGACCCATGAGGATTTCGTGGACGAAAATGTCCCCGTACCCTTACGAACAACTTCTCGTACCCTCACTGCTGTCCTGAAAAAATTGTGACCAGCCACCCACCGGTGCGGACTGGGGGAGGGGGTCACAGTGACCTTACCTGCTCACTTACTTACACCAAACCAAATACGTAGGACACTAATATTACCCAATTTTATCGACACATTAACACACAAACTACGTAACCTACTTAACCTACTTAAACTCCGTTCCCGAGATACAGAATTGGGTAGGGGTACCCGATTGAGTTTTTATCCCCTTTACCCCCTAACCCAAAAGACAGCAGAGAACCAGGATGCAGAGTTGTTTTAAAAGGTGTGGGTTGCTGCCCACGTCAAAGTGGCCAGAGGGGGCCTGTGCTCACACACACCCAGTGAGAGGCGCCAACGCAACCCTCCAAGACCTCTGGGAAGAGAGAAATACAAAGTCAATATCATGCAAACATAAAATATGATAAAGCACTGGAGAGTGTATGAAAACCTTGTTTATTGCAAGATTTTCCTCTGAGGATTGGTTGAATAAAAGATAGACCAATGGATGGAGAAAAAAATACACATACAATTGTCTTTTGGAAGTCATTTTATTGTGCTGCTGTTCCTTCCTCCAGTTGACCCAGGTCGCAGGGTTAGGGAGTATTGTCCTTGCATGGGTATTGTTACATGACCCCCCCTCTAATCATAATGATCCTGATGTCTCACCCATGATCTGTGTTTCCTCTCCAAGCGTGGCAGCTCTGGTGATTGAGAACCAATAAAGAGGAGGAAAGGAGTTGTGCTCCCGCTCTCTTCCACTCTCTGGCTTAGTAGCAGCAGCAGCGATGTGACTACTTATAGTTTGTTGTTTTCTGGTTCTTGATCTTTTCTTGTGAGTCCGGTGGCATAGTTTTTGTGGATTGTTGCTGTTTGTGAGGGTTTAGTTTGGGGATGTGTTGTGTAGGGGTAGAGGGAAGCACCGGGTCCTATCAGCCCTGGCCCAACACTGAATTCAGTAGGAGGTAAAAACTGCAATATTTTGGGAAAGAAAAGTCATAAAGACTTGCAAAGAGGACCAGCGTTCTTGGCGCCCCCAAAAAACCCCTAACACAACTTGGTCCTGTCTCTCTACAACCTTCCGTTCCCATAACCCTAACCCATGATACAAAATTTACTAGTAGGTGAAAAGTGCCATGTCGTGTGAACGAAAGCTCCTCCTAGAGACATGCGGTAAAGACCAAAGGGACCAGCAACCCTAACCTAACCCTATCCCCTAGTAGGGGTGTTTGGGAAGTTGCTGAACTCCCCGTTCTCAGCTGAACACATCAGGCTTGGTCCAAAGTCTCTAGGACCTTCCATTCCCGAGATACACAATTCAGTAGGGATTCAATCTACATACACATATACTGGGTTCACATTTTTGCCTGTAACTTCGGAATGAAAGGTCGGAGCGAGTTAAAAAAAAACTTGTGTGTGTAGGTTCTTGGGGACGCTGAACATGCCAGTCTTGGTCCCTGGTCTCCACGACCTTCCATTGTCAAGATACTGTATTCAGGGGGTAAAAACTGCAATATCTCTGGAGCAAAAAGTCGTAGACACTGATGGAAAACAGCACCGCCAAAAATGCAAAAATGCTGAAAACCCCCTAGTAGAACTTGGTCACGACTGTACGACTTTCCGTTCTCATAACCCTAACCCAAGATAAATAATTCAATATGGGGTGAAAGGTGCCATATCTCAGGAACAAAAGCTCCTAGAGACTCATGGTGAAGACCAAAGGGACCAGCAATCCTCAAAACTCCCTGGTAGAACTTGGTCCAGAGTCTCTACAACCTTCCGTCCCCGAGATACTGAATTCAGCAGGGGTACTGAATTAAGTTTTTATCCCCTTAACCCCTAATTCCAACTCCCTAACCCGAACCCAGTGGACACATTTCTGAGTGTCTTTTCTACTGTGATAACTTTGTAACCACTAGCAGAAAGGTGTCATTAAAAAATTGTTCATAAATTACCATAATTGGCCCAACAAAACTTTGACAAATTGTACCTTATGAAGTCTATTTATTCATCTTCACATAAATGCTTATGGTGTGTGCATCACAAAAAGGTCTACAATAAAGCTTAACCTCACTATCAAAGGAAGTGACATCATATTTGTTGATCTATAGAACTGTAGGAATATGGAGACCTGAAATATACTGAAAACATAGATTGCATATTGCATTTGTTAATAGCTTCCCTGTGATCATACACTCATAAATAGCTGAGAAGATTTAACTGTCTTCTGGTTAGCTCCGAATTTTCATAGCACGTGACTTAAACTGTTATACAGTGATATTTGCAAAAGTGGGAAGATTCTTAGTTTTGTTTTTGTTTTGTTTGTTTTTTTTTGTTTGTTTTTTTTTTCATTTTGGAATACCTACTTTGATAAAAGATTTTCATGCTGGATGTTCATTGGTTTGTTTGCCAAAGGTCCGATGTCAAATGTGACATTCTTTTGGCAAAACACAGCAACTGTCATCAGCGACTTAACTCATCGCTACATGTGCCAAAGAGAAGATCACCACTCACGCTCAACCATGACATTACAGAAACACACTCACAGTGATTCAAGGATAACAGTAATGACATGTCTGAAGAAAATAACTAGCTCAGGAATTTCATGTTACACTCAAGAACATTTAAATAGATCACAGCACTACAAATTCTGGTATATTCCACAGCAGAGCAACAAAATCAGTATAACACACTTGGTGCAGAGAAGATATAGTTTTTTTTTTTTTCTTCTGAAACAATTTTCCTGCTTTTTGTTCTTGTGAATGATTGCAACATTCCCAATACAGTACACTTC
The DNA here is from genome assembly GCA_947000775.1 of Pterois miles. NCBI lineage: Eukaryota > Metazoa > Chordata > Actinopteri > Perciformes > Scorpaenidae > Pterois > Pterois miles. The sequence goes on along the minus strand of CAMQGK010000485.1, from coordinate 9,503,029 downwards.
AACAAAAAACATCTCAATTCCAGAGAAGGGTAGACCATACTATCACATCATGCTTATAAATTTCCAGTTATGCTGGGATTATTACTTTTTATTACCATGACTTTCAGTTTCAGTACACTGTAGAGTTTCATCTACTACAGAAAGCCTTGTGTTGTCCAGCAGACAGCTGCAGCAGGTTAGGAGGGTTTTTTCAAGGGTTGGCTACATGCTGACTGGATGGCTTCAGCACATGTCTCAAACTTCTGCAATTTTTTTCCACCAGCTAAAGAGACTTCTTACTCCAACCGCTGAGTAAAATTTTCTGGGAAAAGTCCTTTGTGAGCACCAGTGCAGAGTGTTAACCAGTCACTCTCCTTGATCCCTGTGAGCCAGCCGGCATCCTGCAACAACACCCACAAATAAATCACAAACAGCCTCTTGTTCATTCCTTTCTTCCAGGATGCTGTTTGCCTTGAATTACCAGAATTCAATGTCACCTGCTGTTCTCACCTGATCCTCTACTGAAGCAGTGGGAACCACTAACACCACATCACCTCTCTTCAATTCGAGCTCATCTGAATTTGCAGCCTCAAAGTCATGCATCGTCTCCACCTGCAGGAAGAAAAAAAAAACATCACCACCTATGCTGACAACAGATTAAGCATGTTAACCATTTATGTAAAAAAATACATACAGAATAACAAGTGTGCATTTTCTAATTTGTTACATTAAACATTTAGTTGTGTTAGATAGTATCTCGAGAAAGACCCGCCTTGTAGAGAAAGTCATCAGGGAGTCCAGACACTCCATCAGACGGACTCATGTGTTTCAGAGTCTGGTTTTCAGCTGTCACACCATCGTCACTAATGGCGGTGGGAGAAATAATGTCAGCATCACGGTCATCATCACCTTCATTGCTGGAGGCAGGCTCAATCACCACAGAGGGGATTGGCATCTTTTCCTGCAGATGACAAACAGCTTTTAGCTCTCACATTAATAACCTTTCACTTTGTCTCAGTTATAATAATAAACAACCAGACTAAAATGTGATCCAAGGACAAATAAATTTGTGCTTCTGAGGAGAATCCAAAGCTGTTTCCTAACACTGCTTTAACTTGTTTGTAGAACTTACATCAAAATAAATTAGTCTTTATATATTGTATCATGATACTCGTATATTGTATCATGATACATGTTACTGATCCTACTTTGAAATTCACTGAAAAATGGGTTGTAGAGTTTGTTTGAGGAGTCTGTTCGTGGACATGTTACCAGGGATAATACTTCCTGACTCTTTTCATTTATTTTGTTTTGTATTTATTTTTGTCTTTATTGGTCTAACTCTAGACTGATGAAATCATTATGCTGAGCTTCAGAGAATGGTTTATTGTTGCGTGAATGGTCATAATGACAGTCAAGTGACAGTTACCGATGGAGCTGCTTCCCCTGGAGATGTTTTGACTTCGTGTGCAGGAGGAATCTGTGTGCAAACCAAAATCATTTCATTAAACAGGAACAGTCACATAATGAACAGTATCTGTTAGCCTCACACATTCTGCTTTGCAGTAATTCGCATTCATAAATATTACTTAAAATATCATGTCCACCTCTCTGGGAACCATCACCTTAACGTGGTGGAGAGGTTTGTGTGTCCCTATGACCCTGAGGGCTGTGTTGTCTGGAGCCTAGTGCTCCTGATAGGGTCTCCCATAGCAAATTGGTCTCAGGTGAGGGGCCAGACAAAGAATGGTTCAAAAAAACCCCATGAATAACTGAGGCAGAGGAGGAGTGACCCGGCCCGGAGGAAGCCCGGGGCCCCCGTCTGGAGCCAGGCCCAGATGGCGGGCCCGTGAGCGAGCGCCTGGTGGCCGGGCTTGCCACGGAGCCTGGCCGGGCTCAGTCCGAAAAAGCGACGTGAAGACCCCCTCCTCTCCATCCTGTGGGCCCACCACCCGCAGGAGGAACCGCTGGGGTCGGGTGCGCTGCCATATGGGTGGCAGTGAAAGCCAGGGACCTCGACGGACCAGACCTGGGCGGCAGAGGCTGGCTCTGGGGACGTGGAACGTCACCTCTCTGTGGGGGAAAGAGCCGGAGCTTGTGCGGGAGGTGGAGCGCTATCAGTTAGATCTGGTGGGGCTTACCACTACGCACAGCCTCGGCTCTGGAACCGTTCTCCTGGATAGGGGTTGGACTCTATTCTTCTCTGGAGTTGCCCAAGGTGTGAGGCGCCAAGCGGGTGTGGGGATACTCACAAATCCCTGGTTGAGTGCTGCTACGTTGGGGTTTACCCTGGTGAACAAGAGGGTCGCCTCCCTGCGCCTTCGGGTTGTGGGGGGGGAAACTCTGACTGTTGTCTGTGCATATGCACCAAACAGCAGTTCAGAGTATTCGACTTTCTTGGAGACCCTGAATGGAGTCCTGTATGGGGCCCCAGTAGGGGACTCCATTATTCTGCTGGGGGACTTCAACGCACACGTGGGCAACGATGGAGGTACCTGGAGAGGCGTGATTGGGAGGAATGGCCTACCTGATCTGAACCCGAACGGTCATTTTTTATTGGACTTCTGTGCTAGTCACGGATTATCCATAACAAATACCATGTTCGAACATAAGGATGCTCATAAGTGTACTTGGTACCAGAGCACCCTAGGCTGAAGATCGATGATTGATTTTGTGATTGTATCATCCGATCTGAGGCCGCATGTTTTAGACACTCCGGTAACAACATCAGTGGAGTCTGGAAAGGCCTAAAAACCATCTCAGGCCACAAGAAACCAGACTCCAAGGCTGTGGGAGACCTAAAGTGGGTGAATGATTTGAACCACTACTTTAACAGGTTCAATGAGTCACCTACACCTACCCCTCCCCCAGCCCAGTCCACCCTGCTGCAGTTCCCTCCATCTCCCACTTCAAGACAGTGCCCCCCTCCTCCTCCTCCTTCACCACCTTCAGCACAACAATACCCCCACTACATCGACACCTACAGCTCTACCTATGGCTCCAGCAACCCGTCACACAGACAACCCCCCTCTGCTCCACTACACAACTCTACTCCCCCACCCCCCTCCTCTGCCTCTACACACAGCCCCCCTGCTCCAGTTTGTCCTTCACAACACTTCAGGTGAAGAACCAGTTCATGAAATGAACGTGAGGAAGGCTACGGGTCCAGATGGCATCAGCTCCAGGCTCCTGAAGTCCTGCGCAGATCAGCTGTGTGGGACTTTTGGACGTCTATTCAACCTGAGCCTGAAGCTGAGGAAGGTACCACAACTGTGGAAGACATCCTGCGTGGTACCTGTGCCCAAGACCCCACACCCCAAGGACCCCAGCAGCTTCAGGCCGGTGGCATTAACATCCCACCTATAAGGCCCTGGAGCGCCTGGTCCTCCAACATCTCCGCCCTGTGGTGAGTCCATCCATGACCCACTACAGTTTGCCTATCAACCTGGCATTGGGGTGGATGATGCCGTCATCTTCCTTGTGGACCGAGCTCTGTCTCACCTGGAGAAGCCTGGGAGCACTGTGAGGATCATGTTCTTTGATTTCTCCAGTGCTTTCAACACCATCCAGCCGACACTTCTGGGGACAAACTGGAGACTGCAGGGGAGATCAACATCTTACATCCTGGATACTGGACTACCTCACAAACCGCCCACAGTTTGTGAGGACACAGGACTTCATTTCAGACACGGTGGTCTGCAGTGTGGGGGCCCCGCAGGGAACGGTTCTGGCTCCGTTCCTCTTCACGCTCTACACTGCAGACTTCACTTACAACTCACCAACCTTCACCTCAAAGTTCTCTATACTCTCTATCGTCGGCCTCATCACTGATGGGGACGACGCGGAGACAGAGAACTTTCCCAGGACTTCGTGGACTGGTGCCTGCGGAACCACCTCCAGATCAATGCGGGGAAAACTAAAGAGCTGGTGGTGGATTTCCGCAGGCAAACTCATCCCCCTCCAACACCGGTGAACATCCAGGGATCAGACATTGAGATGGTGACATCTTATAAATACCTGGGTGTTCACCTGAACAATAAACTGGACTGGACAACAAACTCCTCTGCACTCCATAAGAAAGGCCAGAGCAGACTGTATCTGCTCAGGAGACTGAGGTCTTTTGGAGTGCAGGGGACACTATTGAAAACTTTCTATGACACCGTGGTGGCATCAGCCATATTTTATGGAGTGGTTTGCTGGGGCAGCAGCATCACAGCTGCAGACAGGAAGAGGCTGGATAAGATTATCAAAAGGGCCAGCTCTGTCCTGGGATGCTCTCTGGACTCAGTGCAGGTGGTGGGAGAGAGGAGGATGACGGCTAAGCTGTCATCCATGATGGAGAAGGACTCCCACCCCATGAGAGATACCATCAGAGCTCTGGAGAGCTCCTTCAGTGACAGGCTGCTACACCCTAAGTGTACGAAGGAGCGTTACAGAAGGTCCTTCCTGCCTGCAGCTGTTAGACTCCATAACCAGCACTGCTCCCAGTAAACCACAATCACATCACATTCACAACAAACTCACCGGACATAAGTGCAAAAGGACTTTATACAATTATATCATTATATATGACACATTTTTTCTGTCTTACTTTTTTTTTTCTATTTTCTATTATGTATATACTAATTTATTTTTATTTTATTCTCTGTAACGTGTAAATTTCCCCACTGTGGACTAATAAAGGAATATCTTATCTTATCTTATCTTATCTTAAAGAGAGGGGCAGAGCTGTCAACTGATCACCATCTGGTGGTGAGTTGGATCAGAGGGTGGGGGAAGACTCTGGATAGACCTGGTAAACCCAAACGTGTAGTGCGGGTGAACTGGGAACGTCTGGAGGAGGCCCCTATCCGAGAGATCTTCAACTCACACCTCCGGCGGAGCTTTTCTAGCATTCCTGTGGAGGCTGGGGGCATTGAACGTGAGTGGGCGATGTTCAAAGCTTCCATTGCTGAAACTGCGGCGGTGAGCTGTGGCCTGCGGGTCTTAGGTGCCTCAAGGAGCGGTAACCCTCGAACACCGTGGTGGACACCGGTGGTCAGGGAAGCTGTCCGACTGAAGAAGGAGTCCTTCCGGGATATGTTATCTCGGAGAACTCCGGAGGCAGTTGCAAGGTACCGACGGGCCCGTGGGGCGGCAGCCGCTGCCGTAAAGGAGGCAAAGCAGTGGGTGTGGGAGGAGTTTGGAGCAGCGATGGAGAAGGACTTTTGGTCGGCACCAAGGTGCTTCTGGAAAACTGTCCGGCACCTCAGGAGGGGGAAACGGGGAACCATCCAAGCTGTGTACAGTAAGGATGGGACACTGTTGACCTCAACTGAGGAGGTAACCGGGCGGTGGAAGGAGCACTTTGAGGAACTCCTGAACCCGACTGATACATCCTCTCTTGTAGAGGCAGAGCTGGAACCTGATGGGGGATCGTCGTCAATTTCCCTAGGGGAAGTCACTGAGGTAGTTAAACAGCTCCGCAGTGGCAAGGCCCCGGGGATTGATGAGAATCGCCCAGAAATGCTGAAGGCTCTGGGTGTGGAGGGGCTGTCATGGATGACACGCCTCTTCAACATTGCGTGGAAGTCGGGGACAGTGCCTTAAGAGTGGCAGACCGGGTTCCCCTGTTCAAAAAGGGGGACCAGAGAGTGTGTGCCAATTACAGGGGTATCACACTACTCAGCCTCCCTGGTAAAGTCTACTCTAGGGTGCTGGATAGGAGGGTCCGGCCGATAGTCGAACCTCAGATTGAAGAGGAACAATGCGGATTTCGTCCTGGCCGTGGAACAACGGACCAGTACTTCACTCTCACAAGGATCCTTGAGGGGGCCTGGGAGTATGCCCATCCAGTCTACATGTGTTTTGTAGACTTGGAGAAGGCGTACGATTGGGTCCCCCGGGGTATACTGTGGGAGGTGCTGCGGGAGTATGGGGTGAGGGGTTCACTTCTCAGGGCCATCCAATCCCTGTACTCCCAAAGCGAGAGCTGCGTCCGGGTTCTCGGCAGTAAGTCGGACTCGTTTCCGGTGGGCGTTGGCCTTCGCCAGGGTTGCGCCTTGTCTCCAACCCTGTTCATGATATTCATGGACAGGATATCGAGGCGTAGTCGGGGGGAGGAGGGTTTGCAGATTGGTGTGCGCTGCTTTTTGCAGATGATGTGGTTCTGCTGGCATCATCAGTCTGTGACCTCCAGCGCTCACTGGATCGGTTCGCAGCCGAGTGTGAAGCAGCTGGGATGAGGATCAGCACCTCAAAATCGGAGGCCATGGTTCTCAGCAGGAAACCGATGGATTGTCTACTCCAGGTAGGGAATGAGTCTTTACCCCAAGTGAAGGAGTTCAAATACCTCGGGGTCGTGTTCACGAGTGAGGGAACAATGGAACGTGAGATTGGCCGGAGAATCGGAGCAGCAGGGGCGGTATTGCAGTCGCTGTACCGCACCGTTGTGACGAAGAGAGAGTTGAGCCGGAAGGCAAAGCTCTCTATCTACCGGTCAATCTTCGTGCCTACTCTCACCTATGGTCATGAGGGCTGGGTTATGACCGAAAGAACTAGATCGCGAGTACAAGCGGCTGAAATGTGTTTCCTCAGGAGGGTGGCTGGCATCTCCCTTAGAGATAAGATGAGAAGCTCAGTCATCCGTGAGGGACTCAGAGTAGAGCCGCTGCTCCTTTGCGTTGAAAGGAGCCAGTTGAGGTGGTTCGGGCATCTGGTAAGGATGCCTCCTGGGCGCCTCCCTAGGGAGGTGTTCCAGGCACGACCAGCTGGGAGGAGACCCCGGGGACGACCCAGGACTAGATGGAGAGATTATATCTCCACTTTGGCCTGGTAACGCCTCGGGATCCCCCAGTCAGAGCTGGTTAATGTGCCCCGGGAAAGGGAAGTTTGGGGTCCCCTGCTGGAGCTGTTGCCCCCGCGACCCGACCCCGGATAAGCGGTTGAGGTTGAAGATGAAGATGAAGATGAAGAGAATATCATGTCCAAAATGTATATTTTGGACAAAAAAAAAGATGCATTTGGATCAGAAATAAACACAAGACAAAAAAATTTAATCTTATAAAACACAATTCCCATAATATCCCAAGAACTTTTAATTCGCAGGTCACACCAATTAGGATCAAGACTTCACTCAGTCAACACTGTTTACTTTAAACCAGAGTTAAACTGCTGTAAAACCCTTTATTGTCAGTGTCAAACTTCATTGATTGAACAAATACTCTTGACAAGTTGAATCGCAGGCAACACCATCAGCCGGCTTGAGTCGAGATGGGCCAGTTCACACCACTGCAACTTTTCCCGACAATGCTCTAAAACTTTTTCATCTCATCATTAATCTTTGATCTGAACTGGGCTTTACTTGCCTTCAGATGTCAAGTTCATCTCCCAGTTTGTGTCTGGCAGGCAGACACCCTCTCCACATTTAATAGTGAGCTTATGACTTTCCTCATACTCTTCCTCCCCCCATCTCTTTCTCTCGCCTTCTGTCTCTCTCAACCCAACTGGTCAAGGAAGATGGCTGCCCATCAGGTTCTGCTTGAGGATTTGTCACATTAGGGTTAGGGTTAGCCACTGCCTGCTCAGGGGGAATGCTGGGTCTCTGTAAATAATACTGTAAGGAGTACGGTCTAGATCTGCTCTATACAAAAGTACCCTAAGATAACTTCGATAGTGATCTGGTGCTATAAAAACAGAACTGAACAATAATAATGATGATGATGATGATGATCAGAAGGAGGAGGAGGAAGAGGAGAATGGTAGTGATGATGACGAGCGAGTTATTAACAGGTCCACTCACATCAGACTTGTCCTCCTTTAGGCTGCCAGAACTTTCTGCTGTATCTTCCTCACCAGCACAGGAGGCTGCATGTTCCTCTACCACTGCTCCAGCAGGAGGAGCGTGAGGTTCCTCACTAGCAGTGGGAGCTGGAGGCTGGTCTTGTTCCTTAGCATGTTCTGTCTCTGAGGCTTCTGGAGCCTCAGGTGATGCTGCATTAACTTCGTTCTTTTGCAAAGAAAGATTGTGATCAACCATAAAAACTGCTGAAATTTGACACAGGCTAAGAATTCCATGAGTCCAAATGGGCCGCTATTATTATTCAGCTTTCATTACTGCTTGTGTTCATCTCAGACTTCCTAAAAGTTAAAATACCTCCCACATAATACACATTTTCTCAGTAGTGTCTACAACTCTGAAGACAAGTCAGCAGAGTGGAACAGACCTGCAGAACTACATCGGCATTTATAATACAATACATGATTATTATTATTATTATTAGTAGTAGTAGTAGTAGTAGTAGAGGTAGTAGTATTTTAGCATATACCAGCTTGGGCTGTAGTGCATATGTTCTGATCCATCAGGCTCTGGGAGTCACGGTCCTATGCATACAGCATGCAGATACTGTACATGCAGAATACATGGTATGTAGACTGATTCACGTACCAAAGTTCACAAGTGGGATTTCCCCACTTTTAGCAATATTTATATATTTTAGTAAAAGTCATGAGATTAGCACAACACACTAGTGCACATTTAATGGTGTCACCCACATATGCAGATCACCGCAAGCAGTAAAGCAGTGTATTATATATATAATTTATTATTGCAGTACAATAGTGTTACATAAAAGTAGGCTCATACACACACAGCTAATATTTAATATAGCAGTTCTCTAATGTTGAATATTGCTGCATAGCCAAGCCAGTGTAAATGCAAATTATGATTTGCAAATTCCTTATCTCTCTCTGTTGTTGCATCTAAAGGCTGTTTGAAGAAGCAGGGATATAGTGCTGGGCTCTGGTTTCCTTTTTACTGCTTGCGGTGATCTGCACATGTGGGTGACACCATTAAATGTGCACTAGTGTGTTGTGGTAATCTCATGACTTTTGCTAAAATATATAAATATTGCTAAAAGTGGGGAAATCCCACTTGTGAACTTTGGTACGTGAATCATTCTACATACCATGTATTCTGCATGTAGGTAGGTAAGTAGGTAGTTAAGTAGGTAGACAGGTAGGTAGGTATGTAAGTCAGATCTGCTCAACAGAAAGTCAATCACATTCAAAGTGACATGATGTACATAAATTTAATACTCACCATCTTATCAAAATCAGCAAAGAATGATGGGGCAGTGGCATCCTTCAGAAAATGTGTGTTGAAAATAGAGAAAAAGAGTCACAATTAACAACCAGTATCTGGAAATATGTGATAATTTAGCTTTAGAGAATGTGAAAGATACAAGACACACTTGGAATAGGGCTTCAGAGGGTTTGATGATGTAAGAATGCAGTTACAGTCAATGTCTGCTCTTATGATCCTAATACCCGCGGTAACCTCTGACCACTGAACAGACCTCTGAAGATACCTGCAACCCTGTACAGAGATCGCTGACCTCTGGTCTGACCTCTGGTCTGACCTCTGGTCTGACCTCTGCAGTGACCTCTTTGTTCAACTCACAAATTAAAATAGTAAGTTAAATAGATAAAGTTTAACTGATATCAGAATTCCCTGTGGACTGAAATAGCTCTGAACAATCTGTAACTTAAGTGTGATGAATGCTGTAATCCCAACATCTGAAATCATCTTTGCAAACTGTTGATATGAATGTTTATTCTGGGCAATGGGTGTAATTTAAGTTTAGTTTGAAACATTACCTGTGAATATCCATTAAATGCATTGGTCACCTACATTAAATTGCAAAGAAACAAATTAGTATTTGAAGCCTTTGTGTAAAACAAGTTTAAGATGAGTTGGAAAGATGGATTTGATATGCAAATGAAAACATGAAAAAACAAGACAAAGCAAACAAGAGAAGAGGTGGGGGGAGCTCAGGCTAGGATCCAGGTTGCAAGACAACTATGCTCACTTTGTTTCTCAATCTGTGGGAGGGTAGGAGGCAGGAATTAGGTTCTCATTTATTTCTAGTCTACTCTACGCTAATCTACCATACTGAAGATGTGAGGAACTCAAGTACCTCTTCCTTTTCTGTATCTAGTTCTTGGTACAACTTTCCAAATCTCCGGTTTGCAGCCTCATCTTCGGACATGTCTGAATTTTCTGGTTCTTTGTGGATTCTGGTAACATTTACATCTTTAATTCCTTCTGCTGTTCCAGAGAAAGCAGCAGATGCAGAGTAGTGTTGAGTGACAGAAGAGTCAGGGTCACTGCTGTGACTAACTTCCTGCCAGGACATGGTGTTGGAGGCAGGACCCTCAGTCCCCAAAGAGGATCCTGAGAAGCTGTTGGCAAACGGCTCTATATTCCGTCCACATCTTCCATCCCCAGAGGGCACAAGTCCACCTTCTCCTGAGGTCTCAGCAAATGGATCAAATTCAAAACCACCCACTTTTCCTCCTCCCTGTGTTTCAGCTGAGGAAACTGAATCAAATGCACCTCCTCCCTGTATTTCAGCAAAAGGATCTGAATAAAATGCACCTCCTCCTTGTGTTTCAGCAAAAGGATCTGAATCAAATGCACCTCCTCCCTGTGTTTCAGCAAAAGGATCTGAATCAAATGCACCTCCTCCCTGTGTTTCAGCTAAGGAAACTGAATAAAATGCACCTCCTCCTTGTGTTTCAGCAAAAGGATCTGAATAAAATGCACCTCCTCCTTGTGTTTCAGCAAAAGGATCTGAATCAAATGCACCTCCTCCCTGTGTTTCAGCTAAGGAAACTGAATAAAATGCACCTCCTCCTTGTGTTTCAGCAAAAGGATCTGAATCAAACGCACCTCCTCCCTGTGTTTCAGCTAAGGAAACTGAATAAAATGCACCTCCTCCCTGTGTTTCAGCAAAAGGATCTGAATCAAATGCACCTCCTCCCTGTGTTTCAGCTAAGGAAACTGAATAAAATGCACCTCCTCCCTGTGTTTCAGCAAAAGGATCTGAATCAAATGCACCTCCTCCCTGTGTTTCAGCAAAAGGATCTGATTCAAACACACCTCCTGTCTGTGTTTCTGAATGATTTTTGTAAACTGATGTGAGATCAGTTTGTTTTCCTGGCAGCTCTTCTTCAGCTGAACAGTTTCTCTCTGCTGCTATACCATCACATCCACATCCCCACCCCTCTGATACATTCACTGGGGAACGATCCTCATATGAAAGTTCATCATCAGCACTCGCCCAGCCTCCTCCCTGACCTCCATCACCCCACTCCTCAGCGGTCTCATATTCAGACCCAGACCCATCTGGAGACCTGGACCACTTTTCTCCTCTGTCCTCTGTGCTGTCCTCAATCTGTTCACCATACTCATTGGTGAATATAAGTCCTGGAGTGGACTTTCTACGGTCTTCCAGCCCTTCTGTATCTTCCCTCGAATCTTCATCTTCATCACCCCTAACTGCAGAGGGATGAGGGTTGGGGTTAGTCTGAAAGTTCCAGCTGCTAACCTCATCTTCAGCTGCTGTGGCTGCCTCACTGTCCTGAGGAGGTGTAGCTGTCTCTGCACCCGGCTGCCAGCCATCTGTCTGGGGCCAGCCCTGAGCCCCACCCTGAGCCCTTCCCTGTGCCCCCTCCAGCCCTACAGCAGAGGCCTCCGCTCCTGCAGCAGCATCTTCATTTGCTGACAAAGAACCAAAGTCTGCAGACCAGTTGGCGACGAAACCAGCATCTGCAGCCTGCTTGGAAAAGGCAGGGATTGTAGGGTTAAAGTTTGACACCCCCCCCCACCCCACCCCCCCACCAGTGCATGAAATTTAAAACAAAGACAGTTGACAGAAATGATGTAAGATTTCAGAGACTGTTTGCACAAAGACAGACTGATCTAAGCTGTTATGTAACAAACTGATGCATGTTTCAGATTTCTGCATAACAAACCTGTTGAGCTCCTGACTGCTGCCAGTAGTCTTTCACCATGACTTCTGGGTAAATTAAGACTAGGTGGATATATTTCCAGGAAGCTAAGTAATCTGCATAAAAGTCACTGAAATATGAGTGAACATACATACATGAACATACTGATGTTCTAGGGTAAATGTGAATATACTGATGTTCTAGAGTAAACATGAACATACTGATGTTCTAGGGTAAACATGAACATACTGATGTTCTAGAGTAAAGGTGATTTTTCTGATGTTCTAGAGTAAAGGTGAACATACTGATGTTTCAGAGAGAACATAAATACACTAATGTGCTAGAGAGAACATGTGAATATACTGATGTTCGAGAGAGAATATATGAATAAGCTAATGTTCTAGAGAGAACATTTGAATATACTGATGTTCTGTGGGGTGGCTCTTCCTCAGTGATATTTCAGGTTTTAAGTATGATGAGAAACAGATGTTGTTAATTAACAGATGTAATTGTGTGTACTTACAGGTTGAGCTGTTTGGGTGTTCGCCTTTAAAAAACAGAAAGGGTTAGGAGATGGCTCATATCTGCAGAGAACACTATACTGATCTGTGTACTGTCCTGCGATGTAAATCTTGATTTATTTTTAGAAAATGATTACATTGTTAAGTTACTAGACCAGCTTCACTTTGGATTCATACCCTCATCTCCAGATAATTTATCTTCATTAGACTTCATATGAAGTCAGTGTAAAATGATATTCTTCAACAGGTTTAAATAAGAAGAAGACTGTACTCACCGACCACATATCCCAAGGCACAGCTGTCTGAAAGAGTCAGAGCACATGCTGTTAAACTTAAATGTTATTACATTTGTCATATACATACAAGTAATACATGAAATTGTAAACATGAAGTGTTGGGCAACGTTGGAGAAAAACTTCTCGATTCTGGAGATTAAAGAAACAATCAGAGCTATGCAAAGTGGTAAATCCCCGGGACCGGATGGTTACCCAACTGACTTCTTTAAAAAATTTGCCTTTAACTATGCATCAAGCAGTTATTTCTGTGCTTCTTAAAGAAGGGTGAAATCCTTTTTTCATTGTAGTTCATTTCGTCCAATATCTCTCCTTAATACTGATGCGAAAATCCTTGTCAAAGTTTTGGCACGCCAACTGGAAGGTGTTCTTCCCTCTACTATATCGCCTGACCAAACAGGTTTTATTAAGAACCGTTATTCCTTTTTTAATGTCAGACGCCTTCTTAATATCCTTTATAGTCCTTCTCCACCTGATGTGTCAGAATTAGTTCTCTCATTAGACGCTGAAAAGGCATTTGATTGGGTGGGGTGGGACTACCTCTTCAGCACATTAGAGAGGCTCGGATTTGGCCCTGGGTTCATATCATGGATCAGGCTTCTATATACTTCTCCGATGGCTGCTGTCCATACTAATGATAATTTGTCCTCTTATTTTGAGCTTAAACGAGGCACAAGACAGGGATGCCCCTTGTCACCGCTGCTCTTTGCGATTTAAATAGAACCCTTAGCACTAGCCCTGAGACAAAATACAGATATAAAAGGAATTCTGCGAGCAGGGAGGGAACATAAAGTCTCACTATATGCAGACGATATGCTTTTATTCCTATCACAGCCCCTCTTTGAGTCTTCCTAAACTATTGACCTTGCTAAAAGATTTTGGAAAAAATATCTGGATATAAGGTTAATATTCAGAAGAGTGAATTAATGCCTATTGGGGAAAGTCCAGATGTGTCTCCATTAGACTCATTTCCCTTTAAAATTAGCCCCATGAAATTCAAATATTTTGGGGTATGGATTACACATAAACATAAAGATCTCTATGCTGCTAACTATCAACCCCTGTTATCTAAAGTTAATCGGGATAGCGAACGGTGGGAGCTCCTACCTCTCACGTTGGGTGGAAGAATTAATACAGTAAAGATGACTATTTTGCCTAAGTTTTTATATATATTCCAGTGCCTTCTTATCTTTTTAACTAAATCTTTTTTCACCAAGCTTAACAATCTGATCTCTTGTTTTATATGGAGTAAAAAGCCTCCTCGAATAAAAAGAAGCCCACTTCAAAGACCTAGTACCAAGCTACTATTGACACAGCCCCTTTCCAATTATATCTTCAATCCTGTTGTCCTTCATTCAGTAAAAATTTGGAACCAATTCAGAAGATCCTTCTCACTTCCTTCTCACAGAATTATCTACAGCGTCAGCGGTTGCTAAAAACCACAGGTTTGCTCCATCAGTAATGGATAAGATTTTTAACAAATGGTCCAAGGGAGGCATGGTCTCACTGTCAGATTGTTATATAGATGGAAATTTTGCCTCCTTTGAGCAGTTGGTATAAAAATTTCACATTTCCAAATTATACTTCTATAGATATTTACAACTCCGCAATTTTGTATCTTCAAATTTAAAATGTTTCCCCCTGTCCCCTCCATCTGATCTGTTAGATTCAATTTTTGAGTGTAAACTCATTAAGAAGCGGACAATAAGTATGATCTATAAAATGCTTTATATGCATAATTTGAAACCCTTAATTCATCTTAAAAATAAATGGGAGACGGACTTAGAAGAACTAATATCAGAAGAAACTTGGCAAAAAATAATAAAATGTCTCTTCTCAGCCTCTATTTGTCTTAGACATGCTGTTATTCAATTTGAAATTGTACACCGTTTACACTGGTGTAAAGTGAAAATCGCTCAGTTCACAGCAAACATAGATCCCACTTGTGATAGATGTAGGCGAGATCCCGCCACTCTATTACAGATGTTCTGGACCTGCCCTGCGCTCTACACCTTCTGGCGATCCATTTTCGAAACCTTTTCTAAGATTTTCAGAAAGACGATTATGCCATCTCCATTTATCGCGCTTTTTGGGGTAGTTCAGATAGATCCCCCTCTCGAGAAATGGAAAATCAGTATGTTGGCCTTCAGTCTCTTCTAGCCAGGAGACTTATTTTACTGAAATGGAAAGATCCGATACCTCCAACATACGGCCACTGGGTCGGGGACGGCATTGACCATATCACACTGGAGAAGATCAGGTATACAATTGGGGGGTCTCTTAGAAAGTTTTATAATATATGGCAGCCCTTCATTATGTTTGTTGAAGATATGGAGGCAGACAAAATAATAATGTAAATCTCAACTGTCTTGCATGACCTGTATTGACCTTCTGTCGTGTTTCTCTTGTTGTTATCAGGCTGTGTTCATTCTATCTTACTGATTTCTAAACTTATGTTTGTCTCTTAATCACCACCACTGTGTTGGTGCAGCTTGTGGTGCTGGCATTGCTTTGTCCAATCAAACATTTTGAGGTGTGCATGGGTAAACTCCGGTTCAAGTTGTTGCAAGTGAAATGTGAATGTTTTTCATGCTGCTCTCAGTTAATCAAGAGAACCTGTGGTATCGGTGAAACACTTTCATCTGGCTGAAAAGCATCAAAGTCCAGGTCGAGAAGAGATTCTCCTGGTCGTTCATTGGGCTGTAAGTAACAACACAAAAACAAGTAAGCAGATGTGTACAACACAACAGTGCATATTAGTTGTCTCTGTTTGATTTAAAATTGTTAATGAGCACAGGATATGTATGAGAACTCAAGACACCTGCGATGGTGAAGGTGCTGGTAAAAAATCTCCTCCAAACAGGTCGATGATCTGCTCCTCTGCCACCTCCTTGGTAGGCGTGACCTTTGGTGGTGGAGGTACCGGTGGCCCCTTTTTAAGCTGCCAAATAAACACGATAAGCCATTATCAACTCAGCTCAGATTAGATTTAATTAAAGAGCATTTAACTTTCTGCTTCATTTTACTGTTTCATGTTGAAATCACAGAGGATGGATGGAGCCACATGTGGACCATACAGAAACGCTTATACAGTTCAATATTATAGTTCGTATGTTATTATTGTAATTAAAAATTATTATGTACACTGGTAGTGCTCACGGGTGGCTGCGGTAACGATGCAGTATCGTCCAACCAAACAAAATTCAACATGTTCTATTTTCTGTCACCAGAAGTGGCAAAGGTTCTCCTTCACCACTAGTTTATACAGCGAATACCTCTGCTGGTAGAAACAAGAAGAGCTTGTTGGCTCTTCTGAGTCTAAAGGATACTGCATGCTAACGGCAGAAAGTAAGACACTTTTTATGTTCACTTGGTCAATGCTGCAGTCATTCATTACAGATTTCATCAACGGCTTTCAATAAATGAGGGTTGAAAGGGTTATTTGGACTGTGACCTAATCTACTGATATTTCTTATTCCGTTATGTGACACCAGAAACCTAAAGGCATGTAAGTGACATAAATTAAATGTGGTTGTCGGAGAGAGAGTGTACAGGCAGTAATATACACAATGGGAATGTCAGGCTGTCTGTAAAAATAAATGAGCTTTAACACGTCACAACCTCTTTTCACAGCAAGGTGGGACACTTAAAGGTTCTACCACATTTTACCAGAGATAGTCCTTATACTGAGGGATATAATTTATTCCAATACTTCACCAATATTAACTAATGAACATTAGTTCATATTTTATGTTACTGTGGATACATTAGTTTCACCTATTGCTGATGATTATTACTACAGTATATCAGTATTCATAGATGATAATCAATGTGGTTTCTATGGAAACATGCTGGTTACTGTCAATGCTTTTAGTTTTTATACATTTACTGTTTTATGTATTTTATAAATTTACCATTTATCTGTCAGAACTAGTAACTTCAGTTGTTTCAGTAAATCAATACTTCTGTCTGACTCAAGAAACACACACAACTTCATACTGCATACACATATACACACACATTACATGTACACACATACATCACATTGTTATGATCATGTCTAAAAGGGAGACGCACTATATGAATATTTAACAAAATAAGCTTTTACAAATTAAACCAAATTTAAGGATGAAGTGAATATTTAAGGTGAGGGTGTGTGAATCAGTGGTATCAGTAGTGTGGGTGATGTATGTGTGATGCAAGAGGGCAACTTTTGTAAAGTGCATTAATTCAAAATAAAGGAAAAAGAAAGAAAAGTAAGTAAGTCAGAAAAGAGCAGCCAGCAGCGACAGCAGACAATTAGCCAGAGACAGCGACAAAGCTGCAGCTGAGGTTTAAGCAAACTGAAGCTTAATAATGGGGAAACCCCAGATGACACCAGGGACAAGACTGACAGTAACTTTAGATAATCCTGGGTAACAAACTACTATAATATCCATAAACAGTATATTATGTTACTACAGATGCAGAGCAGTAATGTTCCTTCACTAGATGTCTTATTCGCATGCCTGTTTTTTGTGTTATGTGACATATCATGACATACTATATGTATGTGTATATATATATATATATATATATAACACATACACATACATACATATATATATATACACACACATCACATACCGTACAAACACACACATATTTGTCCAAATGCATTTGACAAACATGTAATCACTGCTGAAGGCTAACACTGAGTCAACATCTATTCTAATTTCAGCTATCGCCTCTAGTGTATATAACAACTCTGATGTTATGTACAGTATTTGCTCAACACATACAGTAACAAACAAATGTTTCATTATCACTCACCAGTTAACAGACAACAGTGTGCAGCAAAGAAAAACAGTCACAGAAAGTTACTGACAGGTTGACTTGACCAACACACATATCTGTACAACACAGTATAAAAAAAACAATGTTTACTGCTGTGTAAGTCACTATGTAAAGATCTATTCATCACTGCCATCTATCAATCACTGTTAGCTATCATCACTATTATTGATCAATCACTATTAGCTATCAATCACTGTTATCTATCATCACTATTATTGATCAATCACTATTATCTATCAATTACTGTTATATATCAATCACTAGCATCTATCATCACTATTATTGATCAATCACTATTCGCTACCAATCGCTGTTATCCATCATTATGATGGCCCCTCTGATTGCCGTCCATCTGCCTCAGCTGTGTATGTTGCTGTTTGCTCCATGGAGTGTTTCACCGCTGCAGGTGTATGATCACCTGACACTTCTCAATATTCGTGAGTCTTTGGAGAACGTGTCATTATGTGGCTTTGGTGGACATTCAAAGTTGCCTTCGCCTTTTCTGGCGTCCATACCTGTACATCTACTGCAGCTTCCCTGCTGCCTTCCCCGCAACAACCGCCGCAGAAGGCACAGAAGGCGAGGAGTTCTCACCAAGCTGAAATCCTACCTGGCGTCTTCCCATCACGATACCTGTCGCCTACCAGCTGGATCCTCCTCGGACTACAGAGGCTACGATCTGTGGAGTTCCACCGAGCACAGATATCAATGGCTCCGGCCGGTTCTCCGTGACACTGAGGCTTCCGTGTTGTCGGCCTGTACAGCTCTCCCAGCGGGGCTGTGTGCTGGCGAATCTCCGCTTGCTCAGCCGCATTCCTCACCTGGCTGACCGACGCTCGGTTCATATCGCACTGATTAACACCAGATCTCTTACGAATAAGACCTTTATTCTGAACGACTTCTTCACGACTCGTGACCTGGATCTCCTCCTGCTGACAGAGACCTGGTTGAAACCAGGGGAGAACAGCGCCTTCTCAGAGCTCCTCCCACCCGGCTGCTCCTTCCTCAGCACCCCGCGACCTGCCGGTCGTGGTGGTGGCCTGGCTGCTATATTCAAGGACAGCTTCAGGTGCAGAATAATAACGGCCAATAATTATTCTAGCTTTGAGATGCAGCTGTTTGTGATCGACCTCATCTGCCCCGTGCTGTGTGCCACAGTCTATCGCCCACCTAAATTTAAGGACTTTCTACAGGAATTCTCTGAATTTCTGTCCGATTTTTTCCCAAAATTTGATAGTCTGTTGATCTGTGGGGACTTTAATATTCATGTTTTTTGTGCAACAAACCAAATGGCTAATGAGTTTAAAGAGCTTTTGGATTCCTTTGGTCTCACTCAGTCTATTAATGCACCAACACATGAACATGGTCACACTCTTGATCTTGTCATCTCTCGTGGGCTGCCTGTTTCCCTCAGAGAAATTGTGGACACGGCTATCTCTGATCACCTCCCCATTGTTTTTGACACTGCTGCCCCCCCACCTGCCAATAAGCCTGTTTCCTCAGCCCTCAGACGCCACATCTTCAGTCCATCAACAGCTGGGGAGTTTGCCGCTGCCTTCAGGGACTCTCAGCTACATGCTGTCACGAGGCTGGTTCCTCCCCTTTGTCCAGACGGCCTACTCTCCACCTTCCATTCTACATGTACTGAGATTCTGGACTCTGTTGCCCCTTTTCGGCAAAAAAACACCAAAACCAAGACTGATCCCTGAATGACCACACCTGGCTGCTCAGACAACAATGCAGACAGGCTGAACGGCGGTGGAAAAAAGACAGATTGCTTGTTTCCCTGGGCTGGTTGAGGGACAGCTTGGCCACCTATCAGAGAGCCCTGAAGGAGGCCAAGTTCAAATATCTGTCCTCCATTATAACCAACAGTTCTCACCAACCAAGACTCTTATCTAATACCACTGACTCTGTTATTAACCCACGCCCCACTGTTCTATCTGATGCCTCGACTGCAACCTGTGAAGAGTTTGTCTCTGTTTTCTCTGACGAAGTGGCTTCTATCAGGCAGAACAGCAGCAGCTCAGATGTCTCCTGATGATGGACATGGTCCTCCTGCACAGGCTGCCGTCTCTGAGTGGTTCGAGACCATTTCTCTGGTGTCTCTTACTAAGGTGGTTAGTGGCATGAAACCCACTAACTGTCCCCTAGACATCATCCCAGCCAAATTTTAAAGGAGGTTTTTGATTCTGTTGGGTTGTCTGCTTGTTTTTATGAACACCTGTCTGAACTCAGGCTCTGTCCCGGCTGACCCTCCTAAAAAACCTCATCTGGACCCCTCTGTGCTGTCCAGTTTTAGACCTGTTTCACACTTGCCCTTTCTTTCCAAGGTTTTAGAAAAGGCTGTTTTTACTCAATTACAAACTTTTGTAGAGATGAACTCTGTTCTTGATAAACTCCAGTCTGGTTTTAGATCCCGACAGAGCACTGAGTCGGCACCGTTAAAGGTGCACAGTGGCATCGCTTTGTCTGTGGATGCTGGGAATCCCGCTGTGTTGGTGCTGCTGGACCTCACAGCGGCCTCTGATACAGTTGACCATGCAGTCCTTGTGGGCGTTGCTCTCCGGTGGTTTAGGTCATTCCTGGTGAATAGGAGCTTCTCCGTGATGATCAGTGACCTCTTTCCATGCGGGGTGCCACAGGGATCCATCCTCGGCCCTGTTCTGTTTTCTCTGTATTTATTACCTCTGGGTTCAGTTTTAGAAAGACAGCCTGTCTTTCCACATCTTTATGCGGATGACCTGCAGATATATTTACCCATAAGACCCACTGACAATACTGCTGCCACGAGGCTGCTGGATTGTTTTACTGATGTGAAGCAGCGCCTGGATCAGAACTTTTTACACTTAAATGACAGCAAAACGGAGTATTTTATTTGGCATGTCACCTACGTCGAATACTGTCACAACAAACTTTGTTTTTTTGCCACATGTCAAAAATCTTCGAAAGTGGTCTTAAATTTGATCAGCAGATTAGCTCTGTCACCAGAACCAGCTTCTTTCAGCTCCGTCTTTTGGCTAAAGTGAAGCCTTTTCTATGTCAGCGGGATCTCCAGAAGGCGATCCACGCTTTCATCAGCTCTAGACTGGAGTACTGCAGCGCCCTTTACGTCGGCCTCAGCCAGTCTTGGTCCAGAACGCTGCTGCCCGGTTTTTACCAAGCACGCCCAGACGTGAACACATCACCCGGTGCTGCCGTCACTCCACTGGCTTCATCTGTTTTTAATGCCGTTAACGGCCGGGCTCCGTCTTACCTGTCGGAGCTTTTAACGGCAGGGCCCTGCGTCCTTCAGGACGGCTGCTGTTAGATAGATAAATACAAAAAGTGGGGTGAACTCTCTTCCTCCGTCGCTGCTCCCAGACTGGAACAAACTGCCCCCCGACATTCGCACCATCACCGAAGTCGGTCTGTTTAAATCGAAGTTGTAGTCCCATTTATTTAGACTGGCGTTCAACTCTGACTAGGGCAGCGCTGACTTGTATTTATTTTTATTCTACATGTATTTATTTTTGTTGGTCCCATTTTATGTACATTTTAAAGGCTTTTAGCGCTCTGCAGCGCTGAAGCACTTTCTGATACAGTTTTTATGTTTGTGTTTATGTTTTGTTTTTATGCTGTGTTCTTATGTATCGTTTTATGGCTTTGTTGTAAAGCACTTTGGGCTATTGTAAAACTATATAAATAAACTTTGATTGATTGATTGATATCAATAACTGTTTTCTATCAATCACTATTATCTATATCACTATTCTCTACCAATTACTCTTATCTATCAATCACAGTTATCTATCAATCAGTGTTATCATTATTTAATCAGTCATTATTAAATTGCCTATCAATCAGTATTACTCCTTCCTGTGTTGGAGATCTGGACACAGTTAGCATTAGCTCTACTTGTGAGGGAGATCTGGATCCAATTAGGATTAAATATACCTGTGATGGAGATCTGGATCCAATTAGGATTAAATATACCTGTGATGGAGATCTGGATCCTGTGAGGATTAAATTTACCGGTGATGAAGATCTGGATCCAGTTAGGATTAAATATACCGGTGATGAAGATCTGGATCCAGTTAGGATTGAATATACCTGTGATGAAGATCTGGATCCAGTTAGGACTAGATCTACCTATGTTGCAGTTCTGGATCCATTTAGGATTAGATCTAGCTATGATGGAGATCTGGAGCCAATGAAGTTTAGATCTACCCGTGATGGAAATCTCGACCTATTTAGGGTAACATCTACCTTGTATGAAGATCTGGATTCAGTTAGGATTGCATCTACTTGTGATGGAGATCTGGGTCCACTTAGGATTATATCTAAGTGTGATGTAGATTAGGATTAGATCTACCTGTGTGGGAGATTTGGGCCGTGGTGGTCCAGGTGAGACAGGGCGGAGCGTGTGATTGGAACTGGCGTCTGGACTCTCAGGTGGACTCTCGTCTTCTGGTGGTGATGGGGTTCTGGCAAGTCGCAGTGGTCCTGAATCACTGAGGGGCGAGACAGAAACCACATGAACACATGGTTTCAGAGTCTTATGATTGACTGGCCAGTGTCATGTTACAAACAAACACCTGTAACAGGTGGACTTCATTATCTAACTGGCCTCAATCTGCACTTTCATTTTACCTGAATTAGGAAGATTCTAAACATCCCACAAACATAAACTGAACATTGCTGATGGAAACATGAGCTAGACAGGAAACCTTTCTGTGATATTGAACGAGAGGTTTCAGTAGTAGGTCCATCAGCTTGGACTCTGTGGATGGTGACTGGATAATAATCATAATAATAAATAAATAAATAAATAAATAAGTAGATAAAAACAATGTACACATATGACTATCAACACAGATGTGACCTAGGACACTGTAAATCGAATGAAAAAGCCTGCACCAATTTCCACTGAGATTGTCTCATCAAGACCAACCTCACAACATCAGAACAATATTATACAATAAACTGACCTTAAAACACGATATCTTATTTTAAACTATGCAGATGTTCCTATTTCAAAGTTGAAAGTTAAACTGATTCCCAGAGTGAAAACTCGCACTGACCTCGGTGCTCCTTGGATGGTGAACATTTTGTCAGAGTGCTGCTCACCCAGTTTGGTCATCACTTCATACAGCTGCCTACATACCTGGAGGGTAACAGTAAAAAATAAAGAAGTTATTTTTCAGTTCATTTAACCTTTGTATGAAACGTGAGCTTCACAGTATACCAGGTAACCCAGGTAACATTTGATGTTGTGCCCTAACCCCATCCTCCTCACCAGAGAGATCTCACGGTGAAATTTAGCCTCCAGATTTGTAACACTCTTAAAGGTGCTGATGTAGAAGCCAACACGGCTGCAAAACAAAGAGAAGTCATTGTTGGTGATTTCATGTTACTCATGTTTTCTCCAGGTGACTGAAACATTGTTGATTAAACATATTTTAAAACAGATTTGTATTTGGAAAAGTCAGTCAGCTCATAAACATCTGTTAGGAAAACTAAAGCTGAAGAGAGACTCTGAGCCTGAATCTTCTGCAGGACCTGTATAGATATGTGTTTTTTACCATTTTTTTTAATTAAGCTGATCAACGATCTCTGACTTTTAATGAAATGTTGGGACTTTCATTTTACCATTAGTGTTTCTAGAAGCTGACTCAGGTCTCAGGAATCAGGATTCATTCAGCCACATGTTGTGATCAGAGTTACATTTCTGTTTGAACTGTGAGAATCATTCAGCCTCTGCCATTTTACAGCAAAGTGCAGATTGAAGGCAACAAACATAAAGAGGACAACATTCTGCTGCTGACACTGAATCAGTTCAGGCTGCTTCATCAGAGGAGAAGGCAGCAACATATGAAGTGGTACACCTGGGAAATAACACCAGCCCTCATCATCATCAGTTTGCGAGTTTATGAGTTCAGCTGACTGAACGAACTCACTATTAAATCCAGTATGTTTCCAGTGTACAGTGGACTGAGCAAAGACTCTGTTACACTTTACACTTTGCATTAAAACGTGTTTTGGGCAGGGCAGGATTTCACTGGTGGCTCTGTGTGGCCTTGTTGCTGTTCTGAAAATTGTATGTCCATTAGCTACAGTGGCTTCTGTCTGTTGCAGGGAGTGTGTATTTTTGGAGCAATGGGACAGTTTTTTGACTAGTGGGGTTTGAGAATAATGTGCCATCGGAACAATGGGCAGTCCCCACTTCCTCCTCCTCCTCAATGGGAGTATTTCCCTGAGTGATAGCAGATGGCTGTCAGCCCACTGTCTGCTGTGTGTTTACTTGTTGGGGCCGACTACAGAATATAGTGATCATTTTTCAATAATGTGCAGTGAATGAAACAGCTATCTATGTCCTATGTTTTAAACAGAATGGGTATTTTTATCTTGTGGACATCATAAATGATATGAATTAATTTGAAGAAACACAACTGATGTTCACAATATCTTAATGTCATAATGTCTTTTTTCTCCTGAATAGAAGAAATATCTGTTCCCATCCCATTATTTGTTTTTAATGGATTCCAACCAATGGCCAATCACCTTCAATGGGTGGAGCCAAGGAGTGACTTTCGCCTCTTTGCTGCAGTCCAGTTTCCACGGAAACATGTAATCAAATTCTACACACTGTAGTGTCTGGTGATCACTTCCTGTTTAACATTAACAAAGCGCAATGTCGGGCTACACGGTGGTGCAGTGGTTAGCACTCTCGCCTCACAGCAAGAGAGTCGTGGGTTCGAATTAGTTTAGTTTGCATTCGTAGTTTGCATGTTCTCCCCCTGTAAGCGTGGGTTTTCTCCGGGTACTCCGGCTTCCTCCCACAGTCCAAAGACATGCTGTTTAGGTTAACTGATGACTCTAAATGTCCCGTAGGTGTGGAAGTGAGTGTGAATGGTTGTTTGTCGCTATGTGTCCTCTGATGGACTGGCGACCTGTCCAGGTGAACCCGCCTTTGTCCAATGCCAGCTGGGATCGGCTCCAGCCCCCAGTGACCCCTAACAGGATAAGCAGTTGAAGATGGATTGATGGAAGCGTAATGTCATGGTGTCAGGCAGGTATGTATGAGGTCTGACTGACCTGTCCCAGAGAGTGGGCAGTTCATCCTGCAGACCAACGTTCAACTCATCAAACACTTTCTGAGCCTTTTTCAACTCTTCTTCTGCCTTCAAACAAGAATAAGTCTGTTTAACAAAATAAACTCCATAAAACACTTGAACAGGTGACATAGAGCACCTGAGCAGGTAGAATAACACCTGGACCCTGTTTTATCACAGATGAGTGGACTCACCTTCATCATCTTGCGGTCATTCTTCATCCCTGACATCTGCAGAGTTTCGACGTGATGACGAGCACTGTCGTAGTCAATGAGTTTCCGACTTCTTTTAGCCACACGAGTCTGAAGTGCCAAGTTTCAGTTTTTAAGATGATGAATCAGTTTCCACACCAACACTTTAAAATATTTTTTAACCAAAAGACAAACTGTTTGTTACTTTGAGGTCTGGAAACTGTTGCAGGTACTCATCCAGGTTCAGCAGCGTCGAGTCCACCAGTTTGTTATGAAAGTCTTCCCACATTGCATCACAATCCTGCAGGAAACATACAACAACCCATGTTGTCATAGAGACACTACACTTTGACTTTATTCTGTACGATCCATGATGCCAAAGATTGCATGCCTAGGTCCCTGCATTTGCCTGCCCCACATGGGTTAAAGCCTGGTCGGCAGACAGACTGGGTCTCCACTCCCAGGTTCGGCTGTTCGAGGTAAAGTGATGTAGGTCGTTGTGGCCCATTTATATTGTACGTTTAGACAATAGCTCTTAGTCTGGCCCCTCATCTTGGATCTCTTTGCCTTGGGAGACCCTATTGGAGAAGCTGTTGCCCCCGGCAACACACCACAATATGGTGGCGATTGTTGGAGAGCAAAACAATCAAATGAGTCTAGTTAATAGTTTTCTGTCCATTTCTCTTGACTGTAATGCCATCAGACACAAACACAACTATATCTAAAATAGTATCATTCAAACAGCTGCTTCAACACAACTATCAAAAAACAGTTTGTTTGTGATTAACCCCAACATAGTAACATGTAAATTAAGAAAATAATAGTTTTGAAGTATATTGCTTG
>CAMQGK010000485.1:9285000-9472500 GCA_947000775.1 Pterois miles | reverse complement strand
CCATTGGATGGTTCCATCCAATGGCAATACCTTACAATACCTCAATTATAAGGTATTACCACTGGACATCTACAACCATCGCATCAACATGTGTCCACTTCACATACCTTAACACTGGGTCTCAGGGATGCCAAGTGGACAGAGGCTATATCTTCACAAGGACTTCTTAACTTTGTGCTGGAATGTACAAGGATACTGAATTTTTGGCTGTGACACCATCTCACAGATATGAATGGATGTTGTAAAAATGAAGATTGAAACAAGTACTTGTTTGCCACACTTGACAATATCTCCAAGTTTTTGCATCTCATGTCAACAGTGGTTCACGAGGGTCTAGATAGACTTATATTGTATTTATTTATTTTTTTTTGTTAAAGCTACCTTATCTGAGCCATATTTGAATTTGCAGTTTGTTGAGAAAGCCTCCCTTGGGTCTAGTATAGGTCATAATTTGAGCCTAATTGCATAATGTGAAATCAAAAACTGCTCTGAGTAACCTGCAGACACTGAGGCCTTGAACGGCACAGAATCACAAACTAGTGACTCAATTTTGGAGCATCTAGATGCTTGGTAAGAGCCCCAAAATGGCCCCCAAAGATAAGATGAGATAAGATATTCCTTTATTTGTCCCACAGTGGAGAAATTTACAAAGTGAGGCAAAGTTGGAAATGTAAAGGTATTTGAGGTGAAGTCATCTAGCTGAGGCTGCTGCTCGGGCTCTGGAGCAGCTATAGAGCCTAAATTTGCTTCACATATTCTCTGTAAGCAGGAAAAAGTCCCTAAAATTTGGAAGCTCTTGATGTCTTAGAAAGAAAGTTATTGCACATGCAATTTTTCTTCAAAATTCTGAAATATCTTACGGCTGTTGCTCGAAACTGAAATCTGTTAAGAGTAGTCTTGTGGTGGTTTTATGTCTCTATGTATTATGTACACTCTGGGAAAAAGTTGTCCATTTACAATTAAAAATTAATGGAGGTTGAATGTTAGGGAAAATCCCATTATGACGTATTTGAAATGGACACACAGTCATATTTCAGCTGAAGTAGCTTTGAATGATGTGAAATTCATAGGGGCACCTAAAACTGACCCTTTCATCCAGAATCCTGTGTTTTCCCGTGGCTTCTAACTTTACTCCAGGGCTACTTCTTTTCAGGGGCACTGTAGCAATACAGATCCAAAACCACCTGATTCAGGAGGTCGCAGGGATCCTGTGGTGCAATTTTTGGAGTCAAAATTCATTCTTGGAAATATGGCCTAAATTGGTTACAGGTCATGAAAGGTCACATGTCCCTAACACAACAGTTTTTCAGTTTTATATATCGATTGCATCGGACAAGGTTGAATTATTAAAGAACTAGAAAAGCACTTGGAGAGCGCAGACCTCCACCAAGCACCATAGTTTTTTATATAAATTGCTATAAAATCCGCCATCTGGATCAGCCTTTGGGATTTGATAAAGTACATGAAGTGATGAAGTACACATTGTAAATCCCTGAGTCAAATTTCATGAGCTTTGGGCAACAATTACCAGAGATATTGAGAAACAATTTTTTGGGTCCCATTTACCCCAATGTTAACGAAAATTTCAAAGTGATCCAGAATCCAGGAGTTCTTCCAGATCACCCCCAAAATTAAATCAGTTCTTCCTTTTCACATTCAAGAATCACAGACCCGGTCGGACATCTTGGGTGAATGGGTGAGTTTATGCAGTGGATGCAAATTCCACCTCATGGACAATGATACACCATCACCACCTACTGGATTTTTCATGTATCGCACACGGGTGTCCAATGGCAGGAACTTTCACATTGCCATTAGACATGCCAAACCAAGATAATGTCCATTATCATGACTTTGGGCCAATGGCAGAAAAAACCCATTCCAAATCTGTATGTGTGTATTTAAGAGAGTGAAAAGGGAAACATGCCTCCACATTAGAAACTAGAAAAGCACTCGGAGAGCGCAGATCTCTGCCAAGCACCATAGTTTCCCCCCATATTGTAATTCACTCCAAAAAAAAAACCTACATTTTTTAAAAAGAATTTTATATCAGTGGCAAACATAGAACAAATATACAAGACACAACATAAAACTCACAATACATTATTTCTAAAACCAACATATGTACATTAACATTTTTCTACTGGATCTAGCTCTGGATAAGAAATAACAAACCTACATTCATTTTGTCTGCGTTATTAAATTCCTTGACCATGAAAACATACCCTTACCAAGTGGATTTAAGTTTATATCATTATTAGTTCAGAAGTTATTAATGAAAATCTCTTTTTCGGTAATGGCGGTTTCTTCTGGATCTATCTCCTCAAGTATTAAAGCTAGATCAAATTCGTTGACATACTTAAGATGCTGAATTGTCTCAGCTACACAATGCCGCTTGTTAGAAATCTCTACCTCTAATATTAAATGCACAGTTGGCCAAAATGTAAGAGTACCCCCATTTTTTATATAAATTGCTATAAAATCCTCCATCTGGATCAGAGAGAAACATTTTTTTGGGTCCCATTTACCCCAATATTAATGAAAATTTCAAAGTGATCCAGAATCCAGGATTTCTTCTGGATCACCCCCAAAATTAATTCTTCCTTTTCACATTTTTGACACACCCTGAAAATTTCATCAAAATCCCTCCAGAAGTTTTTGAGTTACCTTGAACACAGACAAACAAACAAACAAACAAACAAACAGATAAACGCTGGCAAAAACATAACCTCCTTATGGAGGCAACAAGCAGAGAAACGGAGCTGCCTTTAAAACATGTTAGCGCTTCTGCCATATGCTTAATATTTAATAGGCTCAGTGTCTGGGATGTATTTCTGGGTGAAACCCTTCTGGATCTGATGAACCTGCTGAACATGTCCCTGAACACATCATAAAGGAGTTATGTTCCAGCAGATTTCATCAACACAGTGACAAAAACTCTCATTCTCAAATGTCAGCTCGCTGTGATCTCATAGGTTGGCTGTCTGCCCATATATGGAGCTAGACAGCAGTAACGTCACATATCAATCAAGTGACCATGGACAGTTCTCACTGTCCACTCAGAACCAGTTCTCATTGTCATCTCAGAACAGGTTCTCATTGTCATCTCAGAACCAGTTCCCACTGTAATATCAGAACCCATTCTCACTGTCCACTCAGAACCAGGTAATGTTTCAGCACCACGGATATCTAGATATATTTGTCCTACTACACAGTGACTGTTCAGTATATATGTACACATACTGTAGACCACAGGTGTTAAACTGTAATTATAATATAACTGTCATTATATTTGGCCTGCGAGATGATATCAAACGCCTGTTAGAGCTGGGCCGTTGGTATATAGCGCATGAACCGCTACTACAAATCCCAGAATGCTCTGCTAGCGCATTGGTGCGTCAATGTAAGGTGGGCGAGTATCCCTTCCCACATCTGTTAACATTCATTAGCATTGAAGCCACTTCTCCCCAAAAATGGCCAAACGAAAGATGGACAACAGGAACTTTGAAGACAGGTGGGAGGCAGAATATTAGTCCACAATATAAAGAACAGAGCTGACTGGAAGGAGGGAGGAGGCTGGAACCAAAGAATAGGACAGAAAAAGACAAAACGAATCTGTGAAAAAGGTTTCCATTGAAAATGAACTTGAACAGTTACAGATAGCAAGAGGCAGATGAACTCTATTATTTTATTCACTTCAATAAAAATTAGAAACAAATGCCACTGATGGATCTTTTATTTGAAATCTGATTTCTCTTGTTCAAAACATTAAGTTTGTTTGTTTTTTTCCATATCCATATAATCACAGTTTTGTTTTGTTTTGTTTTTGCCCACTGTGTATTTGAGTTTGACACCCCACGACAGTATACATGTATACATGTATACAATATACATATATTTGTATAGATATACAGTATATAGACTGTGTAGATGTACACATACTGTAGACAGTATACATGGATACATATATTTGTATAGATATACAGTATATAGACTGTGTAGATGTACACATACTGTAGACATTATACATGTATACATATATTTGTATAGATATACAGTATATAGACTGTGTAGATGTAAATGTGTATATCTATAGATTTATTGACTGTTCAAATCGATAACTTCGGAACCAGCCGTCCAGCAGCCTTCTCCTATAAATAACGTGCAGGTAGCTGAGCTTGCGTCAGAAATGACGTCATCACGCCGCAGACAGGGCTTCCCCGCCTCCCCTTCTGCCGACCTTGGAGCAGGAAAACACCTCCTCGCCGTCATTTATTTAAAACATGAAATACATACGTGACATGTTTCACCGCGCATATGACGTCATCACGAGGTTTTACAATCAATGTTAATCCATCGTCGGTCAGCGTCAGCCAATTAAAACGCTCTCCGTCTGTTTCTGCTTGTTTTACCGTCTTTAATGGCCGTTTTAACGGTAACATAATGACATCACCCGCACTGAGCGGATCCGTATGTGATGACGAAAATCAATAACGAGCACAGAAAAACAGATATTGATAATAACAGCAGCCTGCACAGGCCTGCAGCCTGCAGCCCCACATCCATGTATCCATCTGTCGTCCACCGTCACCTCCTGCTTCATCCTCCCATCATCACCATCACCACCACCATCATCACCATCATCATCATCATCACCATCACAGCAGCAGTCTTACCTTCTCCTGCGCGCGGTTCAGTCTTTTCTGCACGTTTTTAGCGAAGATTCCCGTTTTGATTTCCGCCATGATGACTGCAGAGAGAGTGAGAGAGAGAGAGAGAGAGAGAGAGAGAGGCGGATTAACAGAGGGAGAGGGGGAGGTGTGTGTGCGTGTGCGTGTGTGTGAGACACAGGGGCGGGGTTTTAAGCGACGACGAGTCAGCTGATTGGATTGTTTCTTTTGTTTAATTAAAACTGTGAATTGAACTTTCGTATCAATAAATACTCAGCCTGTATAATCACGATACTAAATACATCCAGCAGCAGTAAAAGGTGTCGTTGCGTCTCAGAAGGTGGTCTGTGGTGGCGGGAGGCTGCTGTACAGGTGGACCGGATTACATACCTGCTATTTTTGACAGCGGAGTTCAGTAAACAACAAGAAGCGATGTAAAAACTGTTGAATGATATCCGCTTATTATTAACTTGTTTAAGTTTTGATGTTGAATTTATCTAAAGATGCATAAATTCCAGAATCTGCTGCACTTTAAAAAAGTATGAAATGTGAAATAAAAGAATAACAAAAAAAAACTAAAGGCAAAAGAAAAAAAAAGAAAAAAAAACATGCTGCCACTCAAGACTGTAATGTCTGTGCCTTCTCATTTAACCAAATGTATAGATCTCTATTAAATCTTTGACTATCTATGATTTTTAATTCTTGTTATATAGTAGGCGAGGATAACGAACTTATTTTCGTTTTATTGCATCTCCCTTTACAGTAGAATACAAGCCTTATGGTTGAGAAACTATTCCTGATGATTTTAGGTCTGTTATGGAGGACAAGTACATTTATCAATTGATGACTTTTACTTCGAGTATTTTTGATCATTCTAATTTATAATAATGTAAAAATGTTTTAAAAGTGGTTATTTTGAAGAAAACACAGATCTGAGGGTTTTCAGTATATTATGTTACTGGAGCAGACAGGAAGACTGAAGGTGTGTCACAGGTGAAGACTGTAACAGCTGACTCCCACCAGCAGAGGGCGGGCTGGTGTCACAGTGTCTGTTCTGAGCGCGCTCCATCTGCTGCGTTCAGGACTCTGATTTTAACAACAAACTCTACAAATTTAATTCACACCAACGGAGTTTCTCCTCCACGTGAGCTGATGATGATGCTGTGCTGAGTCACAGTGTGTGTGTGTGTGTGTGTGTGTGTGGTCTTAGTGTGTGTGTGTGTGTGTGTGTGTGTGTGTGTGTGTGTGTGTGTGTGTGTGTGTGTGTGTGTGTGTGTGTGTGGTATGAGTGAATCAGGGACACTCTCTTCCTCCTCTTCCCTCCTTCCTCCTCTTCTGTCGTGACGTTTATTCAGGAGGAAACACCACAAACAGTCCTCAGATATTCTGAGAGACTTTACTCACAGTGTGTGTGTGTGTGTGTGTGTGTGTGTGTGTGTGTGTGTGTGTGAATCACAGGGAATACCTCTGTGGATGGAGGGAGGGATTAAACAGACAGAGAGGTATAATTACAGTAACAGAGCAGAGAGGGAGAGTAGAGTGACCCTGCACACAGTGTTCATTCAGCTCAGACCACTGAACTATCAGGACCAGAATCATCGGGACCAGAACTATCAAGACCAGAAACGTCAGGACCAGAACCATCAAGACTAGCTACATTAGGACTAGGCCTGCAACACGCTTGAGATTCAAAGACCAGTCTGAAGACCAGAACACCAACTTGCTGCTCCTCTCTGTGGGGATTTCAAACCAAACTCTGTGTTCCTGTTGTATCAACTCACACTTCAAAGACTACTGACTCTACTGACTAGTCTAAATTTGAAGACTCTTGACTTGTTCACCAGCTGCACCCTGTTTCTGAAACTCACTCTACTAACTGTACTGATATTGTCTCTACTGTCAGAATCTACTGACTCTACTGTCAGTGTTGGAACACACTGTTCAGTCAGAGACCATCATGTATTCTCTGTTTTCTGCATTCATCTTCGTTGCAGTCTGTCTTCTTGTCGACACCTCTCCGACGGTCTCTCCAGCTCTACAGGTCGACGTAGCATCTCAGCTCCAGGGGGGGCGCCATCCTCTGACTGTCCATCCTGCTCCCTGCCTCAGATGAGGAAGAACTTGTCTTTGTCTGGAGGACAGAGTGACATGGTGGAGGCAGTGAAGCGTCACATTCTCAATATGCTGCACCTGAGCACTCGGCCAAACTTAACACAGCCGGTCCCTCGTGCTGCATTGCTCAATGCTATCAAAAAGCTGCACGTCGGCCGCGTGGCTGAAGACGGCAGCGTGGAGATCCAAGAAGAGGGCCGGGGCCCCGTGACCCCAACACGACATGAACCACCGTCTGAAATCATCACCTTCGCAGAGCCAGGTGAGTCTGACAACCAATGAGAAAGGATTATTTTTAGTTTCAAACTACATGGAGTTCAGCACAGTTGCTAAGTTAGAGTTACAGTTACAGTTATACTCTTGTGATTAAAATGTTACAGTTACAAATATAAGGTTACAGAATTACAGTTACAGTAAAAAGCTTACAGAGTTGCAGTTACAGTAATGATTAAAATGTAACAGTTACAATTAAGAGTTAAAGTTAAAAGGTTACAGACTTACAGTTACAGAGTTACACTTACAGATAAAAGGTTACATGGTTACACTTACAGATAAAAGGTTACAGAGTTACAGTTACAATAATGATTAAAATGTAACAGTTACAATTAAGAGTTACAGTTATAGAGTTACATTTAAAAGATGACTGTATTACAGTTAGAGTTACACCTACGGAGTTACATTTACTGAGTTACAGTTACATGGTTACAAAGGTTACAGAGTTAATTACAGTTAAAAGGTTACAGAGTTACAGTTAAAAGGTTACAGAGTTACAGTTAAAAGCTTACAGAGTTACAGTTACATTGAAAGGTTACAGAGTTACAGTTACATTGAAAGGTTACAGAGTTACAGTTAAAAGGTTACGGAGTTACAATTAAGAGGTTACAGAGTTACAGTTACAGTTAAAAGGTTACAGAGTTGTGGTTACAATTACAGAGTTACAATTATAGATAAAACGTTACAGAGCTACATTAAATATTAAAATGTAACAGTTACAACTAAGAGTTACAGTTAAATTCCTGGCTGAGTGCCAGTCCAACGGTGGACGAGAGGGTCACCTCCCTATACCTTCGGGTTGTGGGGGGCAAACTCTGACTGTTGTCTGTGCATATGCACCGCACAGCAGCTCGCAGTATTCGGCCTTCTTGGAGACACTGAATGGAGTCCTTTATGAGGCTCCAGTAGGGGACTCCATAGTTTTGCTGGGGGACTTCAACCCACACATGGGCAATGATGGAGGCACCTGGAGAGGCGTGATTGGGAGGAATGACCTCCCTGATCTAAACCCGAGCAGTTGTTTGTTATTGGACTTCTGTGCTAGTCATGGGCTGTCCATAACAAATACCATGTTTGAAAATAAGAATGCTCATAAGTGTACTTGGTACCAAAGCACCCTAGGCCGAAGGTTGATGATAGATTTTGTAACTGTATCATCTGATCTGAGGCCGCATGATTGGGACACTCAGGTGAAGAGAGGGGCAGAGCTGTCAACTGATCACCATCTGGTGGTGAGTTGGTTCAGAGGGTGAGGGAAGACTCTGGACAGATGTGGTAAACTCTAACGGGTAATGTGAGTGAACTTGGAATGTCTGGAGAAGGCCCCTGTCCAACTCACACTTCCAGCTGACCTTTTCTGGCATCCCTATGGAGGCTGGGGGCATTGAACCTGAGTGGGCAATTTTCAAAGCTGTGTGGATAACACGCCTCTTCAACATTGTGTGGAAGGCGGGGAGTGCCTAAGGAAGACTGTACCTAAGGAGTAGCAGACCAGGTGGTGGTCCCTCTGTTCAAAAAGGGGGACCAGAGAGTATGTGCTAATTACACAGGTATCACATTAGTCAGCCTCCCTGGTAAGGTCTACTCCAGGGTGCTGGAAAGGAGGGTTTGGCCAATAGCCGAAGCTCTTCACTCTTGCTAGGATCCTGGAGGGGACCTGGGAAGATGCCCATCCAGTCTTCATGTGTTTTGTATGACCAGGTCCCCCAAGGGATACTATGGGAGGTGCTGCGGGAGTATGGGATGAGGGGGTCACTTCTCAGAGCCACCCAATCTCTGTATTCCAAAGCGAGAGCTGTGTCCGGGTTCTCAGCAGTAAGTCAGACTCATTTGAAGCGACTGGGAAGAGGATCAGCACTTCTAAATGGGAGACCGTTCTCAGCAGAAAACAGATGAATTGTCTATTCTGAGTAGGGAATGATTCTTTACCCCAAGTGAAGGAGTTCAAGTATCTTGGGGTCTTGTTAGTGAGTGAGGGAACAATGAAGCGTGAGATTGGCTGGAGAATCGGAGCAATGGGGGCGGTATTGCAGTCACTTTACCGCAACATTGTGACGAAGAGCTGAGCCAGAAGGCAAAGCTCTGGATTTACCGGCCAATCTTCGTTCCTATTCTCACCTATGGTCATGAGGGCTGGGTCATGACCGAAAAAACTAGATCGCAGGTACAAGTGGCCGAAATGGGTTTTCTCAGGAGGTTGGCTGGCATCTCCCTTAGAGATAATGTGAGAAGCTCAGTCATCCGTGAGGGACTCAGAGTACAGCTGCTGCTGCTTTGTGTTGGAAGGAGCCAGTTGAGGTGGTTCGGGCATCTGGTAAGGATGCCTCCTGGGCGCCTCCCTAGGGAGGTGTTCCAGCCATGACCAGCTGGGAGGAGATTAAAGGTTGAAGATGAGTGAAAGTGAGTGTTTATCTCGTTTGTGGTTGTAATTGCCTATAGGCCATAATACTGAATCTATTTATGATAAAACATAGTACTTAATGTAGTATGTTATCCATTCAGTACACCAACGACACTTGTTACATTATAAGTTCAGGCAAAATTGAAAAGAAGTATCATTGTTTAACTGAATGGCAAGTTATTATGATGTGAGGTTTTATATCCATGCTCACACCTATGAAATCTCAGGATCAGACCATTTGATTGGTTGATTGTCAGGCATGTTGACAACATTTCAAAATTTTACCCCAAATTGGTAACAAATAAAAAAAGATATGCATGAATATACAACATACAGCCTGAAGTCTGTGGAGACTCAAAATCAGCTTTACTCAACTCGAGTTTACTCAACATCAGCTACAATTAGAGAAGTCTGTCCATCTGTGGGCTCTGTTATCAGCTCATTCACAAAAATCCAAGCATTTCAAAGTTTGTTAACAGATTTCCAGTCAGGATCCATCAGAAATCCACCAAGACTGATTCCACTGACTCTACTCAGTTTGTCTGAGTAAATTCTAGCTTGTCTTCCAACTTTTTTTATATCTTACATATAAATCAGGAGTTAAATTAATAATAGACAATTAAATAACAAGCTGCACTGACAGAAAAAGCTTGTTATATTATTATTTGAAGATCAGCTCTTCTGAGAGTTAAGCTCCATTCATTCATTCATTCATTCATTCATACGTGTAAAAGATTTCTTCACTCTACAGCAGGCGATAAATGAACCTGAACACACCATGTAACAAACATGTAACTGCAAGAATCACACTGATTGCTGATAGGTCAGCTGCAGCTGTTTGTAAGCCAGCAGATCACTGACAGTGAAGACAACATGGAACAGGATGAAGATCCGCTCGGTAACCTTCTGTAACGCCAGGGAACTAAAGTGAACTGGACTCAAAATCACGACTCAAACAGTCAATGTAAAAGAGGATTTGTCTTTACTGAGGCACGGGTCGGCACACATGAGAGCAGTCAGACAGGTAACCAGATCCAAAAACACCTGAGATTCATTCACAAAAAAGCAGACACTAGGAAAAACCGCTGGAACGAGGATGACCTGGAAGGATCAACAACAAAATGACAACATGAGGAAGGTCAATCAGACACAGGTGAGTTGATGGAAAGTAGGTCAGGGGGTGTGGAGACACACAAGGACAGGAAGTGCAGTGAATCTGAAACGAGACGGAAGGTTAGTGATTTCAAAATAAAGCAGGAAGTGACAATAATGAAAAATGAAAAGACATAACCTATGATCTGTTGGTTGTAACACCTTCATCTTCAACATGGACCTTTTTTGAAGAGAGTCATCACTTTTGCAACAGGCACATCCTGCAAAACCCACAATATTAAAGTAAGCAAGCTACTGCCAAAAGCGACCGCCAGATTTGAAAAAAAAATCGCTCGCAAAATCACACTATGGTCATTTGATGCAGATGTTCCTCTGGTTGGTTGCCGATGAAAGGATCCAACAAGAGAACAGGAGAAAACACATGCAGTAGAAAACATAAATCAAAAAAAGTACTTTGTACCAAAAGTGAGCCGAGTGGAGCCAAACCATGCAGTGGATCTGACTAAAATCTGCCTGTCCAATTCAGGCTGGGTCTGTGCAGTCTCTTCAGTGGTGACACAAGACAAACCTTCACATATTTACTCCACAGACACTGAGGATGTTACTGGTCATCAGGAGAGTCAGAGAAATGAGGACAGT
Organism: Pterois miles; assembly: GCA_947000775.1. Lineage (NCBI taxonomy): Eukaryota > Metazoa > Chordata > Actinopteri > Perciformes > Scorpaenidae > Pterois > Pterois miles. Next base: position 9,461,292 of record CAMQGK010000485.1, on the reverse strand, counting down.
ATCTCCTGTCAAGATGAAATCTGATTTAAAGTCAGGTTGTTTTGGTTTAAAATCTGTTTATTGAACGATTGCAGGGAAATACCAGATTACTGTCATATACCAGTATACTGTCGTATACTGACACATCATCATTATTTTATCATGTTTATAGATCATATGTCGAGGCTCCTTGTCCAACATTTTTTCTTATCACAATGTGGTGCATTGCTGTTAATTTACAACCCTGATTTGGTAAGACAAGACAAGATTTTAGACACTGTTGGGTCAGTTACAGTCTGCAACATGGATGCGTTGTTTCATTTTAATAAGTTAAATCTGCAATTTAACGAAGATAATCTGCAAGGAAACAGTTTGTAAAGTTTAGTGTTCGTGGACATGAACCAGCTTGAGACCAGTCACATTGTTCCATCGCTTGTTTGCTTACATAAATGTACAGAATGGCTTTGTGCTATAAATAGTCGTCTCTTTGAGAGGAATCTTTAATTAAAAATGGCCCTCAAAGGCCCACCCAAATTAGAGGACAGTAACGAGGGGGGGGGGGCATACCGAGTGGTCTCAGGCCGTAAATAATCTCTTCATTCATTCACACAGATCACACAGATCTGGGCCGCAGTAATTATTCTGCAGCAGGAAACAAAGACTGAGTGTGTGTGTGTGTGTGTGTGTGTGTGTGTGTGTGTGTGTGTGTGTGTGTGTGTGTGTGTGTGGGGTGTGTTCTTTTTTTAGTGTCCCTGCTCACATTGAGTATATTTAGAGGCAGTGGCTCATTCATGCTTTTATTGTTAATGACATTTCCTTTGTTCATTCATTCAGATGACAGGAAGACAGAAACAGAAGGAAGGTGGGGGGGTGTTCAGACAACAGGGTCACAGTTTCTTCATGTCAGACAAAAATAGATGTCCCAATACCACTTCCTTTTAGACCAAGTACAAATACTAACGTGGTTACTTGCCAATACCGAGTACCTATAGGACCAGTATAGTCCAGTAGAGACCTTCTGTAACATGATTGTGATGATTTAACAACAGTAATGTAAATGTTTTTGTTTATCTGTTCATTCTGATGGGTTCCAGCTGACTTTCTAACTGTGCTCTTTGCGGCAGGAGACTCTCTGAATACAGTGACCTTTGACATTTCGATGGAGGGCAGCGGTTTGTCGGTGGTGGAACAGGCAAACATCTGGATCTTCCTGAAGATGTCGAAGGGAACCCGAGTGAAAGGCAAAGTGATGCTGCGGCTGCTGCAACTTCATCGTGAGGATGATGATGGGGGGGAGGAGTGTGTTTCAGAGAAGATGGTGGACGCTCGTCGCAGCGGCTGGCACACCCTCGCCATCACTCATAGTGTTCAGACTCTGCTGGAAGGCGGCAGCGGCTTGCTCAGCCTGCAAGTTTCCTGCCCACTGTGCGCCGAGACCGGGGCCTCACCTGTCCTGATGCCTGCCGTCGGTGCACAAGCCATTGGACAAGATCAGTCTCACCGACCATTCCTCATGGTGGTACTGCGAGCTGGAGAGGAAGAGGCTCAGCGCCGAGTCAAACGAGGTCTGGAGTGTGAAGGGAAAATACGCGTCTGCTGCAAACGACAGTTTTACGTGAACTTCAAAGATATCGGCTGGAATGACTGGATTATTGCTCCATCTGGTTATCATGCCAACTACTGCGAGGGCGACTGTCCAAATCACATGGCAAGCTTCAGTGGCTCATCACTGTCCTTTCATTCAACAGTCATCAATCATTATCGTATGAGGGGCTATAGCCCGTTTCAAAACATCAAGTCGTGCTGTGTGCCGACGAGGCTGCGTGCTATGTCAATGCTGTACTACAATGAAGAGCAGAAGATCATCAAGAAAGACATCCAGAATATGATCGTTGAGGAGTGCGGCTGCTCATAAACATCCATAAAGACACTGGAAACACTTCCTGCAGGAAAAAATATCAGTTCAGCACTTTCCCAGAAAAGATAAAGTATTTATGTTTAGTGACAAAGCATAATAATAATTGGGAGAGACTCTTTTCCACATTGGAACAACCTGACAATAGTATACAAACACTATCTGTCTATATGTATATGTGTGATTTGTCTGTTATATTCCATTGTTTGTCTATTGTTCACTATTGTTAAGGTTCAACCTGTGTAAAAATATTTGATGTTGTTGGAGATACTTGAAAGAAATGTGTTCAAGTGGCTGCAGGAGTCTAGTATTATTATCATTATTGTTATTGTTATTATTATTAGCAGTGATATTATTGTTGAATAAGTTCAGTGTTGATATTTCCACAACATTCCTGGCAGAAATTTAAATTCAGAAGACAGCCAAAGAAACAGCTCATGAAAGTTTAAACACGTATGGTTAACCTCTGAGTAAATTAACCAGACACTGTGTCAGTTAACGAGCTGAGTAAATTAACCAGACAATGTGTCAGTTAACGAGCTGAGTAAATTAATTAGACAATGTGTCTGTTAACGAGCTGAGTAAATTAATTAGACAATGTGTCAGTTAACAAGCTGAGTAAATTAATTAGACAATGTGTCAGTTAACGAGCTGAGTAATTAATTAGACAATGTGTCAGTTAACGAGCTGAGTAAATTAATTAGACAATGTGTCAGTTAAAGAGCTGAGTAAATTAATTAGACAATGTGTCAGTTAACGAGCTGAGTAATTAGACAATGTGTCAGTTAACGAGCTGAGTAAATTAACTAGACACTGTGTTAACAATCTGAGTAGGTAGATTTAATTAGACAGCCTGTCAGTTAATGAGCTGTGAGTAAATTAACTAGAGAATGTGTCAATTAAGGAGCTGAGTAAATTAACTACACAATGTGTCACTTAACGAGCTGAGAAAATTAACTAGACAGTGTGTCAGGTAACGAGCTGAGTAAATTAACTAGACAACATGTCAGTTAACGAGCTGAGTAAATTAATTAGAAATGTGTCACTTAATGAGCTGAGTAAATTAACTAGACGACATGTCAGTTAACGAGCTGAGTAAATTAACTAGATGACATGTCAGTTAACGAGCTGAGTAAATTAACTAGATGACATGTCAGTTAACAAGCTGAGTAAATTAACTAGACCCTGTCAGTTGATGATCTGAGTAAATTAACTAGACAAGGTGTCAGGTAACGAGCTGAGTAAATAAACTAGACCCTGTCAGTTAAAGAGCTGAGTAAATTAACTAGACCCTGTCAGTTAATGAGCTGAGAAAATTAACTAGACGACATGTCAGTTAACGAGCTGTAAATTAACTAGACGACATGTCAGTTAACGAGCTGAGTAAATTAACTAGACGACATGTCAGGTAACGAGCTGAGTAAATTAACTAGACCCTGTCAGTTAAAGAGCTGAGTAAATTATCTAGACCCTGTCAGTTAATGAGCTGAGAAAATTAACTAGACGACATGTCAGTTAACGAGCTGTGAGTAAATTAACTAGACGACATGTCTGTTAACGAGCTGAGTAAATTAACTAGACGACATGTCAGTTAATGACCTCAGTAAATTAACTAGACAACGTGTCAGTTAATGAGCTGAGTAAATTAACTAGATGACATGTCAGTTAACAAGCTGAGTAAATTAACTAGACGACATGTCAGTTAACAAGCTGAGTAAATTAACTAGATGACATGTCAGTTAACAAGCTGAGTAAATTAACTAGACCCTGTCAGTTAACGAGCTGAGTAAATTAACTAGACCCTGTCAGTTAATGAGCTGAGTAAATTAACTAGACAAGGTGTCAGGTAACGAGTTGAGTAAATTAACTAGACAACGTAAGTAGTAAGTTAGCTATTAGTTATTATAAATTATTGATGAAACAAAAACACGTTGAATATATTATCTTTGGTTGTTTCTTCTTTGCGAAAAACATAAGAAATATTGTTGGCGACTTTATATAATTTATTTGCATATATGTCTTTTTTAGCTCTATCATTAAACAACAATGTTTCAACATTGAATTATCATTATCGTCTTTTTATTTTGTAAAACAGATGCACATCAGATTAAACTCATTAACCCTTTCTTCTGGTGTTGCCATCAGATTAATCTGATCATAAATAAATCATCAGGATCATATCCACACAAAGATGGTGAATTTTCCCTTCACATCATGAGCTAATGTTGCAAATGTATCAGGATCTGAAATGAAGAAAAGCTCAGATTAAACCTGAAACTGAAAAGAGCAGAAAGTGTTTTCAGTTTAGTTGATATTTGTGCTGCAGATGAAGAGCCATTATTTGTGATTTTATGATGCTGACTGACTCTTGATGGTGTGTTTGAAGCTGGTCGGCCTCTCTGCCTCCCATTCAGGTAATATTTGCTTTCAGAGATCAGGATTAGTTGGCACTCCACTGTACCTTCACACTTTCACAAAGCCAGTCAGTGTGATGTAAAAACCCACCACTCAGCTCTTTGTTTGCAGGTAATAACTGGAGTGATAGCCGGCAGACTGAGAGGCTCCTCCGCTTCCTCCTCCTGGACCGAGTGGCTGCTGATGTTGGTTAAGTTAAACTTTTGCAGGTTGAGGAGAAGCGGGGCAACCAGAGCCAGTTGGCATGGTGATGCTCTGTTTGTTTGCTGACCTACAAACTCATCGCTGAGTCGACAAGTTGATTTAAGAAGCACAAAGACGGCTGCTGAAGCAAACACAAAGCACTGTGGGTACTGGAGCACATCGCGTGAACAGAAGCACCTCCTGAAAGCCGCAACTCAACAATAAAACATCTATCAAAACTTACCTATAGTTATACACTTTTATTTAAATCAAATGTTCCAGGCTTCATCAGATGTAATGAAACCTACAACAGAAAACTTGGCTGCGGTCTGTGTGTGTGCTCTACCTCTCACCCAGTGCATGCTGGGATAGAGTCCAGTGATTACTGAGTAATCGTAAAAATGTCACAGAGGCAGAAGGGTCTGACGGTCTTTGGTGGTCGGAGTTTCAGTCTAAGCAGAACATTGAAAATGTACATGCAGAATATCAAAAATAAATACAGTGTGACACATCACAGAGGAACCAGAGAGATCACATATAACACATATAACTGTTTTGAACATTTTGGTTCTGTGAAGTTTACTGTGAGCGGAGTTTACTTTCTGGAAGATTAATCTAGAACACAATCTCCTCACACTTCCACCAGACAAACCCAATAAAAGGATGTCTGAGTCTCCTCCACTCTATCTCTAATAATTTGTGATCAATACACAATCTTTATAAGCACATACAGCTGTGTGTCATCAGCGTAACACTGGAAATTCATTCCATGACTATGTATAATTGGCCCAGAGCTACGATGTATATGTATGCATATTTCACCTCAAAGAATACTCATACAACTGATAATACTGTGCATTGTTAAGATACTGCGTTCTTTCAGAGATGAGATTGTGACCATTGTAAGAACAAGAGAGATGCCCAAGTTGTTCTTCACTCAGTCAAGGAGTATATGTTGATCAAAAGCTGCACTTGGATCCAGCAGTAAGAGCACTGAGGTGGAATCTGAATCCATAATTAGGAGCAGATCATTGAGGACTTTAGTAAGCAAGTTTCAGTGGGAAGGGTTCAAAAAGGTGACTAAATAACATATGTGATCTGAAAGTTGTTGAGACTCCACTCTTTCTAGTACTTCAGAAAAGAATGGAAGGTTTGAGACTGGTCCATTGTTATCTAGAGTCTCTGGGTCAAGATGTGTTTTTTTAAGTAGAGGTTTAACTATAGCTGTCTTAAAACTAGTGGGGACAATACCAATCATAAGAGACAAGTTGACAATATTGGCCATAGCTCTTTAAATAGTTTAGCAGGTAAGGGGTCGAGGAGCCAGGTGGTAGGTTTGGAAGCTGAGACCGGCTTAGACAGAGTTTCAAGAAAGACGGTCTCAAAATGAGTAAGAATGGAGACTAACTCACACTCTGTAGCGACTTTAAATAGGCATCATCATCATCATCATCATCTTTTAAAAGAAAGGTAATGCCTTTTTTATTTTTTCTTAAAGCTGACTGAAAACCGCTTAGAATGTAATCATGTGCAAATGGAAAAAAAAAATCTTGATATTGATCTTCATAATCGTAGTGATTGTGTGTCATTAAACTGTAAGTGAACGGAGGTGAACCTGACCACAGATCAGCTCCACAAACAGAGTTCATTACAGGTCTGACACCAGATCAGTGTGTTGAGGGAGGACAGAGAGAGAGAAACTGATTATTAGTCCGAGAAGAAGAAACTGAGCAAACAGTCAAAGTTCATTCACCTGATCGCAGCCGGAAACATTCCAACGCTGAAGCAATGTTTGTCCAACACATCAGAGACTAAAACACTGGGCAGAGGGTCACTGCACTGGTTTAACTGGAGAGAGAGGGTCACTGCGCCGGTTTAACCAGAGAGAGAGGGTCACTGCGCAGGTTTAACCAGAGATAGAGGGTCACTGCGTCGATTTAACCGAAGAGAGAGGGTCACTGCGCCGGTTTAACCGGAGAGAGAGGGTCACTGCACCAGTTTAACTGGAGAGAGAGGGTCACTGCGCCGGTTTAACCGGAGAGAGAGGGTCACTGCGCCGGTTTAACCGGAGAGAGAGGGTCACTGCTTACCAGTGAAGGGTCTCACCAGTTTAACTGGAGAGAGAGGGTCACTGCACCAGTTTAACTGAAGAGAGAGGGTCACTGCGCAGGTTTAACCAGAAATAGAGGGTCACTGCGCCGATTTAAGAGAAGAGAGAGGGTCACTGCACCGGTTTAACCAGAGAGAGAGGGCCACTGCGCTGGTTTAACCGGAGCGAGAGGGTCACTGGGCCGGTTTAACCGGAGAGAGAGGGTCACTGCGCCGGTTTAACCGGAGCGAGAGGGTCACTGGGCCGGTTTAACCGGAGAGAGAGGGTCACTGCGCCGGTTTAACCGGAGCGAGAGGGTCACTGGGCCGGTTTAACCGGAGATAGAGGGTCACTGCGCCGGTTTAACCGGAGCGAGAGGGTCACTGCGCCGGTTTAACCGGAGAGAGAGGGTCATTACAGTCTGAGTTTAGAGGCTCCAAGGCAGGTGGAGTGACAGTGCCCTCTACTGGGAGAATGGCAGATTGCTGGCAAGAGGAATGACAATTAGAGCTCCAACTTAGGACCTGGCTGGAGGACCGGTAAAGAATGGGTTTGTAAAGCGTCAGTCTGCGTTGTCCCAGAATAAACAGATCATGAGGGAAGGAGATGAGGTTAAGCTAGACCTGCTCATGGAGGTTTCCAGAGAGAATGAGAAGGACGGAACTGGTCAGGCGTGTGATTCTGGCCAGAAATCTCCAGTCCAGAATAATAGCATTCAACAGAGAAGCAAGGGATTCGACAGGAATGCCACCCTGTGAAGTAAGATTACTGTCCAGGGAATTTTCCTCTGCACCAGAGTCACCTAAAGCCAGCAGGGGCAATGACTGTCGATTCCAACACAGAAAAGTTGGAAAGTGCAGGCACTTATTCACCATTTCCCCTCTTTCTTACTGGTGAGTTTAATTCTTGCTGAAAGGAGCGGGAAACTAGGAACTAATGGAAATAGTCTGGCGGCAGTACAGACACTCACCCGCTCTCATTCTTCTGAGACATTCAGCAGGAGAAAGACAAGCCCAACGCAGAGGCATTGGCTACGGGTCAGGTGGTGGGACTTTGAGGGACAGTCAAACGTTCTGGAAAGATCTGACTTGAAACATAATAAGTAACCTGGTTGGATATTCTAATCACTAACTGGATATCATCATCTAAAGATGCTGGTTACTCTCTGAGAGACATTTCCCTACCATTCTCCTTGTTGAACCCATTCTGGATTGCACTGATGTGGTCTTTACCATTCCAACCACTCCCACAGCCAAACTACAAAATCTGCCTATGTATTCACAAATACTAATATCGGAACCCATGTCAGATGTGGAGATGACCAGAATACATTGATGGAGTTGGGATGTGGTAGTCAGAGATGGGAGAAGCAAGAGGAGCTGGTGGGCAGCTCCTAGTGTTAGAAATGAGGTTTCTGCCATCGATTGTGTTTGTTCAAAGTGGAGAGTTGCTAGTGTGGAAGAGATGTCCTTTGGTCCATGACTGTTTGCAGCATCTGCTCATGGTGACCCTAATGCTGACCTTATTGGAGATTGCCTGACTCAGGATGTCATACTCTGATGGCTTCATTGTGGGGGCGGCAGTAGCTCAGTCTGTAGGGAGTTGGCTTGGGAACCGGAGGGTCACCGGTTCAAGTCCCGACATGGACCAAAAACTGAGTGTGAACTGGTAGCTGGAGAGGTGCCAGTTTACCTCTTGGGCACTGCCGAGGTGCCCCTGAGCAAGGCACCAAACCCCCAACTGCTCGGGGCGCTTGTCAGGAGCAGCCCCCTCACTCTGACATCTCTCCATTAATGCATGTATGTGTGTTTCAGGTCTGCATGTACCATGTATGAGTTAAACAGAGTGTAAATTGAATTTCCCCATTGTGGGACTAATAAAGGTAGATCTTCTTCTTCTTCTTCTAGCCAGATTGTTCTGGTACGATCAATAACTAAAGGTGGTCCCATAAACACACAACTCAGAGTGTAGAGTAATTGAAGGATTTCTAGAAGGGACCTCGAGGATGATAAGTGGTTGAACTGAGCTGAGCTGGTCAGGCTTATGAGAGTGAGAATGTGTCTGGGAGTCGGAGGATAGTGATCCACAATGGTTGCATCAATGATCTGATGAAGAGTAAAGAACCTTTTTGGTTCTTGTTGGTAAACTGCAGAGTGATGAACTTGATGGGTGGAAGGTGTGAGTAATCAGCACTAACTTGAAGCCATGAGGGAGCACCACACCCATACCACATGGTCACGACAGAAAAACACAGGTGGGGAAAAACAAGGAAAAGCCAGACTGACAGCCATGACATGCTGTGAAGAACAGTAACAATCAAGTTTCTTCTTCCAGGTGACATTGTAAATTTCCCCACTGTGGGACTAATAAAGGAATATCTTATCTTATCTTATCTTATCATGTTTTTCTGAGGGCAGATGGAACATTTGAAATGGTCCGACGGAGGCAGTAATGGTGTGAACATGCAGACGGACTGCGAGGAGGGAAGACGTCCAGAGAAACGTGATGAGAGGTGGAGGATCATCATGTGAGTCAAACTGAAGGATCTATTTATTGTGTGTGGGCAGGCTGCGGGACACGTCAGTGCTGTTAGCTGAGGGAAGGCCTGATAACCTCGACACCACCTCCACTACAAACTGCTACTCCCTCACTGAGCACAGACTCACTGCTGCTATTCAAAGACATTCACACTCACAGCTTCACTCACGCTCTGCTGCCGCTAAAATTAGACCAGAGTTCAGTCGTCAGGACACCAGCGGACTCAACTGTGGCTATAATAACAATACAACACAACAAAGTGACAACACTGGAAGGAATTACATCTTTATGAGTCTTTTGTAAAACTTTTATTTAGATCTAAAACTCTGTTCAAATAACCAATAAGATTACATGACATTAAAAACAATGACTCATAATTGTAAGAATATCTATCTATCTATACATGATTTGTAATTTGAAACTGGTAAATTCCTCTAAATGCATTTTATTGGAATGACAAACAGGTAAACTTGCGCTTTATGTGACTTTTCTTTAAACATCTCATTAATTAAACAAATATTTTAGGAGTAAGTGAAAACAAATACTGTATGATCATTTTATTTTTTGTTTCAGGTGATGGAAATTCTCAGTTTGATATTTCCTCTGATGAGGAGGTGATCACATAATGTTTGTCTACACATCAAGTCCATCATCACAATGTTTGGATTAAAATCTTCAAGTTCAGACTGTAATTCAAAGGGGAAAATGACACGTGATATTTGCCTGACATGACTCTTTAGTGAATATTAGCAGTCGCTGAAGTTTATCCCAGCATGCACCTGGGGAGAAGTAGGATATACCTGAGCGGGTTGACAGCCAATCACCTTTCAGACTGACTCAGAAACTGAAAAAAATTCTATAATTTCTGTAGATATAGCAGATATATTTCTCTTCAGAGTGTGTGTGCAGCTGTTATTTTGTACTTATCACTTACGTATTATGAAGAGGATTTATAAATGCCAGTGAATCCATCAGTGTCAAATCAATCAAATTTCATGTGAAAAACTATAAATAAAATTAAAAAGTAGAAGAGTCAGTATGAGATTGAGTATAATGACAACTGGTGTATGAACATTTTGAGCTAAACTGCAAACTAAATGTACAAACTACATGACTGTGAGGGACTGGATAACAGGCTGGACTCAAACGCACGACAAGGAGAGCAGATCAAAGTTCACAATAATCTTTAATAAACAGGCAAATGGTCGGTACACAAAAGATCAGTCCAACAGGCTAACAAATCCAAGTCGCTAAGGCAAAGGCAGGGTCAAAAAATGAGCAGATAATCAAAAACACAAGGAGTCTAGATCACTGAGAAAAAGAACGCGAGGACGCTTGCACTCTGGGAGATACAAAGACGAACTGGCACAGAAGGGAAGGGGAACACAGCTTAAATACTAAAGAGGGGAGTGACTAACTATGAACAGGTGAACACAATCAGGGCGGGGAGATGATCAGACGCAGGTGAGGGTAGTTGGAAAGAAGGTCAGGGAATCTCATTCATTCATAACACAGAAGAACAGGAGGGCAGGAAGTGACGTGCTCTGAAACGAGAGGAAGAGTTAGTTTTCAAAGTAAAACAGGAAATGGACAACATTCACAACCACAAGGACAAAAACGTAACTTAACCATCTCGGGGCGTGACAATGTCAGCTGCAGCAAAAAGTCAATGTGTTAAATGAACGGGAACCATTGTTCAGATCTTGTTGCAGAGGACTGGGGACTAGTTGCAGCTATATAGGGACTAGTTGCAGATTTAGTTACAGAGTTTACCCCGGTGGAGAAGTGGGTCACCTCCCTATGCCTTTGGGTTATGGGGGGTATAGACTCTGACTGTTGTCTGTGCATATGCATGGCAACAGCAGTTTGAATTATTCGGCCTTCTTGGAGACCCTGAATGGAGTCCAGTAGTGGACTCCATAGTTCTGCTGGGAGACCTCAATGCGCACGTGGGAAACGATGGAGGCACCTGGAGAGACATGATTGGGAGGAATGGCCTCCCTGATTTAGACCCAAGTGGTCATTTGTTACTGGACTTCTGTGCTGTCCATAACAAATACCACGTTCAAACATAATTTGTCACGGTTATGCTCTTCTATGTTAGTTAGTTTTTTGATTAGTTCATTATTTGGTTCTGTTTTGTTACTGAGTTTCTGTTCTAGCATATTGGTTGTGTTTCACTCACTGTCCTGGTCCTGGTGTCTTGTCTTTGGTGGTTTCCTGTTTTATTTTGAAAGTCTTGTGTCTCTGTGTCATTTTGAGCTTTACTTCCTGTTTTTGTATATTTTCCCTCCTTTTTTGATTGCCTGATTGTTTCCACCTGTGTGTCATCCCCCTCTGTATTTAAACCACTCCCTTTCCCTCTGTTCTTGTCGACTCATTTGTTCAAGTCCCTGTGATCTGTTTTCTACTGCTGCTCATGTGTTTCTCCGTGTTGCTGGTTTCTTTTCCTCTTGGTAGCTTTTCTCCCTGTTTAGATGTTTTTCTGTGCACTCTTGGTGGTTATGTGTTCCAATTGTCTGTGTTTGTGCACTTGGGTGTTCTCCCTGTCTCCCTGTGTATTTTAGTTCTTGTGTTAATTCTAGTTTTGGTGTATTTAGTTCTTGTGGTTTCTTTGTGCTTAGTTCTTATTTCGTTCTAGTTCAGTTTACTAATTTGTATTACTATGATTTATGGTTTATTCAGTCTTATATTAAAGACTCGCCTTTTGTTAAATTAGTCTGTGTGTCTTCTGCGTTTGGGGTCTCTCTCTCTGTCTCTCTCTCTCTCTCTCTCTCTCTCTCTCTCTCTCTCTCTCTCTCTCTCTCTCTCTCTCTTTGCCTAATCACCCAGCCCTCTTGACAATAATGATGCTCATAAGTGTAAATGGTACCAGAGCACCCTAGGCCGAAGGTCAATGATCGATTTTGTGATTGCATCATCTGATCTGAGGCCGTATATTTTGGACACTCAGGTGAAGAGGGGCGGCGTTGTCCATTGATCACCATCTAGTGGTGAGTTGGGTCAGAGGGTGGGGTAAGATGAGTAGTGCGGGTCAGCTTGGAACATCTGGGGGAGGCTCCTGTCCGACAGATCATCAACTCACACTTCCAGCGGAGTTTTTCTGGCATACCTGTGGAGGCTGGGGGTATTGAACCTGAGTGGGCAATGTCAAAGCTTCCATTGTTGAGGCTGCAGCGGTGAACTGTGGGCTAAAGGTCTTGGTGCCTCAAGGGGCAGTAATTCTCGGACATCATGGTGAACACCGGTGGTCAGGGAAGCCGTCTGACTGAAGAAGAAGTCCTTCCGGGATATGTTATCTCAGAAAACTCTGGAGGCGGTTGCAAGGTACCGAAAGGCCCGAACAGGAGCTGCTTCTGCCGTGAAGGAAGCAAAGCAGCAGGTGTGGGATGAGTTTGGAGCAGCCATGGAAGGACTTTCGGTCGGCACTAAGGTGTTTACACTGTTAACCTCAACTGAGGAGGTAATCAGACAGTGGAAGGAGCACTTTGAGGAACCCCCAAACCTGAGTAATACACCTTCTGTTGTAGACGCAGAGCTGGAAGCTAATGGGGGATCATCATCAATTTCCCTTGTGGAAGTCAAACAACTCCACAGTGGCAAAGCCCTGGAGACTGATGAGATCCCTCCAGAAATACTGACGGCTGTGGGTGTGGAGGGGCTGTCTTGGATGACAGTACCTAATGAATGGCAGACTGGGGTGGTGGTCCCCATGTTTAAAAGGGGGACTGTCGTGGTTCTGGACTTTGTGTCAGTTTGTTTCTTCTGTTACTGTATTATTGGTTCTGTATTGTTATTTTGAGTTCTGTTATATTCATTCTAGTGTTATTGTTTGTTTTTGTCACCCACCTCTGGCATCATGTCTTGTTTCACTCCCTGTCCTGGTCCTGGTTTCTTGTCTTTAGTTGTTTCCTGTTTTATTTTGAAAGTTGTGCATTTTTTGTATCATTTCCAACTTCACTTCCTGCCCCTGTTTTCCTCCGTTTTCCTGATTGACAGCCCTGAACTAGTTTCCTTCACCTTCTCTGATTGTTGGCCCCGCCCCTGATTGTTTCCACCTGGTTGTCTTCTGTGGGTATTTAAGCCGTCCCTTCTTGTCAGATCATTGTTCAGTCCTTGTGACCTTCCCATGCTCTGTTGTACTTCCTGTTACCCTGCTAAGACATTGTTTTTTCCCTGTGCAGCTTTAATTTCCTCCTGTTCTTTCCTGTGTTATTCTCTATTTCTCTTGTTTCTTTGTTTGACATCGTTCTTCCCAGTGTAGCCCCATGTTTCCTCTGTTATCTTGTATTCCCTCCATGTGTTCCCCATGTCCCTCCTTGTACTTCATGTTGTCTAGCGCCTCACTGTTCCCTCTGTGTTCTCTGTGTCCATGGATGTTCCACTGTGTATCCCCTCTGTTTCTCTGTGTATCTCTATGCTGTCTGTACTCTGTGTTTCTGTGTATATTTGAGTTTCTTTGTACTTTGTTTGTATTACCTTCATGTTACTGCTCTATCAGCCAAAGATTAAAGGCTCGCCTTTTGTTAGTTCAACTGTCTTCCTGCTTTCTGCGTTTGAGTTCTGCCTTAAAGTCACCAGTTACTTAACAGAATGAACCGACCACCTAGGAGCCCAGCAGAAAGCTTTTATGCCTTCTTGGGTATTTGACTCACACAGCCTTGGCCCTCAGCCTCAGTACCCTATTGTAGGATCTCGCCTGGCGATAGCCCCACGATATCTAGGATGGATCCTAGAAGGTAGCGCGGAGCTCAGAAGCAGCGTTCCCGTGTCCTGCCTGAGGTCCGGCTGACTCCAGTCCCACCTGAGGCCCGGTCAGCTCCTGCTCCACATGTCCTGCCTGAGATCCGGCCGACTCCAACCCCACGTGTCATGCCTGAGGTCCGGCCGACTCCAGCACCACATGTCCTGCCTGAGGTCTGGCCGACTCCAACCCCACGTGTCATGCCTGAGGTCCGGCCGACTCCAGCTCCACATGTCCTGCCTGAGGTCCGGCCGACTCCAGGCCCATGTGTCTTGTCAGGGGTCTGGTTGACGCCAGTTCCAGCTGGGTTGACACTGCAGCCACCACCTGTTCCACTGCCTCCACTTCAGGCTGGATCGACGCCGCAGCCACCGCCTGTTCCGGTTCCTGGGTGAGGGTTAGGGTTAATGTGGCCCGGGAAAGGGAGGTTTGGGATCCCCTGCTGGAGCTGTTGCCCCCACGATCTGACCCTGGATAAGATGTTGAAGATGATCTGATCATCTAGTTGCAGATTTGCAATGATTAGTCACAGATATACAGGGTCTACTTGAAGATTTACAGGGACTAGTTGCACAGGTCTCTTCCCTCATTCATTCATTGACTCCGATCAGAGTGTTTTCATTCAGATGGTCAGGATCTTTTTTTCTCACTTTATTTTGGCTTCACCAGCAAGTCAGTTTGTTCAAACACCCACAGAGAAGAGTGACAGATGACTCATCTTCATCAGGAGGAGGAGAGTTGCAGCCTGATTTAACAGCAGATTCGATATAATAAATGTTTGTAATTCAGCAAAATGCGCCTTTAATCACCTGTAGAGGGAGGGGGGCAGAGCTTCTCACCTGAAATACAAATGGGTTATAGCAGTTAAAAACTGAATCTGCAATGTGTCAACATTTGCATTTTTTCTTTCATGTATCCAGCAATCCTGAATAGGATAAGAGATTACGAATAATGAATAGATAAGAGTTGTAGCTGTGGCTCAGAGGTAGAGTGGGTCATCCACCAATCGCAAGGTCGGTGGTTCAATCCCCAGCTCCTCTGGTCTGCATGTCTCACTGTACTTGAGCAAGATATTGAACCCTAAACTGGTTCTGAAGGCTGAACCCTTGGGGTGTTAAATGGGGTGTTAAATCAGATCCTGATGGACAGGCTGGCTCCTTTGATATCAGTGGATGAATGTGTGTAAATGGGTGAATGTTGACATGTAGTGTAAAGAGCTTGTTTGAAGACCAGAAAGGAGAGACAGAAATACAAGTTGAGCTCTGGTGAGGAGGGAGGTATACCCAGCTCCTGGGAACAGATAACAGATAGATAGATAGATAGATAGATAGATAGATAGATAGATAGAAAGATAGATTTCTCTATCATAATATGTAAGCTGCGAACACGTGGTGGAATGTCCCTTTAATAACATTGACCCTGAGTTGGTTCATGTTGTTTCATTAAACCACAGCAGCGCCTCCTTCAGGATAAAATGAGTCATCACAAATTAAATGTGACCTGGACTCACTATTTTTATTTTACTCTTTTCAAGCTTTTACTTATCTGTTTATTTATTTATTTGTGTACTTATATGCTGTATTTAAAAAGAATGAAACGCCCCTCAGTTCCCAGCAGGGAGTTGAACACAGTAAAATGGTTTTACCTCATCCAACAGGTGCAGTGGTGGGAGATTCGG
This sequence comes from Pterois miles, assembly GCA_947000775.1. NCBI lineage: Eukaryota > Metazoa > Chordata > Actinopteri > Perciformes > Scorpaenidae > Pterois > Pterois miles. The sequence goes on along the minus strand of CAMQGK010000485.1, from coordinate 9,445,751 downwards.
TAGTGGTAAAACGATCTCCAATCTGTGACTGGACTCAGGATGTTTAGTTAGTTTAGTTTATTTAGTTTATTCATTCTGTCAATAAAACAAAAAAACAGAACCCCTTATAAAATAAGACATCAGAATGAAAGGGAGCAGAAGAAAGAAAATCTTATATATAATCTGCCCCTCCCGACACACAAATCATAGAACAAATAATAATTTGTTTAACAACATATAAAGAAATAAAACAGAGGTAAAAAAAAAAAAAAACAATGAAACTAGAAACAGCTGCAGGCCAACTTACATCTGATTAGCATCCAGAGTTACCAACTTACAAACATATTTGTTTTCTAAGCATCAACATGTTAGAATAGAATCAAAACAAGTTAACACACTTCTCTATATTTTGTTAACATCATATTTTGAACCTTTTTTTTAAACACAACAAATGAATAAGCGTCTTTAATTTCTTTCTCCAAATTATTCCATAATCCAGTTACAGAAACACATCGTTCCAACACTTTCGTTCTGCACCTTGGTTTTATAAATATTTCAAATCCTTTTAACTCGTAATTACTTTGCCTTTTAATAAATCTGTTTTGTATATTTTCTGGTAACGTTTGTTTATGAGCTTTATACATTAGCTTTAACACACTATAATCAACTAGATCCTCAAATTTCAATTATTGTAACTTTACAAACAATGGATGTGATGGATCTCTGTATCTACTTCCACTTATGATTCTTATTGATCTTTTTTGTAAAATGAACACTGGTTTAATGTTTGTTTTATATGTGGTTCCCCAAATTTCTATACAATAGGTCAGATATGGAACAATTAAGGAATTATATAGTGACAATAGGGCGTTTTTATTCAGATAATATTTTACTTTATTTAATACTGCTATTGTTTTAGCTATTTTAAATTTTATGCTATTAATATGTGGCTTCCAGGAAATATTTTCATCAATAATGACACCTAAAAACTTTGTTTCACTTACTTTATCAATTCTAATGCCATCTATCTCCAGTGAAATTTCAATGTTCGTACCTTTATTACAAAATAGTATAAAACATGATTTATCAAAATTTAAAGAAAGTTTATTCACATTAAACCAGTGTTTCATTTTTATCAGTTCATTTTGAACCACATCTTTCAGTTGCATTAAATTATCACTGGCACAAAAGAAAGTTGTGTCATCAGAAAATAAAATGCATTTCAGAGTTTTTGAGACATTAACAATATCATTTATGTACAAGAGAAACAGTTTAGGCCCCAAGACCGATCCTTGAGGAACCCCACAAGTAACAATACACCTTTTCGATTTTGTACCATTTATTTCAACATACTGTCCTCTGTTCTTTAAATAACTTGTGATCCAATGAAGTGCCACCCCTCTGATACCATATTTACTAAGTTTTTTAAGAAGAATGTCATGATCTATGGTATCGAACGCTTTCTTCAGGTCAACAAAGATGCTTATAAAATATTTTTATAATTTTTTTTATCATTTACTGCTTCAGATAATTCCTCTGTTAATTCCATTAATGCCATTGATGTTGAGTTATTAGCCCTGAAACCATACTGACTGCTGCTCAGAATGTCATGACTATCAATAAATTTGTCCAGCCTGGCAGTAAATACTTTTTCTAATATTTTTGAAAATTGTGGCAGCAAAGACACTGGTCTGTAATTGGAGAAGACATGTTTATTTCCACTTTTATAAAGTGGGATTACTTTAGCAATTTTCATCTTTTCAGGAAATATTCCAGTTGAAAGACAGATTGCATATATATGTAAGTGGGCCAATAATATAACTGATTATATCCTTCAGTAACATCATATCAATATCATGGCAATCAGCAGATCTTTTACTCACACACTTGTCAACAATATATATTATTTCCTTTCCTTCTTCTACCTTATTTATGAAAATGCTTTTAATATTATCCTTTATATTCTCACCAACATCCTTTTGCATTGTATCAGGAATAGTTCTCGCCAGATTTGGAACAATATTTACAAAAATTATTAAACTCATCAACTATTTCTTTTGCGTCATTTACATCTAAATTTCCTTTTACAAAGTAATTTGGTAGTCTTGATTACACTTTATCCTTTTTTTACTACCCCATTTATTATTCTTGTGACGCCGATCAGGGCAGGCAGAACTGAACTCAAATGCACAACTCAGGCAACAGGCAGTTAGAAACAACGCTGGGTCTTTATTACCAGAAAGTGATCGGTACACGTGTAGGCAGTCAGATAGGGCAAACAAATCCAGATCGACAGGCAAAAACTCAGGGACGAAAAGACAAGCAGAACGATCGGTACACGGGAGTAGCAAAACACTGGAAGGTACGCTGGTAGGTCTGTCACGAGTGATCAAAACGAACTGGCACAGAAGGGCAGGGGAACACAGCTTAAATACCCGTGAGGGGAGTGATTAACTATCAACAGGTGAACACAATCAGGGCGGGGAGAAGACGATCAGACGCAGGTGAGTGGAGACTAAAAGTGGGTCAGTGAATCCATTCATTCGGAGGGGCGGGGGCATGCAGGCAGGAAGTGAAGTGCACTGAAACGAGAGGGAGGATTAGGATTTCACAATCAAACAGGAAGTGCTCACATTGAACATGAAAACAAAGGAAACCCATCACCTAGACTTGACAGGCGTCACAGGACCCCCCCGCCTCTAGGGACGGCTCCAGAAGTCCCAGGAGGGCTAGGGCGATTCCGGTGGAAGTCCCGGATGAGGTCTGGGTCCATGATGTGTCTCGAGGGGACCCAAGACCTCTCCTCAGGCCCGTAGCCCTCCCAGTCAACAAGGTATTGGTTGCCGCGCCCCCGTCGTCTGGCATCCAGTAATCGTCTGACAGTGTATACTGGACCCCCATCGATGACCCGGGGGGGTGGAGGGGGTCTGGAGGCAGGGACCAAAGGACTCTCCCTGGCAGGTTTCAGTCAGCCGACGTGGAATGTAGGATGAATCTTCATAGACCTGGGAAGCTGAAGTTTCACAGCAACAGGGTTGATAATGCGAGTTATAGGAAATGGACCTACAAACCTGGGCGCCAGCTTGCGGGACTCCACCCGAAGGGGAAGGTCCCTGGTGGAAAGCCACACTTTTTGCCCAGGCTTGTAGGTCGGTGCGGGTCTCCGGTGACGGTCGGCTGACCTCTTATATCTGGCGGCGCTCCTCTGCAACATCTGGCGAGCTCCCCTCCAGATACGCCTACAGCGGCGGATGAGGGCCTGAGCCGATGGGACACTGGATTCAGCCTCCTCTTCTGGGAAAAGAGGAGGCTGATAACCATAGGCGCACTGGAAGGGAGACAAGCCAGATGCCGCCGACGGAAGAGTGTTGTGAGCGTACTCGATCCAGATCAAGTTCTTGCTCCATGAGGTAGGGTTCTGCGCCACCAAACACCTCAGACCAGTCTCCAGCTCCTGGTTGAGCCTCTCCGTCTGACCATTAGACTCGGGATGGCAACGTGCAGAACTCTCTCCAGAACTTAGAAACGAATTGGGGCCCCCGGTCCGACACTATATCTCTAGGGAAGCCATGGAGACGGAAAACATGAGATAACATCACCTCCGCCATTTCCTTGGCGGAGGGTAACTTGGGGAGAGCAATGAAATGCACCATCTTAGAGAATCTGTCAACAACAGTAAGTATGGTTGTGTTACCTTCTGATAAGGGTAACCCGGTGACAAAGTCCAAAGAGATGTCGGACCAGGGGCGTTGAGGTATGGGCAGAGGTTGCAGGAGCCCCGCTGGAGACTGATTTGAGGGCTTGTTCTGGGCGCAGATAGTACAGGCAGAGACGTATTCATGGACGTCCTTCTCCATCGCCGGCCACCAGAATCTTCGTCGGAGGAGGAACAGGGTGCGCCGTGTTCCCGGGTGGCAGGCGAGTTTGGAGGTGTGGCCCCAGTGAATCACCTGGGAACGTACAGACCTGGGAACAAACAGCTTACCATTGGGGCACCCTGGAGGTGTCTCCTCATTCTCCAAAGCCTTTTTAACAGTGTTAACAATTTCCCATGAAACTGAACCGACTATACAGGAGGGTGGCAAAATGGTGGATGGGCTCTTAGTCCCTTCACCTGAGTCAAATAACCTAGACAATGCGTCTGGTTTTCCATTTTTAGACCCTGGCCGGTAAGACAGGGTAAAATTGAAACGGTTGAAGAATAATGCCCAGCGGGCCTGTCTAGCATTGAGTCGCTTAGCCGTCTTGATGTACTCTAAGTTCTTGTGATCAGTCCAAACAAGAAACGGCTGTTCAGACCCCTCCAACCAATGTCGCCATTCCTCCAGGGCTGCCTTCACGGCCAACAGTTCCCTATTCCCCACATCGTAATTTCTCTCCACTGGGGACAGTTTTCGAGACAGAAAGGCACATGGGTGTAGTTTATTGTCTTTGGCCGAATGTTGAGAAAGGACCGCCCCTAGGCCCGAATCAGAAGCATCCACCTCAACTACGAACTGTCGCTGGGGATCAGGGAGTGTGAGGATGGGTGCCGATGTAAAGGAGTGTTTTAGTCTTTTAAAGGCTTCATTGGCCTCGGGGGACCAGATGAACCTGACTTGGGGAGAGGTGAGGGCATGTAGAGGGTCGGCAATGCTGCTGAAATTGCGAATGAAACGGCGGTAGAAGTTAGCAAACCCCAAAAACCTCTGAACCAGCTTTCGGCTATTTGGGGTTGGCCAATCTGCTACCGCCCTGACCTTTTCGGGGTCCATCAGAATGGTGTCTCGAGAAATCATGAAGCCCAGGAAGGAAACTGTTGGCATGTGAAACTCACATTTTTCTGCTTTTACAAAGAGTTGGTTCTCTAGCAGCCTCTGGAGGACCTGGCGGACATGGTGGACGTGGGTGCGCTCATCTGGGGAGAAAATCAGGATGTCGTCAAGATATACAAATACAAAGACGTTCAACATATCTCGGAAGACATCATTAACAAGGGCTTGGAAAACAGCCGGGGCGTTAGTTAGCCCGAAAGGCATTACCAAGTATTCGTAGTGTCCCGTGGGGGTGTTGAAGGCGGTCTTCCATTCGTCCCTCTCCCTTATCCTGACCAGGTGGTATGCGTTGCGCAGGTCCAGCTTAGTGAAGACAGAAGCTCCCTTTAATAGTTCAAAAGCTGAGGATATTAAAGGGAGGGGGTACCTGTTCTTTATGGTGTTATTGTTCAAGCCCCTATAATCGATACACGGGCGGAGAGACTTGTCCTTCTTTTCAACGAAGAAAAACCCGGCTCCTGCAGGAGAGGAGGACGGCCGGATGATCCCAGCAGCTAGAGAAGCCTCAATGTACTCATGCATGGCCGCTCGTTCAGGTGCTGAAAGAGAGAATAATCTCCCTTTGGGGGGAGTGGTGTCTGGCAGAAGGTCTATTGCACAATCGTACTCACGGTGAGGAGGTAGTGAGGTGGCCCGACTCTTATTAAACACCTCCTTGAGGTCGTGATAACAACGGGGAACTCCAGTCAGGTCCGGATCTTCTGGGGCGGAGGTAGTTCCCCTACCCACCACTGGGGGAAGCGAAGAGTCCGTTTTCCTCACCGGAGCAGAAACAGATTTAACACAGGTTAGGTTGCACCCCTCTCCCCAACTTAACACCCTCCCTGTAGACCAGTCAATGTGAGGTGTGTGTGTCTTTAACCAGGGGAGGCCCAGGATTAGGGGTTGCACAGATGAGTCAAAAATGTGAAAACTCATAGTCTCAGTGTGATTACCCTGAATGATGAGAGTTACTGGTTGAGAACGGTGGGTAATTCTGCATAACAGGCGTCCATCTAATGCACTAGCCTTAAGTGGTTCGGCCAGAGGTACCCCTTTCAGACCCAGAGCCTCCAGCAGCTGTCTATCAATGAAACTCTCATCAGAGCCGGAGTCCACTAGAACAGGTTGCTGTATGGTCTGCGATGGTGTAATGATCTGGGCCTGTATAAGAGGGCTAAGTGTAGACCACATTGTACCAAAAATGCACGACAGTTATCAGAGTCCCCAGTAAAACGCTCTGGCTTAGCAAGGTGAGGAGAGCCGGAAAACGCCACCGGAGAGGGAGACACGGGAGCAGGTGGCGTAGCCGCTAACTCAGCTGGTAAAAACCCCGATGCCGGGGTTATATCAGGTAGGGGAGTCGGGCGGTTTTCAATCAGGGATAGCAGTTCTTTCATTTGATTACCCAGTTGATTTACTTGCTCACCCATGGCTGTTCTGAAGTTTTCCTGATGCGCCGTAAGTTGTTGAACGCCCTGACGGACGGCAGCGAGCTGCTCCTCATGATGGTGGAGACGCTCTCCGTGAGAGCGGATCGCTGACTGGACCTGTTCCGAGTTGGCTGAGTTCATATTTGGCCAGTTCGTACTGTGACGCCGATCAGGGCAGGCAGAACTGAACTCAAATGCACAACTCAGGCAACAGGCAGTTAGAAACAACGCTGGGTCTTTATTACCAGAAAGTGGTCGGTACACGTGTAGGCAGTCAGATAGGACAAACAAATCCAGATCGGCAGGCAAAAACTCAGGGACGGAAAGACAAGCAGAACGATCGGTACACGGGAGTAGCAAAACACTGGAAGGTACGCTGGTAGGTCTGTCACGAGTGATCAAAACGAACTGGCACAGAAGGGCAGGGGAACACAGCTTAAATACCCGTGAGGGGAGTGATTAACTATCAACAGGTGAACACAATCAGGTCGGGGAGAAGACGATCAGACGCAGGTGAGTGGAGACTAAAAGTGGGTCAGTGAATCCATTCATTCGGAGGGGCAGGGGCATGCAGGCAGGAAGTGAAGTGCACTGAAATGAGAGGGAGGATTAGGATTTCACAATCAAACAGGAAGTGCTCACATTGAACATGAAAACAAAGGAAACCCATCACCTAGACTTGACAGGCGTCACAATTCTCCAAGTAGCCTTTATGTCATCTCTGTTTTTACTTAGTAAATCACTATAGTACTCTTTCTTCTGTTGTCTTATTATAGATACTAATTTATTTTTATATGTCTTATACTTATTTTCAGCCTCTTTTGTCCTTAGTTTCAAAAAACTTCTGTACAAATTATTTTTCTTTTTACAGGCATTTTGAAGTCCAGTTGTCATCCATGGTCTATTAATCATCTCCTTCTTGGACAGTTTCCTTATTTTACAGTTTTTTTCATACAGGTTACAAAACAATCTAATGAACGAATCATAGGCTTTATTGACATCGTTTACATAAACCTCTTTCCACCTTTGTTGTTCCAGATCTCTTTTTAATGCCTCCAGTGCCTTTTGTGATCTATCTCTAACTAGTTTTTCTTTAAGGACTTGTGTTTTGTTAACATGACAATGTTTATAGACTGCAAAAACCGGCAAATGGTCACTGACATCAGTCATCAAGATCCCACTTTGTCCCAATCCCTCTGAGACATTGGTAAAAATATGTCAGGGAGTAGTGATGGGGAGGTGGGAGTGAGGAGGAGATGGATGGAGTGAAGTAGTGAGGAGGAAAAGGTCGAGGAAGCGTTCATGTGTCAGTGGCGGCAGTTCGGAAAGCGAGGCGAGGCAGGAGCGTAGAGTGGTGCAGAGGAGGATTGTGGGAAATGACGAGTTTAAGTTGGTCTTAATGTTGAAGGAGGGACATGATGTAAGGAAAGTGAGTCCGGTGACTCTGTCTCGTTGGATGAAAGGAAAACTTAATTAAATGTAAAGACAAGCAGCAGAGAGAGAAAGCGATGAAGTTAAACGAAGTGTGTAACAAAAAGGTCGAGAACGCCGAGAAGACAGGAAATGGTCCCTTTGTGAGGGGGGGGTTATCTGTGGTACTCCAGCGGAGGGAAAGTTAGAGGATGTGAAGGCAAACATTAAAGGGGGTAAAGTGATAGCCATTAAACGGTTGATAGTTTATCGATTCTGTTGGATGTTCAAGAGCGAGTGTTGCCTGACAAAGTGACAGTGGGGTATTTAAGCTACAGTGTTAGAGCTTATATCCCGCCTCCACTGAGATGCTTCAGGTGTCAAAGACATGGCCACATGGCAGCAAGCTGCAAAGGAAAACAGAAGTGTGGAAGGTGTGGAGGGGACCACGAGTACGGGGCTGACCTGTGGAGGAGCACATAGTGTGGTCGATGGTGGCTGTGAAGCCAGAAAGATGGCAGTACAAGTGCAGAAGAGGAGAGTGAACAGGGATTTATCTAATGCAGATGCAGTAAAAGTGGTTCGGAGTGAGAGAAGAGTGGAAGAGAGAGAAAACGAAATCCTGGGGAGGAAACTGATCGAATAACGGACTGTGGCAGAAATTAAGGAGGTGGATCAGAATATATTGATGGTGAATAAGGAGAAGTTTGTGTATTTCATGGCAGAGGTAATAAATTGCTCCTTTCAAGCAAAGGGGAGATCTGAGAGGATTGAAATGATTGTACAGAGTGCAGTGAGGTTTCTAAATATCCGTGGAGTATCTGGGAAGGACGTGCAGGAAGAACTTAAAAAACAGGAACAGTTATGGAAAGAGTCATGTTCACAGAAATAACTTAAATCATGTTCATGCTTCAGTGGGATGCTAAGAGTCTGCTGTTGAATGGGCAATAACTCAAAGGATTTATCCAGGAGTTAGAATGTAAACCAGATGTAATATGTGTTCAGGAGACCTGGATAAAACCTAATCTGGACAGAGGATGTGCTACCGTTATCAAGCAGGGCATATCATACCAGGATATAGAAAAAGGGAAAGAACAGAGTATATAGTTGTTGAAGTTTGGCTGAAGGAGGGGAGCTGGAGCATGGTGAGTTTTTATAACCCATGCCAGAGGCTGCAGTTGGAAGAAGTACTTGCAGTAAAGGGGCTGGACAGAAGGAGGGTCATTTGGTGTGGAGATTTTAATGGCCATAGTCCACTTTGGGGAGGGGAGAGGACGGATAGGAAAGGACTGATAATGGAGGAGTTGATGGACTGTTTAGGGCTGGTGTGTTTAAATGATGGAAGTTTAACCAGAATAGGTTAAGAGTCAAGTTTATATCTGACACCGGCCTCTCAGTCTGTAGCAGGTGGTTGTCTGTGGGAAGTAACGAGCCACCATTGGAAGTGATCATTATCCAATCGGAAGCAGGTCACTGCCAGAAGCATCATTAGAAAGGTGGATTTTTGGAAAGACGCAGTGGGATAAATTCAGAGAAATTAGTGAGGCAAACTTCAAAAAGATAGATAGAGAACATGATATAGACGAGTTTAATGGTAATGTATGTGGTGCTATAACTGAAGCAGCCAATCAGACAATCGTAAAGAAATCAGGTATCACAAGGAGAAAGTTAGTTAAGAGATAAGATAAGATAAGATTGAACTTTATTCATCCCGAAGGAAATTGTTGTGCCATAGATGCTCAGTATTTACAAAAAGTACAAAACACAACACAATTAACATCACACAGTGTATAGAGAAACAAGTTTTAAAAAAAAAGAGATAAGAACTGAGGATTGATAAGTACAAATAGGAGGGGAAAAGTAATTTTCTCATCAATAGTGAGAAATCAAATAACTGAAAAATAACCATATTGCACAGATAACATCAGTAATGTAGTGTTAATTGAACAGCATTACCATATGTGAAGTATTGCACATGCCAATAAAAACTGATGACAGTAATGGTGTTATTGCACATGAAATAAATAAATAAAGGTGGTGATATTAAAGCCGTATTATTGCATATGATAGTAGAAGAGATGAAGATATTAAAGCCGTATTATTGCACTGATGCTGGTGTTCATAAAGTCCAGTATTATCAACTGTCCATCCAGCAGAAAGGGGAGGAGTTATAGAGTCTGATGGCCACAGGGAGAAAAGACCTCCTGTGACGTTCTGTTGAGCATCTCGGTGGTCTCAGTCTACGGCTGAAGGTGCTCTGGTAGGACTCCAGAGTGGCATGCAGGGGATGAGAGGTGTTGTCTTTGATACTGAGTAGCTTCCTCAGCATCCTCTTCTCCGACACCTCCGCCAAAGACTCTAGTTCCACTCCCAGGACAGAACCCGCCTTCCTGATGAGCTTGCTGAGTCTGTTGGCGTCGGCTACCTTCACCCTGCTGCCCCAGCACACTACAGCGTAGAAGATGACGCTGGCCACCACCGAGTGATAGGACGTCTGCAGCATGGTTCTGCAGACATTAAAGGATCTGAGTCTCCTGAGTAGATACAGTCGACTCAGACCCTTCTTGTACAGATCTTGTGAGTTTTTTGTCCAGTCCATTTTATTGTCGAGGTGGACACCAAGGTATTTGTAATCCTCCACGATGTCCACCTCTGTGCCCCTGATGCTGACTGGGTTAAGAGTGGTCCTGTGTTTCCTAAAGTCAAAAACCAGCTCTTTGGTTTTTGTAATGTTGAGCTGGAGATGATTTAGGTCACACCATCCCACAAACCTGTCCACAACTCCTCTGTACTCAGCCTCCTGATCTCTGTTGATAGAGCCCACTATGGCAGAGTCGTCTGAAAACTTCTGCAGATGGCAGGAAGGTGAGCTGTGTCTGAAGTCCGAGGTGAAGAGCGTGAAGAGGAAAGGAGACAAGACTGTCCCCTGAGGGACCCCCGTGCTGCTCACTATGGTGTCCGACGTGACATTCTGCAGCCTCACATACTGTGGCCGACCTGTGAGGTAGTTAGTGATCCAGGCCACTAGTGGAGCATCCACCTGCATGTCCAGAAGCTTGGTCCTCAGGAGGGCGGGTCGGACGCTGTTGAAAGCACTGGAGAAGTCAAAAAACATGACTCTCACACTGCTGCCTGCCTCCTCCAGATGAGTACAAGCCCTGTTCAGCAGAAAGAGGACGGCGTCTTCCACTCCAATGCGAGGCTGATAGGCGAACTGCAGGGGGTCCAGTGATGGTCCAGTCAGGGAGCGTAGGTGCTTCAGAACCAGACGTTCCATTGACTTCATCACATGAGAAGTCAGAGCCACTGGTCTGTAGTCACTGTGGGTGTTTGGATGCTTTTTCTTGGGGACAGGAACAAGGCAGGATGTTTTCCACATAGAGGGGACAACCATCAGACTCAGGCTCAGGTTGAAGATGTGCCTGAAAACTGCGCACAGCTGGGTAGCACAGCCCTTAAGTACTCTGGGGCTGATGCCGTCGGGACCTGCAGCTTTGCCTGGTCTTAGTCTGCTGAACTCTCTTCTCACCTCTTCAGCAGTGATGGTGAAGGGTCCTGACGGGGGATGAGAAGAGTGAACAGGAGCAGCTGCTGGTGTTGTGGGGAGATGGAGAGGTGGAGGTGTCGAAGTAGAGGGCAGAGAATGCTGCAGTGAAAGAGGAGGAGGGAGAGCAGCAGGGGATGAGGTGTCGTTAGGGGAGCAGGGGGGTGAGTGGGCAGAGGCCATCTCATCAAACCTGTTGAAAAACAGGTTCAGCTCATTGGCCTCATCCAGGTCTCCCACCATCCCCCGATCCGTCTTTGTCCCATGGCCAGTGATGGTTCTGAGGCCGCTCCACACCTCCCTCATGTTCTTTTGTTGGAGTTTACTCTCCAACTTCCTCCTATAACACTCCTTGCCCTCCTTTATTTTCTCCCTCAGTTCTGTCTGCACCTTCTTCATCTCCTCCTTGTCTCCACTCCTGAAGGCTGCCTTCTTCCTGTTTAGTGAAGCTTTGATGTCCTTGGTCACCCAGGGTTTGTTGTTTGGGTAACAGTGCACAGTTTTGGTGGGGATTATGGTGTCCATACAGAAACTGACATAGTCTGTGATGCAGTCAGTGAGTCCATTGATGTCCTCCCCGTGAGCATTACAGAGCACATCCCAGTCGGTCTCAAAACAATCCTGGAGAGTCTGCTCAGCCTCCTGGGACCAGATCCGGACGGTTCTGGTGGCCACTGGTTGCCGCTGGACTTCAGGTGTATAGAGGGGCTTCAGGTGGACCAGGTTGTGGTCAGATCTGCCCAGGGGGGAGGGCTATGGAGCTGTATGCTTCCTTAACATTGGCATACAGCAGGTCCAGTGTTTTATTCTCCCTTGTTGGGCAGTCCACAAACTGTTTGAAGGTGGGGAGTGTTTTTGTCAGAGTGACGTGATTGAAATCACCGGAGATGGATATGAATGCATTTGGATGCCGCGTCTGTAGTCCCCCGGTAACGGAGCTGATGACGTCATCCACACGAGCGGCATTAGCGGAAGGAGGAACGTAAACAATGATAATAATGGCCTGGGAAAACTCTCTGGGCAAATAATATGGACGGAGACTCACTGCCAGCAGTTCGATGTCCGGGCTGCACACACGGTCCTTCACCGTAATGTGTCCGGGGTTACACCACTTGTTGTTCACGTAGAGAGCGAGCCCTGGTGGAACGAGGAATGTACGAAATTAAGAAAGAAGCGTAATAAGGCATTTAAGTTACTTAAAAATACTCACACTTTTGAACATCTTATACAGTACAAAAGGATGCAGGCATTATTTTGGAAAACTATCAAAGAAGCAAAAAGGAGGTAGTGGAGGGATTTTTGTGGTACGGTAGGAAGAACAACCCCAACTGGGGAAGTGTGGGGAATGATGAAGACGATGAGGGGAATAAGACAGGATATCCAGTGTTAGAGAAAGGTGGAGTACTGGCAGCACAGATATGTTAGCTGAGGAATGGGTTGAAGTCCATAGTTCAGAAAATATGTCAGAAGAGGGAAAACAAGGAAGACAATAAACAAGTGAAGGAAATAAACAATTGTTAGATAGAGAAGAAGAAAGTGATGATGCAATAAATGATGATGAAATGAAACGTGCAATAAGTAAATCAGGTCTTACTTCTCCAGGGAAAGATCAGATATGTTATATTATGATGAAACTGTGTCTGATGTGTCACTGGAGATCATTTTGGAGTTATATAATGAAGTACGGCAGGAAGGGAAGTTACCATGTAATTGGAAACAAGCAGTAATAATACCCATCAGGAAACCAGGAGAAGATCCCACTAATCCAACTAACTACAGGCCAGTGGCATTAACGTCACATATGGGTAAAAGATTTCCTTCAAAGCTGATCTATAGAAGTGAGAGTGGGACAAATGTGGTGGATAATAACGGTACACCACAGGGGAGTGTGATAAGTCCATTGTTGTTTTCAGTTATGATTGATGATGTTTATGAATCTGGGGGTCAAGTTGGGAGGTCGCTGTTTGCAGATGACGGGGCTCTGTGGAAAAGAGGAAAGGATGTAAAATATGTGGTGAAACAAATGCAAGAATCAATTCAAAGGGTGGACCAGTGGGCTTTTCAATGGGGATTTAAGTTTTCTATCGAAAAAACAAACGCAACTTTCTTTACAAAGAGGAAAACAGGAGCAGATGGACATCTATATGTATATGGGAAAAAGCTGAAAAGGGTGGATATGATATAATTTTTAGGGGTGTGGTTTGACTCTAAGCTCACCTGGAATGTACATATTGATAAGGTTGTAAATAAATGTAAAAAGGTGTTAAATGTGATGAGGTGTGTGGTGGGAACGGAGTGGGGAGCTGACAGATCTGCATTGAAAGCTATATATGTAGGCTTAATAAGGTCGGGTCTGGACTATGGTTGCGTGGCATACAGGTCAGCATCCAAAACGTTGCTGAGGAAACTGGATGTAATACAAGCAAGACTCAAGCATTAAGGATTTCAAGCAGGACTTTAAAACAACAGCTGTACCAGCACTACAGGTAGAAATGGGGGAAATGCCTTTGGAGTTAAGGAGACAGCAAGTCATGATGACATACTGGGTCAATCTGCAAGGACATAACATTATTAACCATCAAGCAATAAACATTATTGAACCATGCTGGGAACACGGTGAAAAGCAGACAAAGAGCTTTGGCTGGGTGGTCAAAAAGAAGGCCAGTGAGACGGGATTATCGGATAGGAGTTACTCTCCAGCTGTACCTCCTTGGTTTCTGCCACAGCCGGTGGTTGATCTGAGCCTCCTTCAGACGGTACAGGAGGAAGAGGAGGTCAAGGCTGAAGGAAGTTTTACAGTCATTTATGTATTAATACAGATGGCTGTAAGGACCCAGAGACAGCCAGGGCGGCAGCAGCTTCTGTAGCTCCAGCATTTGATGCTGACTGTGGGAAGAGAAGTAATGATGATGTGAAATGATGGCCATGATTATGGCATTTCAACGGGTGGAGGACATCAGGCCTGAGAGACAGGATTGATGAGTTTACAATCCAGCAGCTCCAGATGTAGACAGGACTTATTATTAGAGTTATTATTATCATTATTTAGAGTTCAGCTTGTCTGTTAGCTCTGTGTGGGTGCCGGTCCACGTTGGAGCTGAGGAGAATCGGAGGATGGATAAAGCAGCTAAAAGAGCTTTGAGGAGTGGAAGTGATCACATCACTGTAAATATCAGTAAACTGGAAGCTAAAGTGGTGATTAAAGGGCAAATCAAAAAGAAGTGGCAGGACGAATGGAGGAACGACAGGAAAGGAAGATTTCTCTCTAAACAGAAACCATCAGTGGGGGTGAAGAGTCTGGAGGACGACGTCGAAGGAGGAGAAAATCCTAACAGAAGGAGGACTGGGCATGATGGACTCAACAGGACACCGACTCTAACTGGAACCAGTGTAATGGCTGATGGGAATACTGTGGAGAGGAGGACACAGCGGAGAAATAGCTAACCGAGAGGGAAGTTTTCAACTCTGAGCTCAGAAAGATTGAAGTGAATAATATTGGTAACATCCTGTGAAACCTTCAGGGGAGACGAGTGGGAGACTTCAGCTACAATATTTAAAATCAACAAGATTAAGCAATACAATCTGAGACATGACTATTGGCTGTTTAGTTTAATTGATATTGGGGTTAGTTATTCATAATTTATTCTATTCATTTATTAGAGCTTTAGAAGGGAAAGAGAACCTTAGTCCACACTCCAGGTCAGTGGGTGGCGGTAATGCACCCGAAAGTTGTTTGCCAACCCCCAATAAACGAGAAGAAGAAGAAGAAGAAGAAGAAGAAGAAGAAGAAGAAGAAGACAGTTCCCAGCAGTACTCCTCCCGGCCGCTTGGCGGCGCTGCAGTCTGGTGGACAGGAAGTAGCTCTCTTTCTGTTTCCGGTTCGCTTCCGGCGTTTTTGTTGTTCTTCACCAGCTGATTCCTCCACGTCTCCTCCGGTACACTACTCCGGTACTCCGGTCTCTCTTCACCTCCTCATTGCTATCTTCTTGCCGCTCAGATGTACCGAGCACCAGTCAGACCTCAGCGGAGTCCCGGAGCTTTGAGGGCAACGGGAAGGTTTCCCTCCCCGTCCGCGTGCTGGGGTTTCCCTGGGGCTCGTTCTCCCTACGGAGGCTACGGACCCCGCGGAGGATCTCCCCGGGGCTGCAACGCTTACTCTCCGGGTTCTCCGGTCTACTCCCCGTGTTCTTACCGAGGATACAGGGACGGTTCTCCGTCCGGGTTCGGAGGGCAGATGCGGCCTCGAGAAGGCGGTTTCCAGCGGCCTCAGTCCTTTAATCGCGCCTCAGCTCACCACGTCCAGGTAAAGGAGAACCTATTACTACAGAGATAGTGGATCATCACTGTGTACAGATCGATTCATGGTTATAGACTATTATGGTATAGAGAGGCTACATGCAGCATTTATAGATTATTATGGTATAGAGAGGCTACATGCAGCATTTATAGATTATTATGGTATAGAGAGGCTACATACAGCATTTATAGATTATTATGGTATAGAGAGGCTACTTACAGCATTTATAGATTATTATGGTATAGAGAGGCTACTTACAGCATTTATAGATTATTATGGTATAGAGAGGCTACTTACAGCATTTATAGATTATTATGGTATAGAGAGGCTACTTACAGCATTTATAGATTATTATGGTATAGAGAGGCTACATACAGCATTTATAGATTATTATGGTATAGAGAGGTATTCATTTTATTTTATGGTATAGAGAGGCTACTTACAGCATTTATAGATTATTATGGTATAGAGAGGCTACTTACAGCATTTATAGATTATTATGGTATAGAGAGGCTACATACAGCATTTATAGATTATTATGGTATAGAGAGGCTACATACAGCATTTATAGATTATTATGGTATAGAGAGGCTACATACAGCATTTATAGATTATTATGGTATAGAGAGGCTACATACAGCATTTATAGATTATTATGGTATAGAGAGGCTACATACAGCATTTATAGATTATTATGGTATAGAGAGGCTACATACAGCATTTATAGATTATTATGGTATAGAGAGGCTACATACAGCATTTATAGATTATTATGGTATAGAGAGGCTACTTACAGCATTTATAGATTATTATGGTATAGAGAGGCTACTTACAGCATTTATAGATTATTATGGTATAGAGAGGCTACGTACAGCATTTATAGATTATTATGGTATAGAGAGGCTACATACAGCATTTATAGATTATTATGGTATAGAGAGGCTACATACAGCATTTATAGCTTTCGAACATGTTAAGCTGTGTTGTATGTGAGGAGCTGTAAAAACACAGATTCATCAACATGAACCTTTTTCCTCTACAGAACCCATACATCATTTATCATACATCATTTATCATACATCATTTATCATATATGATATATATGAGTGAACACGGGTTAACCCTTTCATACACACAGTTAACCCTGGTTGAGTCCTCGGTGTGAAAGGGGTCTTCGTACCGTCATCTCTGATATCTTGATCAGACACAGCAGGATAGTAAAGATGTGTTGTACTTCTCATATTCAGACCACATAACCATTAGTATCCATTAATTTTCACACATCCATGAATGTTATGAGGTTGAACATCTTTCCACATGTTGCTATAGTCCTGACTGACTGGTGAGCACATGTACATCTCCACAGTGGTTAGCCATACATATAAATGTTTTATTATTACTGTTGTTGCTGGACACAGTAGTAGTAGCAGCAGTAGTAGTATTATACTGTATATTATATATTAAATGCTATATATATTGTATATTATACAGTATATCCTATATTATATATATTAAATATTATATATTTTATATTATACAGTATATCATATATTATATATTATTTTTTCCTATTTAACCTATATTCTTGTCACATTAATTTTCCCTCAAGAAATAAAAAACAAACAAAAAATGAAATATCATTCACACTTAACCCTCTAAAATAGTTTTGTAAAGTGTTCTTTGAAACACTAAAGGTGAATTACACGTTCCTAAATTTATATTAGCATAATCTGACCCCAACAACAGAAACGCATCTCCTTTAATACCCGTTTTATCTTTTTGTACAGTAAACTGATAAATTCCGTAGTGATAAAAACCATCTGTTTTGTTCACCATCTGGGAGTGACATTGATTTGAACATTATTTTTATCACTTTGTAATAAACCAAATCATAAAATTTCATAACATGGTTACTAATGAACAGTGGATTAGTGTGATCACAGTAACCAGTCCTTTTAATAATACGTATGGCTTTTTTGTTGTTAAATCATTGAATTTGTAGTACCGTATTTTTCGCACTATAAGGCACACTATCAATGAACGTGTCTATTCTGGTCATTATCGAGTCGGTCTGGTTGCTGTTACTTAGCTGTTCAGTGATGATTCCTGCCTTCCTGATCCATTGGCAGATAGTGGAGGAACTGGCCCGGTGTTGCCTCCCTGTCTTGGTGAATGTGTGTTGGCCTTCTGTCATCCAACGCTCCCACGCAGCTCTCAGTTTAACTCTGAACGACCTGTCGACACCGATATCTAGTGGTTGGAGTTCTTTAGTTCATCCACCCGGAATGACGGCGAGCTCCGAAGTAGTTTTCCTCACTTTGGTTTTGTCGGTGAGTACCGTAATGCTCTACAATCCATCCAGCGGCTTCCACCAAAGTCGTAATAAAACATTTTGACAGATTTTTGACGCCCTGTACCACATAAAATTAGTTCAAGGTCAGTAAACACAACCAGAAGTGATGCATAAGGTGCGCCGGATTATAAGGTGCACTGTCGATTTTTTGAGAAAATTAAAGGATTATTTATAATTTTAAGTCCCTTATAGTGAGAAAAATGTGGTAGTTTTAAAAGTCAACCCCCACAGCTTCACACAGTCAGAAATATAAGGAAGTATAAGTGAACAATAAAGTATTATTATAAATTTATATATCCATAGGTTTATACAGGATTAATACTGACTTTGATATTTGACCTTTAATATTGTCAATATGTTGTTTCTGTGTTAATTTATGATCAATCACAACCCCAAAGAATCTGGTCTCCAAACCTCTTTCAATTTCATAATCACAAATTTTGAATTCAATATCCCGATTAATTTCTTTTCGATTTCCAAAAACCATGAATTTAGTTTTCTTAGTATTGAGTAACAGTTTATTAACATCAGACCAAGTCGTGATGGTTTCCAGCTTCCTTTTTAAGTTCTTCCCAGAGCAAAAGAAATTAGTATCATCTGCAACAATTACAAATTTTAACATATCCCTAACATCACAAATACCATTACTATAAAGTCTAAACAGGTTTGGACCGATCAGCGGACCCTGGGGTAGTCCACAGGTGACCAAAGTAAACACCTACACCTCTTATCCCATACTTCTCCATTTTTATCCATAACTGGCTGCAGTCGCTGCAGATTTGTCGGCTGCACATCTCTGATGTGAATCTCCCGTTCCACCACATCCCAGAGCTGATCTGCTGGACTGAGATCTAGAGAGTGTGGAGGCCGTTGGAGGACAGTGAACTCATCGTCATGTTCAGGAAACCAGTTAGAGATGGTCTGAGCTCTGTGACCTGGAGCATCATCCTGCTGGAAGTAGTCATCAGAAGATGGTCCACTATGGTCATAAAGGGATGGACACGGTCAGCACCGATACTCAGGTAGGCTGCAGCATTTAAACCAGGCTCAGCTGGTACTAAGGGGGCCGAAGTGGGCCACGAAAATATCCCCCACACCATTAGACCAGCAGCAGCAGCCTGAACCGCTGATACCAGGCAGGATGGATCACAGTGGATCCAGGATGGATCAGGATGGTGTTGCCACGATACCAACATTTTGGTATCAATACCAGTACCAACAAGTGTTTCGATACTTTTCCAAATAAAAGGAACATCACACATTAAATAAAATAAAATACCACATAGAGGCTTTTCTGATAAAATAAATGAATGAAACGAACACTCATCTGTCAGTAGAATACTCACCTGTCAATAGAACACTCATATATCAATACAACACTCATCTGTCAGTAGAACACTCACCTGTCAATAGAACACTCACCTATCAATAGAACACTCATCTATCGATAGAACACTCATCTATCGATAGAACACTCATCTGTCAATAGAACACTCATCTATCGATAGAACACTCATTTGTCAATAGAACACTCATCTGTCAATAGAACACTCATCTATCAATAGAACACTCATCTATCAATACAACACTCATCTATCAATAGAACACATCTATCAATACAACACTCATCTATCAATAGAACACTCATCTATCAATAGAACACTCATCTATCAATAGAACACTCATCTATCAATAGAACACATCCATCAATACAACACTCATCTATCAATAGAACACTCATCTATCAATACAACACTCATCTATCAATAGAACACTCGTCTATCAATAGAACACTCGTCTATCAATAGAACACTCATCTATCAATAGGCCAGTAAAAGCAGAGAAAGTGGTCATTTTCTTCCAGAGTGAGGGGGCTCGTGGTAGCTCTCTCTCTCTCCTCTCTCTCTCTCTCTCTCTCTCTCCGCTCTCTCTCTCTGCTCTCTCTCTCCTCTCTCTCTCTCCCTCCCCCTTTCTCCCTCTCTCTCTTCTCTCTCCCTCCCTCTCTCTGCTCTCTCTCTTCTCTCTCTCCCTCTCTGTCTCTCTGCTCTCTCTTTCTCTCTCTCTGCTCTCTTTGGATGTGAGGGCCATCTCTCTGCTACATCTCTCACTCCATTGATCTCTAGGGTTGATCTCTGCTGATCTGTCTCTCTCGCTGGTCTCTCTCTCCCTCTCTCGCTCCTCTCTCTCTCTCCCCCCCCCCCGCCCCCCCCTCCCCCCCAACACCACCACATACAAAAAATGCTCTCTCTGGGGGTGCCAGTTTACCTCTTGGGCACTGCCGAGGTGCCCCTACCACCAAACCCCCCCGCCTCTGGCAGCCCCCCCCCCCTTTTCTCTCTCTCTCTCTCTCTCTCTCTCTCTCTCTCTCTCTCTCTCTCTCTCTCGCTGCTCTCTCTCTCCCTCTCTGCTCTCTCTCTCTCTCTCGCTCTCTCTATCTCCCTCTCTGCTCTCCCTCTCTTCTCTCTCTCTCTCTGTGCTCTCTCTCTCTGCTCTCTCTCTCTGCTCTCTCTCTCTCTCTCTCTCTCTCTCTCCCTCTCTGCTCTCCCTCTCTGCTCTCTCTCTCGCTGCTCTCTCTCTCCCTCTCTGCTCTCTCTCTCTCTCTGCTCTCTCTATCTCCCTCTCTGCTCTCTCTCTCTGCTCTTTCTCTCTCTCTCTCTGCTCCCTCTCTCTTTCCTCTCTCTCTCCCTCTCTGCTCTCTCTCTCTCCTTTGCTCTCTCTCCCTCTCTCCCTCCCTCTTTCTCCCCCTCTCTCTCTCCCTCTCTCTCTCTCCCTCTCCCTCTCTGCTCTCTCTCTCTCCTTTGCTCTCTCTCTCCCTCTCTCCCTCCCTCTTTCTCCCCCTCTCTCTCTCCCTGTCTCTCTCTTTCTCTCCCTCTCGCTCTCTCTCTCCCCCTCTCTCTCTGCTCTCTCTCTCTCTCTCTCTCTCTCCCTCTGTGCTCTCTCTCTCTCTCTGCTCTCTCCCCCTCTCGTGCGCTCTCTCTCTCTCCCTCTCTCTCTCTGCTCTCCCCCCTTTCTCCCTCTCTCTTCTCTCTCCCTCCCTCTCTCTCTCTCTCTCTCTCTCTCTGCTCTCTCTCTCTCCCTCTCTCTCTGCTCTCTCTCCCTCCCTGTCTCTCTGCTCTCTCTTTCTCTCTCTCTGCTCTCTCCCCCTCTCCCTCTCTCTGCTCTCTCTCTCTCCCTCTCTCTCTGCTCTCTCTGCTCTCTCTCTCTCTCTGCTCTCTCTCTCCCTCTCTCTCTGCTCTCTCTCTCTGTGCTCTCGCTCTCTCTGCTCTTTCTCTCTCCCTCATTCTCTGCTCTCTCTCTCCCTCTCTGCTCTCTCTCCCTCTCTCCCTCCCTCTTTCTCCCTCTCTCTCTCCCTCTCTCTCTCTCTCTCCCTCCATCTCTCTGCTCTCTCTCTCCCTCTCTCTCTGCTCTCTCTCTCTCTCTCTGCTCTCTCCCCCTCTCCCTCTCTCTGCTCTTTCTCTCTCCCTCTCTCTCTGCTCTCTCTCTCTCCCCTCTCTGCTCTCTCTCTCTCCTCTCTGCTCTCTCTCTCTCTCTCTGCTCTCTCTCTCCCTCTCTCTCTCTCTCCCTCTTTCTCCCTCTCCCTGTCTCTCTCTTTCTCTCCCTCTCGCTCTCTCTCTCCCCCTCTCTCTCTGCTCTCTCTCTGTGCTCTCGCTCTCTCTGCTCTCTCTCTCTTCTCTCTCCCTCCATCTCTGCTCTCTCTCTCTCTCTCTCTCTGCTCTCTCCCCCTCTCCCTCTCTCTGCTCTTTCTCTCTCCCTCTCTCTCTGCTCTCTCTCTCTGCTCTCTCTCTCTCTCTCTGTTCTCTCCCCTCTCTCTCTCTCTCTCTCTCTCTCTCTCTCTCTCTCTCTCTCTCTCTCTCTCTCTCTCTCTCTCTCTCTCTCTCTCTCTCTCTCTCTCTCTCTCTCTCTCTCTCTCTCTCTCTCTCTGTGCTCTCGCTCTCTCTGCTCTCTCTCTCTTCTCTCTCCCTCCATCTCTGCTCTCTCTCTCTCTCTCTCTCTCTGCTCTCTCCCCCTCTCCCTCTCTCTGCTCTTTCTCTCTCCCTCTCTCTCTGCTCTCTCTCTCTGCTCTCTCTCTCTCTCTCTCTCTGTTCTCTCCCCCTCTCTCTCTCTCTCTCTCTCTCTCTCTCTCTCTCTCTCTCTCTCTCTCTCTCTGTTCTCTCCCCCTCTCTCTCTCTCTCTCTCTCTCTCTCTCTCTCTCTCTCTCTCTCTCTCCCTCTCTCTCTGCTCTCTCCCCCTCTCCCTCTCTCTGCTCTTTCTCTCTCTGCTCTCTCTCTCTCTGTGCTCTCTCTCTCTTTGCTCTAGGTACCTAGTACCAGTTTAGTACTGGTATACCGAACAGGTCTGACCCTGCCGTCTGAATGTCTCAGCTGAAATCCAGACTCGTCTGACCAGGCGGCGTGTCTCCGGTCGTCTGTTGTCTGGTCTTGGTGATCCTCAGTTTCCTGTTCTCAGCTGACAGCAGTGGTACCGTGTGGTCTCCTGCTGCTTAGCCTGTCTTCTTCAAGGTTCCAGGGTTCTGCGTTCCTCAGTTGTAACGAGTGGTTCTCTGAGTTCCTGTTGTCTTTCTATCATCTCCAACCAGTCTGCCCATTCTCCTCACTCACTGGATATTTCCTCTTTGTCGGACCGTCCTCTGTGAACCCAGAGATGGTTGTGGGTGAAAGTTAGTGAAACACTCAGACCAGCCCGTCTGGCACTGATAACCAGGCCACGTTCAGAGGCACTTAAATCCTCTTTCTTCCCGGTTCTGACGCTCGGTTTGAACTTCAGCAGGTGGTCTCCACCATGTCTACATGACTAAATGCTTTGAGTTGGGGCCATGTGATTGGCTGATTAGCTATTTGTGTTAACAAGCAGTTGAACAATGTGTGTTATGTGGCCGGAGAGCGTAGCTTCCTTTAATCCATAGTGGTTTTCACTCAATAATTCATATGTACTAATTACAGAGATCCACTTGTTTCGTAGATAATTTTTCTAATATTTTTGAAACCTGAAGAAGGAATACAGTTCTATAATGATGCTTAATGATACTTATCTCCATTTTTATAAATTGGAATAACTTGTTTATTTCATATTATTAGGATAAAAACACGTCTTTGAAAAGAAAGAAGAGATTACATATATGGGTCAAAGGTCTCACAATAGAATAAGTGACTTATTTAAAAATTACATTATACATTATATTATTTTTATCAGTTCGATTTTGAAACAAAGTGGCGCCGACACCCACAAATTAAATCAACAGTGCTTCTAAATTGTCCACTGTGGCATCAGATCTGTTTAAAAAAATTCTGATTTATAACTTCTGTTCTGAATAATATGATTAATTATGATTAATCCCGAATTTCCCTCCGGGAATTAATAAAGATTCATCTTATCTTATTAATTACTTTCCATCCTTTGAATATTATTTTTGCTCAGATCAGTTTATTCACTGGTTCATAGTTGTAAGATTTTTTTATAAAGTGAATTTTTCTTTGCGCATGCCCTTTAACCTTTAGTCATTCATGACTTTTTTATCTTTGTCTTTCACCCAGAGCTTTCTAATAGGACAATGATTATTATACATCTGTAGGAAAGTAAACGAAAATGCATCCAATCAGAACATGGAAACAACAGCTGTCAGTCTGTCAGAGTGCTGACTTGACTATGACTTGATCCAGACTGACTGGGACTATCATAAAGTGGGCATGTCTGTAAAGGGGAGACTGGTGGGGACCCAGAGAACCCATTTACATCCACACATCTGAAGGTCTAAATCCTTCGATGTATAAGTTGAATCAGTTACTTGATCCTTGATATGATAGTTGTATCTATCATTTATAAAGTATTAAAATCCAATCATTAGCTGCATGTGTATTACTGTATAACAATACGTGATAAATGATGAATTAAAGGTTTGCTGTTCATCACATCTCAACAGCAATCAATAAATACTCTGATCAAAAAAAAGAGAAAAATCTGCTCTCTGTGGCTGCAGGACTGAAACCGTCCAATCATGTCACTCAGCCTCACTCCGATTTCAGTACTATTTGTGAGTCTTCTGATAGGGTTTTAAATAATAATAATAATAATAATGATAACGCTGCTGTGTGTCTGTGTGTTTTCAGTGTGGATCTTCAGACTCTTCAGTGGAGAAATATTTCAGTCCATCAATGCTGCAGGATCCCTGGGCAGCTCTGCAGCCAATCACCGACGCTCCGGCAGACAGACGGACAAGCTGACAGACAGAACAACAACAGAGAACAACAACAGAGAACAAGACTAAACGACAGAGAACAACAACAGAAAACAACAACAGAGAACAACCACAGAGAACAACAACAGAGAACAAGACTAAACGACAGAGAACAACAACAGAGAACAACAACAGAGAACAAGACTAAACGACAGAGAACAACAGAAAACAACAACAGAGAACAACAACAGAGAACAAGACTAAACGACAGAACAACAACAGAGAACAAGACTAAACGACACAGAACAACAACAGAGAACAAGACTAAACGACAGAACAACAACAGAAAACAAGACTAAACGACAGAACAACAACAGAAAACAAGACTAAACGACAGAGAACAACAACAGAAAACAACAACAGAAAACAACAACAGAGAACAACAACAGAAAACAACAACAGAAAACAACAACAGAGAACAACAACAGAGAACAAGACTAAACGACAGAACAACAACAGAGAACAACAGAGAACAAGACTAAACGACAGAACAACAACCGAAAACAAGACTGAACGACAGAACAACAGAAAACAAGACTAAACGACAGAGAACAACAACAGAAAACAACAACAGAGAACAACAACAGAGAACAACAACAGAGAACAAGACTAAACGACAGAACAACAACAGAGAACAAGACTAAACGACAGAGAACAACAACAGAGAACAACAACGGAGAACAAGACTAAACGACAGAACAACAACAGAGAATAAGACTAAACGACAGAGAACAACAACAGAGAACAACAATGGAGAACAACAGAGAACAACAACAGAGAACAAGACTAAAAGACAGAAAACAACAACAGAAAACAACAACAGAGAACAACAACTGAGAACAACAACAGAAAACAAGACTAAACAACAGAAAACAACAACAGAGAACAACAACAGAGAACAAGACTAAACGACAGAGAACAACAACAGAAAACAACAACAGAAAACAACAACAGAGAACAACCACAGAGAACAAGACTAAACAGAGAACAAAGAGAACAAGACAAACAGAGAACAACAACGAGAACAAGACTAAACGACAGAACAACAACAGAAAACAAGACTAAACGACAGAGACAACAACAGAAAACAAGACTACAGAAAACAACAACAGAGAACAACAACAGAGAACAACAACAGAAAACAACAACAGAGAACAACAACAGAGAACAACAACAGAAAACAACAACAGAGAACAACAACAGAGAACAACAACAGAGAACAACAACAGAGAAGAACAAGACTAAACGACAGAACAACAACAGAGAACAAGACTAAACGACAGAGAACAACAACAGAGAACAAGACTAAACGACAGAGAACAACAACAGAGAACAAGACTAAAAGACAGAAACAACAACAGAAAACAAGACTAAACGAAAACAACGAGAACAACAACAGAGAAACAAGACTAAACAACAGAAAACAACAAAGAAAACAAAAAGAAAAAAGAGAAAAAAAGAGAAAACAAGAACAAAGACAACAGAGAACAAGACTAAACGACACAGAACAACAACAGAGAACAACAACAGAGAACAAGACTAAACGACAGAGAACAACAACAACAGAAAACAACAGAGAACAAGACTAAAAGACAGAAAACAACAACAGAGAACAACAACAGAGAACAAGACTAAACGACAGAGAACAACAACAGAGAACAACAACAGAGAACAAGACTAAACGACAGAACAACAAAAGAGAACAAGACTAAACGACAGAGAACAACAACAACAGAAAACAACAGAGAACAAGACTAAAAGACAGAAAACAACAACAGAAAACAACAACAGAGAACAACAGAGAACAACAGAGAACAACAACAAGAACAACAACTGAGAACAACAACAGAAAACAAGACTAAACGACAGAACAACAAAAGAGAACAAGACTAAACGACAGAGAACAACAACAGAAAACAACAGAGAACAAGACTAAAAGACAGAAAACAACAACAGAAAACAACAACAGAGAACAAGACTAAACGACAGAGAACAACAACAGAAAACAACAACTGAGAACAACAACTGAGAACAAGACTGAACAACAGAAAACAACAACAGAGAACAAGACTAAACGACAGAGAACAACAACAGAAAAACAACAACAGAAAACAACAACAGAGAACAACAACAGAGAACAAGACTAAACAACAGAAAACAACAACAGAGAACAACAACAGAGAACAACAACAGAAAACAAGACTAAATGACAGAACAACAACAGCGAACAAGACTAAACGACACAGAACAACAACAGAGAACAAGACTAAATGACAGAGAACAACAACAGAAAACAACAGAGAACAAGACTAAAACACAGAAAACAACAACAGAGAACAACAACAGAGAACAAGACTGAACGACAGAGAACAACAACAGAAAACAACAACAGAGAACAACAGAGAACAACAACAAGAACAACAACTGAGAACAACAACAGAAAACAAGACTAAACGACAGAACAACAAAAGAGAACAAGACTAAACGACAGAGAACAACAACAACAGAGAACAAGACTAAAAGACAGAAAACAACAACAGAAAACAACAACAGAGAACAAGACTAAACGACAGAGAACAACAACAGAAAACAACAACAGAGAACAACAACTGAGAACAACAACTGAGAAAAAGACTAAACAACAGAAAACAACAGAGAACAAGACTAAACAACAGAAAACAACAGAGAACAAGCAACAGAAGAGAACAACAACAGAAAAACAACAACAGAGAACAACAACAGAGAACAAGACTAAACAACAGAAAACAACAACAGAGAACAACAACAGAGAACAACAACAGAAAACAAGACTAAATGACAGAACAACAACAGCGAACAAGACTAAACAACACAGAACAACAACAGAGAACAAGACTAAATGACAGAGAACAACAACAGAAAACAACAGAGAACAAGACTAAAACACAGAAAACAACAACAGAGAACAACAACAGAGAACAAGACTGAACGACAGAGAACAACAACAGAAAACAACAACAGAAAACAACAACAGAGAACAACAACAAGAACAACAACTGAGAACAACAACAGAAAACAAGACTAAACGACAGAACAACAAAAGAGAACAAGACTAAACGACAGAGAACAACAACAACAGAGAACAAGACTAAAAGACAGAAAACAACAACAGAAAACAACAACAGAGAACAAGACTAAACGACAGAGAACAACAACAGAAAACAACAACAGAGAACAACAACTGAGAACAACAACTGAGAACAACAACTGAGAACAACAACAGAGAACAAGACTAAACAACAGAAAACAACAACAGAAAACAACAACAGAGAACAACAACAGAGAACAACAACAGAAAACAAGACTAAATGACAGAACAACAACAGAGAACAAGACTAAACAACAGAAAACAACAACAGAGAACAACAACAACAGAAAACAACAGAGAACAAGACTAAAAGACAGAAAACAACAACAGAGAACAACAACAGAGAACAAGACTGAACGACAGAGAACAACAACAGAAAACAACAACAGAGAACAACAGAGAACAACACAACAAGAACAACTGAGAACAACAACAGAAAACAAGACTAAACGACAGAACAACAAAAGAGAACAAGACTAAACGACAGTGAACAACAACAACAGAAAACAACAGAGAACAAGACTAAAAGACAGAAAACAACAACAGAAAACAACAACAGAGAACAAGACTAAACGACAGAGAACAACAACAGAAAACAACAACAGAGAACAACAACTGAGAACAACAACTGAGAACAACAACTGAGAACAAGACTAAACAACAGAAAACAACAACAGAGAACAAGACTAAACGACAGAGAACAACAACAGAAAATAACAACAGAGAACAACAACAGAGAACAAGACTAAACGACAGAGAACAACAACAGAGAACAACAACAGAGAACAACAACAGAGAACAACAACAGAGAACAAGACTAAACGACAGAGAACAACAACTGAGAACAACAACAGAAAACAAGACTAAACAACAGAAAACAACAACAGAACAAGACTAAACAACAGAGAACAACAGAAAACAAGACTAAATGACAGAGAACAACAACAGAGAACAAGACTAAACGACAGAGGACAACAACAGAGAACAACAACAGAAAACAAGACTAAATGACAGAGAACAACAACAGAAAACAAGACAAATACAGAGAACAACAGAAAACAAGACAAATGACAGAGAACAACAACAGAAAAAAGACAAAGACAGAGAACAACAACAGAAAACAAGACAAACGACAGAGAACAACAACAGAGAACAACAACAGAGAACAAGACAAACGACGAGAACAACAACAGAAACAACAACAGAGAACAACAACAGAGAACAAGACTAAACGACAGAGAACAACAACTGAGAACAACAACAGAAAACAAGACTAAACAACAGAAAACAACAACAGAACAAGACTAAACAACAGAGAACAACAGAAAACAAGACTAAATGACAGAGAACAACAACAGAGAACAAGACTAAACGACAGAGGACAACAACAGAGAACAACAACAGAAAACAAGACTAAATGACAGAGAACAACAACAGAAAACAAGACTAAATTACAGAGAACAACAGAAAACAAGACTAAATGACAGAGAACAACAACAGAAAATAAGACTAAATGACAGAGAACAACAGAGAACAACAACAGAAAACAAGACTAAACAACAGAAAACAACAACAGAACAAGACAAACAACAAGAACAAGACAAAACACAAAAACAACAACAGAGAACAACAACAGAGAACAAGACGAACGACAGAGAACAACAACAGAAAACAACAACAGAGAACAACAACAAGAACAACAACTGAGAACAACAACAGAAAACAAGACAAACGACAGAACAACAAAGAGAACAAGACAAACGACAGAGAACAACAACAACAGAGAACAAGACAAAGACAGAAAACAACAACAGAAAACAACAACAGAGAACAAGACAAACGACAGAGAACAACAACAGAAAACAACAACAGAGAACAACAACGAGAACAACAACTGAGAACAACAACGAGAACAACAACAGAGAACAAGACAAACAACAGAAAACAACAGAAAACAACAACAGAGAACAACAACAGAGAACAACAACAGAAAACAAGACAAAGACAGAACAACAACGAGAACAAGCAAACAACAGAAACAACAACAGGAACAACAACAACAGAAAACACAGGAACAAGACAAAGACAGAGAACAACAACAGAGAACAACAACAGAGAACAAGACTAAACGACAGAGAACAACAACAGAAAACAACAACAGAGAACAACAGAGAACACAACAAAACAACTAAGAACAACAACAGAAAACAAAACTAAACGACAGAACAACAAAAGAGAACAAGACTAAACGACAGTGAACAACAACAACAGAAAACAACAGAGAACAAGACTAAAAGACAGAAAACAACAACAGAAAACAAAACAGAGAACAAGACTAAACGACAGAGAACAACAACAGAAAACAACAAAGAGAACAACAACAGACAACAACGAAACAACAACGAGAACAAACAAACAACAGAAAACAACACAGAGAACAAGACAAACACAAAACAACAACAGAAAAAACAACAGAGAACAACAACAGGACAAGCAGAGAACAACAACAGAGAACAACAACAGAGAACAACAACAGAGAACAACAACAGAGAACAAGACTAAACGACAGAGAACAACAACTGAGAACAACAACAGAAAACAAGACTAAACAACAGAAAACAACAACAGAACAAGACTAAACAACAGAGAACAACAGAAAACAAGACTAAATGACAGAGAACAACAACAGAGAACAAGACTAAACGACAGAGGACAACAACAGAGAACAACAACAGAAAACAAGACTAAATGACAGAGAACAACAAACAAAAAACAAGACAAATTACAAAACAACAGAAAACAAGACTAAATGACAGAGAACAACAACAGAAAATAAGACTAAATGACAGAGAACAACAGAGAACAACAACAGAAAACAAGACTAAACAACAGAAAACAACAACAGAACAAGACTAAACAACAGAGAACAACAGAAAACAAGACTAAATGACAGAGAACAACAACAGAGAACAAGACTAAACGACAGAGGACAACAACAGAGAACAACAACAGAAAACAAGACTAAATGACAGAGAACAACAACAGAAAACAAGACTAAATTACAGAGAACAACAGAAAACAAGACTAAATGACAGAGAACAACAACAGAAAATAAGACTAAATGACAGAGAACAACAGAGAACAACAACAGAAAACAAGACTAAACGACAGAGAACAACAACAGAGAACAACAACAGAGAACAAGACTAAACGACGGAGAACAACAACAGAATACAACAACAGAGAACAACAACAGAGAACAAGACTAAACGACAGAGAACAACAACAGAGAACAAGACTAAACGACGGAGAACAACAACACTCTGGCCGATCGGTGGCATGCTCCAGGGTCTCT
Source organism: Pterois miles (assembly GCA_947000775.1). Lineage (NCBI taxonomy): Eukaryota > Metazoa > Chordata > Actinopteri > Perciformes > Scorpaenidae > Pterois > Pterois miles. The sequence continues at coordinate 9,415,228 of CAMQGK010000485.1, read as the reverse complement.
CAGGGATCAAACTCTAATTTGATTTGTACTCAATGAAATGATAATGTTTCTAATGAAATGATATAAATTAAATAGTAATTTCATCTCATGTGTTTTATTTTGAAAGAAAGAGGAAGAGCTCATTTTTACCTGGTGCTGAGTTAATAAACTGTTTTCATAGCAGCACTCACAGTGAAAACAAAGTGCAGAAGGAAGATCAAAAATAGTTCCTTTATATTAACTACCCTATAACATCTCAATAACATTTAATCAAAATCAGTTCATTTGTAGCCAGAGAGCCTAAATTTGTCCTTTTAATTTGAGAAACTAAACCCCTTAAAATCACCTTACCTTGGACAGGAACCATCCAAGCTGTATACAGTAAGGATGGGACACTTGACCTCAACTGAGGAGGTAACTGGGCGGTGGAAGGAGCACTTTGAGGAACTCCTGAACCCGACTAATGCCCCCTCTCTTGTAGAGGCAGAGCTGGAAGCTGATTAGGGATCATTGTCAATTTTCCTGGTGGAAGTCACTGAGGTAGCTCCACAGTGGCAAGGCCCCGGGGATTGACGAGATCCAACCAGAAATACTGAAGGCTCTGGGTGTGGAGGGGCTGTCGTGGATGACAGTGCCTAATGAGTGGCAGACTGGTGTTGGTGGTTACCCTGTTTTAAAAGGGCGACCAGAGTGTGTGTCAGTTACAGGGGTATCACACTACTCAGCCTCCCTGGTAAAGTCTACTCCAGGGTGCTGGAAAGGAGGGTTTGCTTTGCAGGACTGCTTTGAGACAACAGATTGGGACGTGCTCTGCGAACCACATGGGGAGGACATCAACTCCGTGACGGACTGCATCACAGACTACATAAAGTTCTGTGAATACACCACCCTTCCGACCCGGACCGTACGCTGCTACCCCAACAACAAGCCCTGGATTACCAGCGACCTGAAGGAGCTTCTCAACAAGAAGAAGAAAGCTTTCAGGGCTGGGGACAGGGATGAGCTGAAAAGGGTTCAGCGTGACCTGAAGGTGAAGCTGAGGGAGTACAGAGACTCCTACAGGAGGAAGTTGGAGGACAAGCTCCAACAAAACAACACCAAGGAGGTGTGGGCTGGTATGAAGGAGATCACCAGCTTCAAGGTGAAGGACAGAGAACCAGCCCACAGCGTGGAGAGGGCCAACGAGCTGAACTGTTTCTTCAACAGGTTCAGTTCACCACCTCCTGCTGCCCCCCACCCCCCTCACTTCCAACAATGCTTCCACCTCCACCACCCACCCCCTCCCCCTACTATCCCCTCCAGTGAGCCACACAGGCCCATCCCACCCTCCACAGACAGTAGACCTCCCCTGCCTGGCTGTGACCACCGACCAGGTTAGAAGGCAGCTGGAGAGACTCCACCTACGAAAGGCAGCAGGCCCTGATGGCATCAACCCCAGGATCCTTAGGACCTGCGCCAGCCAGCTGTCTCCTGTCCTGTGTAGACTCTTCAACCTGAGCTTGGACCAGGAGTAGGTACCAACCCTGTGGAAGACCTCCTGCCTGGTTCCGGTGCCCAAGAAGTCATCTCCATCGGACCTAAATGACTATCGACCAGTGGCCCTCACCTCTCATGTGATGAAGGTGCTAGAGAGGCTGGTCCTGACCCATCTGAGACCACAGGTGAGACCATCGCTAGACCCTCTGCAGTTTGCCTACCAGCCTCATCTAGGTGTGGAGGATGCCATTATTTATCTCCTGCAGAGGACTCTCTCACATCTGGATGGTGTTGGGTGCACTGTGAAAGTCACATTTTTTGATTTCTGTAGTGCATTCAACACCATCCAGCCTTTTCTTCTGAGGGAGAAGCTGCGGGCGATGAATGTGGACGCTCCCACCATCTCCTGGATCACTGACTACCTGACAGACAGGCCGCAGTTTGTCCGGCTGGGCAGCGGCCTGTCCGATGTGGTGGTCAGTGGTACAGGAGCTCCGCAGGGTACGGTGCTGTCTCCTTTTCTGTTCACCGTGTACACCTCGGATTTCAAATACAACTCCGAGTCTTGTCATCTACAGAAATTTTCTGATGACTCGGTAGTTGTAGGGTGTATAAGTGGTGGACAGGAGGAGGAGTACAGGGCTCTGGTGGATGATTTTGTGGAGTGGTCTGGTCGGAATCATCTGCATCTCAATGTGGCCAAGACCAGGGAGATGGTGATCGACTTCAGGAAGAAGAGGACACCCACACAGCCCCTGAAGATCCTCGGGGAGGTCATTGATATTGTGGAGGAGTATAAATACTTGGGCGTCTACATCGACAACGGACTGAACTGGAGGACCAACACTGATGCTGTCTACAAGAAGGGGATGAGCCGCCTCTACTTCCTGAGGAAGCTCAGATCGTTCAATGTGTGCAGCAAGATGCTGGAGATCTTCTACCAGTCCGTTGTAGCCAGCGCCCTGTACTCTGCTGTGGTCTGCTGGGGGAGCAGCATCAGAGCCGGCGACACCAACAGACTGAACAAGCTGATCAGGAAGGCCGGCTCTGTGATTGGCTGCAAAATGGACACTTTTGAGGCTGTGGTGGAAAGGAGAACCATGAACAAGCTGTTGTCTATTCTGGACAATCCAGACCACCCACTTCACCCGGTACTGGAGCGACAGCGGAGATATATATATATATATATATATATATATATATATATATATATGTATCATACATACATATCATGTATCATACATACATACATATATATCATGTTATGTTATACAACATTACATTATATACTATATCATCATATCATTATATCATATCATTATTTTATTATTATAGTGTATAATGTTTACATTTCTTAGAATTAGATTAGTTTTATAACAAGATTGTCTGTATATACTTCACACTTCGTACAGATGTGCATATTCTCTTTTTTATGTGTACATAGTTGTGTATATTCTCTCTTGTATATTGTGCTGATAACCTGCTACTGTAACACCACAATTTCCCAACTTGGGATCAATAAAGTATCTATCTATCTAGCCGAACCTCTGATTGAAGAGGAACAATGTGGATTTTATCCTGGCCGTGGAACAATGGACCAGCTCTTCACTCTCTCTCTTGAGGGGACCTGGGAAGATGCCCATCCAGTCTGTTTTGTAGACTTGCAGAAGGTGTATGATCGGGTCCCCCGGGGGATGCTGTGGGAGGGGCTGTGGGAGTATGGTATGAGGGGGTCACTTCTCAGGGCCATCCGATCTCTGTACTCCCAAAGCAAGAGCTGTGTCCGGGTTCTCGGCAGTAAGTCGGACTCGTTTCTGGTGGGGATGGCCTCCGCCAGGGTTGCGCCTTGTCACCAGTCCTGTTTGTGAAATTCATGGACAGGATATCGAGGTGTAGTCGGGGGGGTGGCGGAGTTTCAGATCGGTGTATTGAGGATCTCATCGCTGCCTTTTGCGGATGACGTGGTCCTGCTGACATCATCGGTCTACGACCTCCAGCACTTGTTGGATCACTCCCAATTTCAAGAGTTATACCGAGTGGGAGTCACGTGGGTACAGTGAACAAGATGGCGGCGGTCTAGGGACTCTCCACTCCCCAACATGTAAAATTGTAAATTATTTCAAAATAGAGGCTCGCATTTGACTAAGTTCTACCTCCGCCTTTGAAAGCATATGGTTGGTGTTGCTTTATTGAAACGAACCAACAGAAAATAGGCGAAATGTCGTCGTCGAAGTATTTTAAAAGCACAGAGGCATTTGGGACCAATGGGACATTGTTGAGCTGTGTTCGGAAAATCTTAGAAGAGGGACTGGGGATTCGGGCTGATGCTGCTGAGTTTGAAATGGAGCGCACACATCGCGCACTCGCATCCATGCCGGACCCAGAACGACCGCCGAGACCGGTGCTCATCAGGTTCCTGAGACAGTCAGCGAAAGATAAAGTGATAAATGCGGCAAAGATTCAAGATTCTTAAAACATGGCGCTGCGTGAGTGGCCGCCTGTTACAGCAGCTCCTGCTCATTCTCGAGTTCAGAGCTCTGGAGAGCTCCTTCAGTGACAGGCTGCTACACCCTAAGTGTACGAAGGAGCGTTACAGAAGGTCCTTCCTGCCTGCAGCTGTTAGACTCCACAACCAGCACTGCTCCCAGTAAACCACAATCAGTCACATTCACAACAAACTCACCGGACATACGTGCAATAAGGACTTTATGTACAATTATATCATTGATATGATGGACACATTTTTTCTGTCTTTACTTTTTTTCTATTTTCTATTATGTATATACTAATTTATTTTATTTGTATTGCTGCTGTAACGTGTAAATTTCCCCACTGTGGGACTAATAAAGGAATATCTTATCTTATCTTATCTTAAAAGAAAAACAACGCTTTGTGTGGGAAGGATGTCGGCTGTCGGTGTTCCCCGACATGACGAAAGAATTGGTGGAGAAGAGGAAATCCTTCACCCCAGTAAAGCGCAAGCTTCAGGAGATGGAAGTAAAGTACACACTGGCCTACCCGGCCACACTACGGTTTAAGTGGTGGGGAAAAATGTGAGTTTCACCACAGCAACGGCGGCGGACAAGTTCATCAACAACAACAACCAGGATGGAGATTAAACATTTAACGAGGGAGGAGAGCTGACGCTTGTTTGTACTCAAGAGCCCATACGTGCTACAAAGACGACGTCGGGGACAACGGGACAAAGTTGCCACTGAGGGGACACAGGCGGGAGGAGCGGTAACCCACGGACCTGATCAGGGTTTTTATTTGTTTGTTTGTTTGTTTTTGTTAGACTTTTAATGCTGCAGATGACAGCTTCAGGACTGTCAGACGTTGTCTGGCTTGAATTTAGTTTTTTCCTAGTTTTTCTTACTTGTTTCGTCTGGGAAATGTTCTCTTTCCAGTTTATGTGTTCATGTTTTACAAAGTACAGGTCCTCTAAGAAAGTTATTAGTTGGTGTGGACATCTCGACTATACACAGTGTTGTAAATATGGATGGAGTGGCATCTGAACAATCATGACAAGGAGATGTATTAAGTATATGTCTTGGAATATTAATGGGAGTGGGAATCCAGTCAAAAGGCGTAAAGTGCTGTCATATTTGAAGACTAATAAGGCTGACATAGTATTTATACAGGAAACCCACCTAAATGAAGGGGAATCAGAAAGATTTAAAGCAGGTTGGATCAGGCATATTTTTTATAGCTCACTTTCAGGTTCACGCAATGGAGTAATGATCTTGGTCAGTAGAAATGTCCACTTTGTGTTGCTCAAAGAGGTTAAAGACACAGAGGGACGAATGACGTGTGCAGGCGATAATAGAGGGTTTACAGGTAGTACTGTGCAGCATCTATGCACCAAATAAAGGGGACCCGCACTTTTTTCATGAGGTGAATAAGGTCCTAGGAGAAATCGATGGGCAAATAATATTGGCAGGGGACTTCAATCAAGTCATGGACCCTATATTAGATAAAAGTCAGTTTAAGGGTCCACTGAAGAGCAAAGATAGGGAAGCAATACACATGTTAAAAGAAGACATGGCACTTGTAGATGTCTGGAGACTTATCGATCCTCAGGAGAGGGAATACACTTTCTTTTCTCATTGCCATAAATCACAATCCAGAATTGATATGTTTTTAATTACAAGCCCCTTAATTAACAGTGTAAGTAGTTGTAATATACGATCTATTGCCATTACAGACCATGCAGCGGTTGAACTGTGTATGATGGCTGGATCAGATATAGTTAAGAGCACTAGATGGAGAATGAATACCTCCTTACTACAAGATCAAGGCTTTAGGACACTATTAGGTGAAGATTTAAAATCGCTCTTTGATCTAAATATAGGCAGTACAGAGAATATTTCAACAGTTTGGGAAGCCTCAAAAGCCGATATAAGAGGGAAACTGAAGAAAAAGGAAAACCTAAATAAGATTAGAAAATTGGAAGATGAAATTAAATTAAAGGAAAATGACTTGGCACAAAAATTTTCAGAATCTAAATATCAGGAACTTTGTAAACTTAAGTTCCAGCTGCACGAAACCTATAATAAAAAAGTAGAATATTCCTTCTATAGATTAAAAACTAATTTTTATGAGGCTGGGGAAAAGACGGGTAAGATCTTAGCCAGACAGGTGAAAGGTAAAGACTCCTTGAGTATAATTTCAGCAACTAAACAAGGGGATAAATTGGTAACATCAGCAACAGACATAAATAAAACATTTCAACAGTATTATGAGAAACTATATACGTCAACAATATCTTGTAATGATAACCAAAGGGAGCAGGAACTGTTTTTCTCTAATATTGACATGCCCAAACTTGACATAGATCAGGCGAGGAAGTTAGAGTCGCCTATAACAGAAGGAGAAATAAGGAATGCTGTATCACTGATGAATGCTGGGAAATCTCCAGGTAATGATGGATTTCCTACAGAGTATTATAAAGAATACACAGACGTTCTGGCCCCAGTGTTGGTCAATGTGTATCAAGAGGCTTTTAGAAAGGCAATGTCCCACTAACATTTAATGAAGCTTTAATTTCTCTGATCCCAAAAAAAGATAGAGACGAACAGACCCAGCTAGTTTTAGACCAATCAGCTCGCTCAATGTGGACTGTAAAATAATGACCAAAGTGTTGGCTCTGCGTCTTCAGCAAGCATTACCTCATATTATACATGGAAACCAGGCGGGCTTCATGAAGAACAGATCTTCCACAGACAACATGAGGACATTTAATGTGGCCTTTAATGTGCCACACTCTAAAGATGTTCCCATAGCGTCCATCTCTTTAGACGCCCAGAAGGCTTTTGATAAGGTAGAACGGGGCTTCCTCTTTTCTGCTCTGTCACATTTTGGGATGGTCCCTGTTTCTCTCAGTGGGTAAAGATATTATATAAAGAACCAAAGGCAGCAGTAATAATTAATGGGTTAATATCACCCTTCTTTCGCCTTTCTAGAGGGACCCGTCAAGGTTGCTCCTTAAGCCCCCTAGAAAAAGTACAGGTATAAAGGGAGTTGAGTGCGCTGGCCAACAACACAAACTGTTGTTATTTGCGGATGATATCCTCACTGTGTATCCTAACCCTTGGTTAAACTTTAACTCTCTGTTACAAAAAATCAAAACAAATCTGGAGAAGTGGATGAAGATTAAATTTATGTTGTGGGGAAAAATTAATATTATTAAAATGATAACAGCTCCTCAATTTAATTATTTGCTAATGATGTTGCCAATCACAATACCCCCTGCTATTTTTAAGAAATATGATGATGTGTTCAAACAGTTTCTATGGGAAGGGAAAAAACCTTGGATCAAACTAAGCAAACTTTGCTCTCCTCAGGAAAAAGGGGGTTTAGGTTTACCAGCCCCAAGGTTATATGCCATATCTTTAGAAATGGCTAAGGTGGCAAAATATTGGAAAGTGACAGATAACAGGCTGGACTGGATGGATATGGAGAATGAGTTGTGTTTACCATTCAGTATAAAGGAGATACTCTCTGAGCGCAGTGACAAGGACAAGAGTCCAGTATTAGTCCACTCTAGAGAAGTCTGGGCTAAAGTACATCACAGGGACAAGGTTTCACACTATGTACAGCCTTACGCTTCATTATGGTCTAATCCTGCCATTCATGTTGGTAAAGTGTCGGTGTACTGGAAGCAGTGGCATTTAAGAGGTACAACAGGAGATCTTGAAGGGAAACAACATTTTTGGAAATATTTACAAATTAGGGATTGTGTAAAATCTCAAATGAGTAACTCTTCAGAGAATTTTATTATGGATTATATGAAAATGCCACTGGAACGCTGCACAGCTTCACACTTCTATGAATGAACAAAGTTTTTAGTAAGTGAGGAGTCTACTAATGTGAAGTTGCTGTGGCAGAGGGACCGGACAACAAATATTGCTCAGGAGAAATGGCTGATATGTTGGCAGGCTGTGGGAAGTATGTAAAAGAGTCACAAGGGAAGATTATACATAGATATTACCACACTCCTGTAAGATTACACAGAATGAAACTGTTGACTGACAAGAAGTGCTGGAAATGTAAAACAGGACTGGGAACCTTGTTGCTCTGTATATGGGAGTGGACATTAGTGGGTCCATTCTGGGTAGAAGTTGTGAACTTCCTGAGTGGATGGAGTGGTTCAGTAGTCCCCTTGACTCCTGTAATGAGTCTTTTAGGGGACAGGGCTCAGTTACCAAATGTGCCTAAAGGAACATTTTCAGTTATCATGGTGGGCCTCATTACAGCTTCCAGACTGATGCTAAGACACTGGAAGATAGCTGTGTCCCCTAATCTGAGGGAGTGGTTGGCTGCAATGGCGGAGACAGCGTCCTATGAAACTATGCTCTGTAGGGTGAAAGGTAAGGAGGAAGACAGGAGGAGCTCTTGGGAACTCTTCTGGAGCTATACGAAGCAGACCAGAGGCTAAATGCAGCACCCTGCATGATCTGTTGGTTTAGTGGACTGGTTTTCTTTTCCTGTGGATTCCTCATGTGTCATGTTGGTCTGGATTTCATAACCCCTCCTTTTTGGTGTTCGGGAGGATGTCAGTATCAAACACACCAAAAGAAAAATTTGTATCTTGAACCTGTACTTGTTTTTATGTTTCTGAAAAAGTTAATAAAAAAATTTAAATGGAAAAAAAAAGAGTTATACCAAGTAACTCAGGGTCTTGTTTGGCAGCAGAATCGGAGCAGCGGGGGCAATATTGCAGTTGCTTCGCTGCACTGGTGTTCCCGGGGGAAGACCCAGGACTAGGTGGAGAGATTATATCTCCACACTGACCTGGGAACACCTCTGGATCCCCAGAGCTAGTGAATGGGACGTTTGGGGTCCCCTGCTGGAGCTGTTGGCCCCACGACCCGACCCGGATCAGAGGTTGACGATGAAAAAAAAAAAAAAAAAAAAAAAAGCAGTTTGATTTTTACCCCTTAAAAGCCCTTAAACTATGCAAGTAATCCATTAAAAACACCTTATCTTTCTGGCAACAATTGAATCGAAGGCAACTGGACTTAGATTTGTCTCTGAAGATTTTCGCCCCTTATCCAAGTGGCTTCATCAGTTCGCAACGCTACAGTCTAACTAGTCCCCACTAGTCTGACTAGTCCCCACTAGTCTGACTAGTCCCCACTAGACTGACGATAGGGACTAGAGGCAAATCTAAGTCCAGTTGCCTTTGATTCACTTGTTGCCAGAATGAATAGAGAGAGAGAGATCTACCTTTATTAGTCCCACAATGGGGAAATTCAATTTACACTCTGTTAAACTCATACATGGTACATGCAGACCTGAAACACACACACATGCATTAATGGAGAGATGTCAGAGTGAGGGGGCTGCTCCTGACAAGCGCCCCGAGCAGTTGGGGGTTTGGTGCCTTGCTCAGGGGCACCTCGGCAGTGCCCAAGAGGTAAACTGGCACCTCTCCAGCTACCAGTTCACACTCAGTTTTTGGTCCATGTCGGGACTTGAACCGGTGACCCTCCGGTTCCCAAGCCAACTCCCTACAGACTGAGCTACTGCCGCCCCCAATGAACGAGAACATTCACAGACTTTACAGGATTTTAAGAAAACTTAAATCCATCCAGTCAGAACTCTGTCTTCAAATCCATTATTCATATTTCATCATGAATAATGGGTAAATTAGAGGGATTTTAAAGTCAATTACATCGCTGGAGGAGCAGCTTTTAATGTCCTTCACACCATCACGTGACAAGCAACGTGTGTTTTTTGATTTAATGTAATTGTATCCGGTAGTTATTCGGTTCTGAACGGGAACTCTGATCCACAGTCCGACAGTAGGTGGCGGTAATCCGCCTTTCCACCGGATATCCTCCAGAAGCAGCAACAGAAGAAGACGAAGAACCCGGATGTTCCCGGTAGTCTAGGAGCTGGAGCTGACGGACCACAGCAGACTCGTGTATTTAATCTGTGCTTTCTGTGCTGTATTGTACCGGTGTCTCGATGATGGGGGAGTGTGCGGGTCCGTGCGGGTCTATGCTGATCTGCCTGACCCTGCTGGTCTCTGCGGTCCCCCCTCTGACAGCCTGGGACGCGGACCTGGAGCTCCTGGACCTGGTGGAGGAGATCCCGCAGAACTTCTACCAGTTCCTGTCCCTGGATCAGGTCCGTACTCACCGCTAACTGTCTCCATGGTTACCGTACAGAGGCCGCTAGCTGGGTGCTAATGCTAACAGCTGAGTGCCACGCACACACAGGAGCTAAGCTAGTTAGCAGCTGTAGCAGACCCATCCCAGTTCCATCCCAGGTGACTGAGGCTAACAGCTAGCTCAGGCTAACAGCAGCTAACAAATGAATTCAGATGATCAGGTAACCCGTATGTAATTTTAGTTAGTGTGTGTGTGTGTGTGTGTGTGTGTGTGTGTGTGTGTGTGTGTGTGTGTGTGGGAAAAATTCATCAGAGAATAGATCAATTTGATCGTTTGTGTGTAGCAGCTGCTCATCTTGAAGTTCTGACACTGAAGACTGACTGAAGTAAAGTGACTGAAGACTGACTGAAGTAAAGTGACTGAAGACTGACTGAAGTAAAGTGACTGAAGACACCTGAAGTAAAGTGACTGAAGACTGACTGAAGTAAAGTGACTGAAGACACCTGAAGTAAAGTGACTGAAGACTGACTGAAGTAATGTGACTGAAGACACCTGACATTGTCTGTCTGTCTGTTTGACTGTCTGTCTGTCTCTGTCGCTCTCAGGATGCATCAGCAGCAGAGATAAAGAAGGCGTATCGACGGCTGTCTCTCTCTCTGCATCCTGACAAGAACAAAGATGAAAATGCTGAAACTCAGTTCAGACAAGTGAGAAACACTCTTCCTCTTCCTCCTCCTCTTCTTCTTCTGGTCAAAACAGAATTTCACTCTGTGCCTTTATTTTCAGCTGGTGGCCATTTATGAAGTCCTGAAAGATGAGGAGAGACGACGCAGGTGAGTCTCACCTGTTGCTTTTAGAACACTGACATGCTTGTCATTAGTGCTGTATAAATAAAGTTTGGATGTGTGTGCAGGTATGATGACATCCTGGTGAACGGCCTTCCTGATTGGCGGCAGCCAGTCTTCTACTACAGACGAGTGAGGAAGATGAGTAATGCTGAGCTGGCCTTCCTCCTCTTCCTCATCCTCACTGTGGGACACTATGCTGTCATCTGGTCCATATACCTGGAGAAACAGCTGGTGAGACAGCCAGTCAGAACACAGCAGGCACTCATACACTCACAGACCTGGTCATGTGATGTGATGATGAGTACTCCATGTTTCTAGGACGAGCTGCTGAGTAAGAAGAAGAAAGAGAAGAAGAAGAAGCTGAGCTCCAGACCTGCAGAGGAGCTCAGGTGTATCAGCCAAGACCAGACCGACAGGTACCACTGTGACATCACAGGACTTCCTATTTGTTTGGTTTGTTTGTATTTGTTATCATTTGTGTGTTTATTGTTTCAGAGTTCACAATCGTCCACACTGGCAGGACATCCTCCCTCTGAAGTTAAGCATATGGCTTTACCTGTCCATCAAGAACCTGCCACAGACTGTCCAGGTACTCTTCCTGTCCATCTGTTTGCCTGTCCATCAAGAACCACAAAATGGAGATTTTGAATATGTCCCACTCAGATTCCATGTCCCCAGCCTCCCCCAGGATGTGTGGAGAATTCTTCCCGAGTTGGGAGTTGAACACCTCATGGACAGGGGCCTCAGCCAGACGTTTCCAGTTCCCCCTCACTACACATTTGGATTTACCAGGTCTGTCCGGCAGCCGCCCCCACCACCTGATCCAGGTGGTGATCAGTTGACAGCTCTGCTCCTCTCTTCACTCGAGTGTTTGAGACATACAAATTAGCTCAAAAGTCTAACAATGCACCACTCAGGTTCAGAGCAGGCAGGCCATTCCTTCCAATCACTCTCCTCCAGGTTTCTCCATCATTGTCCATGTGAGCATTGAAGTCCCCCAGCAGAAATATGGAGTCCCCAGTTGGCGCCCTTTCCAAGACGCTAGCCAGAGACTCCCTGTGACTTGCAGCTGCATAGAAAAAACCTACTCATTCTTTTGGGGAGAATTCCAACACAGTGGTGCTCTGCCAGCAGCTTCTTAGTGTCCCCACAACCACCTAGCGCCTTTCACCCTGGGCAACTCTGGAAAACATGAGAGTCTAGCCCCTCTTCAGGAGTTTGGTTCAAGAACCAGAGCTATGCATGGAGGTATGCCCAGTTATATCTAGCTGATACCACTCCACTTCCTGCACCAGCTTCAGTTCATTCCCCACCAGAGAGGTGACATTCCACATACCAAGAGTTGGGGGGACTCTGAATGGTGTCTGTGTATATGCACCAAACCGAGAGTATTCAGAGTATTCAGCCTTCTTGGAGAGCCTGAGTGGAGTCCTGTTTGCGGCTCTGGTAGGGCACTCCATAGTTCTGCTGGTAGACTTCAATGCGCACATGGGTAATGATGAAGACACCCGGAGAGATGTGATTGGTAGGAATGGCCTCCCTGATTTAAACCCAGGCCGCTGTTTGTTATTGGACTTCTGTGCTAGTCATGGACTGTCCTTAACAAATGTCATGTTCGAACATAAGGATGCTCAGAAGTGTACATGGTACCAGAGCACCCTAGGCCGAAGGTCGATGATCGATTTTGTGATCCTATCATCTGATCTGAGGCCACATGTTTTGGACACTCGTGTGAAGAGGAGGGGCAGAGCTGTCTACCTATCACCATCTGGAGGTGGGTTGGGTCAGAGGGTGGGGGAAGACTTTGAACAGACCCGGAAAGCCCAAAGGAGGCCCCTGTCTGAGAGACTTTCAACTCACACCTCCGGCGGAGCTTTTCTGACATCCCTGTGGAGGTTGGGGGCATTGAACCAGAGTGGGCAAGGTACCGACAGGCCTGAAGGGTGGCAGCCTCTGCCACGAAGGAAGCAAGACAGTGGGTGTGGGAGGAGTTTGGAGCAGCCATGGAAGGACTTTCGGTCGGCACCAAGGTGCTTACACTGTTGACTTCAACTGAGGAGGTAATCGGGCGGTGGAAGGAGCACTTTGTGGAACCCCCAAACCTGAGTAATACGCCCTCTATTGTAGAGGAAGCTAATGGAGGATCATCATCAATTTCCCTGGTAGAAGTCACTGAGGAAGTCAAACAACTCCACAGTGGCAAGGCTCCGGAGATTGATAGATTCATCCAGAAATGCTGAAGGCTCTGTGTGTGGAGGGGCTGTCGTGGATGACATGTCTCTTCAACATTGCGTGGAAGTCGGGGACAGTGCCGGGTTGGTGGTTACCCTGTTCAAAAAGGAGGACCAGAGTGTGTGCCAATTACAGGGGTATCACACTACTCAGCCTCCCTGGTAAAGTCTACTCCAGGGTGCTGGAAAGGAGGGTTTGGGCCGACAGTCGAACCTCACCTTGAAGAGGAACAATGTGGATGTCATCCTGGCTATGGAACAATGGACCAGCTCATCACTCATGCAAGGATCCTGAAGGGGGCCTGGGAGTATGCCCATCCAGTCTACATGTGTTTTGTGTACTATATATATATATATATATATATATATATATATATATATATATATATATATATGTATTAGTATATGTATGTATGTGTGTGTGTATGTATGTATGTGTATATATATATGTATATGTGTGTATATATATATATATATATATACACGTGTATATATTATATATATATATATATATATATATATATACATATATATATATACATATATATATACGTGTGTGTGTATATATATATATATATATATATATATATATATATATATATATATATATATATATATATATATAACAGTACAGACCAAAAGTTTGGACACCTTCTCATTCAAAGAGTTTTCTTTATTTTCATGACTATGAAAATTGTAGATTCACACTGAACAACTGAAAATATGTCTGATATTGTAGTTTCTTCAAAGTAGCCTCCTTTTGCTCTGATTACTGCTTCACACACTGCATTCTCTTCATGAGCTTCAAGAGGTCGTCACCTGACATGGTCTTCAACAGTCTTGAAGGAGTTCGCAGAGATGCTGAGCACTTGTTGGCCCTTTTGCCTTCACTCTGCGGTCCAGCTCACCCCAAACCATCTGGATTGGGTTCAGGTCCGGTGACTGTGGAGGCCAGGTCATCTGGTCCAGCACCCCATCACTCTCCTTCTTGGTCAAATAGCCCTCACACAGCCTGGAGGCGTGTTTGGGGTCATTTTCCTGTTGAAAAATAAATGATGGTCCAACTAAACGCAGACCGGATGGAATAGCATGCTGCTGCAAGATGCTGTGGTAGCCATGCTGGTTCAGTAGGCCTTCAATTTTGAATAAATCCCCAACAGTGTCACCAGCAAAGCCCCCCCACACCATCACACCTCCTCCTCCATGCTTCACAGTGTAGAGGATACACAGCTGATAGTCCTGCTGAATAGACTGTTAGAATTTGGATTATGGCAGAAAAAAGCAGCGAAGTAAAGAAAAACGAGTGGCCATCATTACTTTAAGAAATGAAGGTCAGTCAGTCCCAAAAATTGGGAAAACTTTGAAAGTGTCCACAAGTACAGTCACAAAAACCATCAAGCGCTACAAAGAAAGTGGCTCACATGAGGACCGCCCCAGTAAAGGAAGACCAAGAGTCACCTCTGCTGAGGAGGATCAGTTCATCCGAGTCACCGGCCTCAGAAATGGCAGGTTAACAGCAGCTCAGACTAGAGACCAGGTCAATGCCACACAGAGTTCTAGCAGCAGACACATCTCTAGAACAACTGTTAAGAGGAGACTGTGTGAATCAGGCCTTCATGGTAGAATAGCTGCTAGGAAACCACTGCTAAGGACAGGCAACAAGCACAAGAGACTTGTTTGGTCTAAAGAACACCAGGAATGGACATTAGACCAGTGGAAATCTGGGCTTTGGTCTGATGAGTCCAGATCTGAGATCTTTGGTTCCAACCACCGTGTCTTTGTGGAACCAGAAAAGGTGAACGGATGGACTCTACATGCCTGGTTCCCACCGTGAAGCATGGAGGAGGAGGTGTGATGGTGTGGGGGGGCTTTGCTGGTGACACTGTTGGGGATTTATTCAAAATTGAAGGCCTACTGAACCAGCATGGCTACCACAGCATCTAGCAGCAGCATGCTATTCCATCCGGTCTGCGTTTAGTTGGACCATCATTTATTTTTCAACAGGACAATGACCCCAAACACACCTCCAGGCTGTGTGAGGGCTATTTGACCAAGAAGGAGAGTGATGGGGTGCTGGACCAGATGACCTGGCCTCCACAGTCACCGGACCTAAACCCAATCCAGATGGTTTGGGGTGAGCTGGACCGCAGAGTGAAGGCAAAAGAGCCAACAAGTGCTAAGCATCTCTGGGAACTCCTTCAAGACTGTTGGAGACCATTTCAGGTGACGACCTCTTGAAGCTCATCAAGAGGATGCAGAGTGTGTGGAGCAGTAATCAGAGCAAAAGGAGGTACTTTGAAGAAACTACAATATCAGACATATTTTCAGTTGTTTTACACTTTTTTGTTAAGTACATATTTCCACATGTGTTAATTCATAGTTTTGATGCCTTCAGTGTGAATCTACAATTTTCATAGTCATGAAAATAAAACTTTTGGTCTGTACTGTATATGTATATATATATATATATATATATATACATTCTCTGCAGTAAGTCTCTTTTCTGGTAGGGGGTTGGTCTCCACCAGGACTGTGCTTTGTTACCAATTCTGCTGATATTCATGGACAGGATACCAAGGCGTAGTCAGGGGGAGGAGGGTTTGCAGTTTGGTGTGCTGAGGATCTTATCACTGCTTTTTTGCAGATGATGTGGTCCTGTTGGCATCATTGGTCTGCGACCTCCAGCACTCACTGGATTGATTCACAGCCCAGTGTGAGGCGGCTGGGATGAGGATCAATATCTCCAAATCTGAGACCATGGTTCTCAACAGGAAACCTATAGATTGATTACTCTGGGTAAGGAATGAGTCCTTACCCCAAGTGAAGGAGTTCAAGTATTTCAGGGTCTTGTTTGCAAGTGAGGGGACAATGAAACATGCGATTGGCCCGAGAATCGGAGCAGCGGGGCGGTATTGCATTTGCTTTACCACACCGTTGTGCCGAAAAATGAATTTCTCCACTGTGGGACCAATAAAGGAATATCTTATCTTATTATCTTATCTTATTATCTTATCTTAAAAGAGAGCTGAGTCAGAAAGGCAGTCTAATGCAGAGTCAGATTATAGATGAATAAATGTATTTAAATGTAATGTAATCTACAATCTAGAGCGGGAATTGGACAGGCAGTTCAGTGCAGTGTCAGCAGTGATCTGGGCGCTGTACTGGAACGTTGTGGTGAAGAGGGAGCTGAGCAGGAAAGAAAAGCTCTGGATTTACTGGTCCATCTACGCTCCAACCCTCACCTTGAAAACATTGTTGAGGAAACAGACATCTGGCATTCCCTGCTAAGTCTGCTGCTCCAAGACCCAGATAACAGGAAGAAGATGGATAGATAGACAGATAGATAGTCTACAGTCCAATATACTGTACGATCCACCACCTCTTTTTTTTTTTTTTTAGAGGTAAATGTTCATAGTCATCCCATAGAGGTTTTACCATCTCCAGTTCAGATGGAGGCTGCCTGTTGCCATGGAGCTCCACTGATGATAGTTTTTTATGTTCAGCACAAACTGAACCCATAGTTAAACTGAAAGAGAGTCTTGGTCCTGGTGCTGGTACTGGTCTTGGTGCTGCCGCTAGTCCTAGTCCTGGTCCTGGTCTTAGTCCTGCTCTCTTTGTGTTTCAGGAGGTGAAGCAGTATTATGAGGACTACAAGCAGATGAAACAGCAGCAGAGAGAAGAAGCTGAGGCTGAACAGGAAGTTGTCACCAGTAAGCAGTTGAGACGCAAACACACGCGAGGGATTATTTCATATCATCCCAAGTTGAATATAACATGCTTACTGTGAATTTACTGATCAATAATCCATCACGGTCAACGTGTTTCAGGGGACTCCATCCCCTGAACTGACCATGTTTGGTTGTTTCCTGTTGTTTAACTTCCAGGAGAGAAGAGGCCAAAGGTCAAGAAACCAAAGTTAGAGTTTCCTGTTTATGAGCTGTCATCAGAAAACCTGACCTGCCAGAGTTACGACCAGGCTACGTCCATCGAGGACATCGAAGACCAAATGGACGACTGGCTGCAGGACCGCAGAGCTGCAAAGAAGAAGGTCTAATGTTATTATCACTGATTACTGTGACTACTTTGATTACTCTGACTACTCTCCTCAGGCTTTCTTTAGACTGTCCTCAGGCTGTCTTTAGGTTGTTCTTACACTGTCCTCAGATTGTCCTTAGACTGTCTTCAGACTGTTATCAGACTGTCCTCACACTATTGTTAAATTGTCCTCAGGCTGCAGAATGGACTGAAGTGAAGTATAGCTGTGACAAGCACCTGGATGATGTATTTGTATTTTGGTCCTCAGACTGTCCTCAGATTGTCAGGCTTCCCTCAGACTGTCCTTAGACTTTCTTCAGGTTGTCATTAGACTGTCCTCAGGCTGTCCTCACACTGTCCTCAGATTGTCCTCAGGTTATCCTCGCACTGTCCTCATGGGCTGAAGTGAGGTACGGGTGTGACCTGGATGATGTTTTTGTGTTTCTGTCCCCAGGCTGTCCTCAGATTGACTGCAGAATGGTTGAAGTGAAGTACAGGTGTCACAGTCACCTGGATTATGTCTTTGTGTTTCTGTTCTCAGGCTGCAGACTGGACAGAGGATGAGCTCAGCCTCCTCAGCAGGTTGATGGTTAAATTCCCTGGAGGAGCTCCGGGTCGCTGGGAGAAGATCGCTCATGAACTGGGACGATCGGTGACCGATGTAAGCCTGGTTTGAAGCCAGTGTAGTCTGAATCATACTGTGGATGGAGACTCAGAGGAGATGGATATCAGGTTCACAATGTCCAGTAGAAAGGCTCACAATCACTGAGCTGTTGGATATGGATCCAGAATGGATCCCCCCTCTTCCCCAAGTGATTTTTTTTTCTCTTCTGAGGAGAGGCAGCTCCTGTCAGCTGCTTGCAGTCTTTGTGCTAAACGTGGCTGAACATGACCTGGACCTGGACCTGCATCTTTATACTGGACACATAGATGAAACTGATGTCCATCTGAAACAGATCATATATTAAATGTTGGACTGTTCCTAAACATCATAAACTGACTGAATTTGTTTTCTTTTACAGGTGACAACTAAAGTCAAACAGGTGAAAGACAGCGTGAACCACACCTCAGGTAAATTACTGTGGTTCTGTCTGTTCTTTTTATTCACTTTACTTTTTATTAATGCTTTTCATTTTAACAATAACATCCATAGAACAAAGATAGACTGGATTAACCCAGGAACAGACCCATGGTGGGGAGTTACTGTTCCCTCATCCTTCAGTATCTCCCTATCATCTCTCAGTTCACCATCCGTGTAGTCCTTGTCGCCATCTTGGTTTTTGAACGATGTCCTTTTCCTCCACTTGTTGTCCATCTGTGTTTCATGCAGTCTTAGACGGTGTATCAACCTCTCCATTATGTAAATCTCTCTTATCACCGTCCTCTCCTCGTATGTAGGCGGTTCCACTGTTCCCCGGCTCCTAGTGACGGCTTACTGACTACTAACATTATTCTGAGAAGATATCTCTCATTTATTCGTACGTCACCAGTTCAGTTCAGATTACACATATACACTTGTCCTCAAAATTATTCATACCCCATGGAAAGTAACATTCTTTTTTAGATTCCTCCTTTGTAAAAATTACTATGATGGTACTTCTTGTGTATCTGTTTTCTACTTGTTGTTATGCACAAATCCACATATGAGTTGGTTAAACTTTATTTGTATTTTAATAGATATGGCCAAAAGAGATGTTTTGCTCATGTTCAGAATTATTCATACCCCTGACAATATCCCAACAAAATGCATGAATCTTTGGCCTGTAGTTATTTCTAGATGTTACAATGGAAAATTAGCTTTGTTATTGACCAAGTTTTAAACAATGATTTCAAAAAATTAATAAATAGCATCTTTTCAGAAAAGTATAAATTGAGGAAAAATGCTCTGGTCATTCCCAATTTCTGGTCCTCATGGTAAAGAAGAAAGAGCTCAGTAGAGACTTACGTCAACGTCTTGTGAGCCCACAATGAAGGAAAAGCTTACAAGGCCATTTCAAAGCAGTATGATGTCCCTGTGTCGACCGTCCAGAGCATCATCAACAAGCACAAGAGGTTCAATACTGTTAAAAACCTCAGCCAAACTTACCAGGAAAATCTCCCGGGACATCAGCAACAACCCCCAGACCACAACCAAGGCCCTAATGGAAACACTCAACCAGACAGGGACAAAGCTGTCACGGTCCACCATCGAGCGAGTCTTGTACAGAGGAGGTCTCCATGGACGTAGGCCTCGGAAGACACCTCTGCTCAGAAAGAAGCATGTGGAAGCTCTCCTGAAGCAAGATCTCAGCTTTTGGTCAACCATCCTGTGGTCTGATGAGACGAAGTTGGAGTTATTTGGCCATATGGATGTTCAGTATGTCTGGAAGAAGAAAGGAGAAGCATCAAGCCCAAGAACACTGTGACCACCGTCAAGTATGGTGGTGGAAGCATAATGCTGTGGGGATGCTTCTCTTCAGTGGCACAGGGAACCTCGTACAGATCCAAGGAACCATGAAAAAGGAGGATTACATCAGGATCCTTGATGGAAACTTAAAAGAATCTGCTGAGAAACTCCAGCTTGGACACAACTGGACGTACCAGCATGACAACGATCTGAAACACACCGCCCAGAAAGTGAAGAAATGGTTCAAGGACAATGGTGTTAGTGTCCTAGAATGGCCAAGTCAGAGCCCTGACCTCAGTCCAACCGAGAACTTGTGGCGAGACTTGAAGACCAGAGTGATGGCTAGGAAACCCACCAACCTGACCCAGCTTGAGGCCTTTGCCAAGGAAGAGTGGGCCAACATCCCACAGGAGACATGCAGGAAGCTTGTGGACACGTACAAGAATCATCTAAGAGCAGTCATAAAAAGCAAAGGCTATGCTATAGACTATTAAAGAGAGACATTTGACTAGGGTATGAATAATTCTGAACATGGCATTTTTGGGGAATTAATGAATAAAATACCCCTAAAATATAAAGTTTTCTTTTCTTGTGTATTGTTGGCTTTCTTTCACTTGTTGGTCACATATAACTCATAAGCAAACTTGACAAAATGTATTAATTTCATCACAAAAATAAAAAATCACAAAAACTAACAGGGGTATGAATAATTTTGAGGACAAGTGTATATACTGTCATATAGCACATAGTAATATCAGCACCAAATACCTCCGTTAGAGGTGTGAACTACCTTCCAAAATACGTCAGTGACCGGCAGCTCATGCTCCACCCTTCCTCCAACATGTTTTCTTTCTTTTAGACACTCCTGACCTTCGGAGTGATGAAAATCTTATTCAGGTTTTCCCAGAGAATTCCCTCCATGTCCGTCATCTGCTGGTTGTCTGAGGAATCTTCCACGTTCTCCCAGTCCTCCTCTGAGATGTTTGTGTTAAACCATCTTTCTTTTGTATAATTAGTTGTATGTTTTTTTTTCTATCAGTTCCTGATCTAGTGTTGATCCGGTTCTAGTTTTTGTTCCTCGGTATGTGCTGATTATAATTTGTCAACTAAAGCTGGCAGTAGGCTCTTTAGTCTGACTGTTTAACCCTCGTATAGGCTTCAAATTTATTATACACCTCTTGTCAATATATTATCCTCATAAAGTTTAGGAGCAACGTAACCCTCGACTACACAAGCTGAGACTAAAGCTGGCAGTAGACTCTGTAGTCTGACTGTTAGGTTAGTTTGTCATGTATCTCAGTAGTAAACTAAAGCTGGCAGTAGACTCTGTAGTCTGTTTAGGTTAGTTTGTCATGTATCTCAGTAGTAAACTAAAGCTGGCAGTAGACTCTGTAGACTGTTTAGGTTAGTTTGTCATGTATCTTAGTAGTAAACTAAAGCTGGCAGTAGACTCTGTAGTCTGACTGTTAAGTTAGTTTGTCATGTGTCTTAGTAGTAAACTAAAGCTGGCAGTAGACTCTGTAGTCTGACTGTTAAGTTAGTTTGTCATGTATCTCAGTAGTAAACTAAAGCTGGCAGTAGGCTCTGTAGACTGTTTAGGTTAGTTTGTCATGTATCTTAGTAGTAAACTAAAGCTGGCAGTAGACTCTGTAGTCTGTTTAGGTTAGTTTGTCATGTATCTTAGTAGTAAACTAAAGCTGGCAGTAGACTCTGTAGTCTGTTTAGGTTAGTTTGTCATGTATCTTAGTAGTAAACTAAAGCTGGCAGTAGACTCTGTAATCTGACTGTTAAGGAAGTTTGTCATGTATCTTAGTAGTAAACTAAAGCTGGCAGTAGACTCTGTAGTCTGACTGTTAAGTTAGTTTGTCATGTATCTTAGTAGTAAACTAAAGCTGGCAGTAGACTCTGTAGTCTGTTTAGGTTAGTTTGTCATGTATCTTAGTAGTAAACTAAAGCTGGCAGTAGACTCTGTAGTCTGTTTAGGTTAGTTTGTCATGTATCTTAGTAGTAAACTAAAGCTGGCAGTAGGCTCTGTAGTCTGTTTAGGTTAGTTTGTCATGTATCTTAGTAGTAAACTAAAGCTGGCAGTAGGCTCTGTAGTCTGTTTAGGTTAGTTTGTCATGTATCTTAGTAGTAAACTAAAGCTGGCAGTAGACTCTGTAGTCTGACTGTTAAGTTAGTTTGTCATGTATCTCAGTAGTAAACTAAAGCTGGCAGTAGACTCTGTAGTCTGTTAGGTTAGTTTGTCATGTATCTTAGTAGTAAACTAAAGCTGGCAGTAGACTCTGTAGTCTGTTAGGTTAGTTTGTCATGTATCTTAGTAGTAAACTAAAGCTGGCAGTAGGCTCTGTAGTCTGACTGTTTAGGTTAGTTTGTCATGTATCTTAGTAGTAAACTAAAGCTGGCAGTAGGCTCTGTAGTCTGACTGTTTAAGATAAGATAAGATAAGATCAGATAAGATGAACCTTTATTAATCCCCGGAGGGAAATTCGGGTGTCATAGCAGCGTCAACACAGTACAGATAAATACAGTATAGTAGAAAGTAAAAGAGAAGGTGCAATGAAGAGAATTGACAATAAAATAAGTAACAGTAGTATGTAAAGTGCAGCAGGTGGTGAGTGTTGTATATGCATAGCATATATATATGTAATTATATAATTATATGTAATCATATACATTTGGAATAAATACGGAGCAGATGATCAGAGTCACATGGGGGTCAGACCTTGGTTCTGGTTCAGACCTTGGTTCTGGAGCCTGATGGCCACCAACAGAAAGGACTGACCCAGACGGTTTGTAGTGGGCCGAGGGGGGATCGGTCTCTGGCTGAATGGACTCCTCATCTGGACCAGCTGGTCATAGAGGGGGTGGGAGGGGTTCTCCTCCTGGTCCTCCCCTCTGCCACCACCTCCAGACTGTCCAGCTCACATCCAACCACAGACCCAGCCCTCCTCACCAGTTGGTTCAGTTTGGTGGCATCTCTGGTGCTGATGCCCCCCCCCCCCCCCCCCAACATACCACTACTACTACTACTACTGCTACTACAGACTGAAAACATCTAGAGCCTTTCCATACACACACACACCACAAAACATCTGGAGTAGCCTGTTGCACATGTACTACTACTACTACTACTACTACTACTACTACAGACTGGTAAAACATCTGGAGTAGCCTGTTGCACACGTACTACTAATACTACTACTACTACTACTACTACTGCTGCTACTACAGACTGGTAAAACATCTGGAGTAGCCTGTTGCACATGTACTACTACTACTACAACTTAACACATCTGGAGTAGCCTGTTGCACATGTACTACTACTACTACTACTACTACTACTACAGACTGGTAAAACATCTGGAGTAGCCTGTTGCACATGTACTACTACTACTACTACTACTACAACTGGTAAAACATCTGAGTAGCCTGTTCACATTACTACTACTACTACTACAGCTAAAACATCTGGAGTAGCCTGTTGCACATGTACTACTACTACTACTACTACTACTACAACTGGTAAAACATCTGGAGTAGCCTGTTCACATGTACTACTAATACTACTACTACTACTGCTGCTACTACAGACTGGTAAAACATCTGGAGTAGCCTGTTGCACATGTACTACTACTACTTCTACTACTACTACAGACTGGTAAAACATCTGGAGTAGCCTGTTGCACATGTACTACTACTACTACTACTACTACAGACTGGTAAAACAT
Source organism: Pterois miles (assembly GCA_947000775.1). Lineage (NCBI taxonomy): Eukaryota > Metazoa > Chordata > Actinopteri > Perciformes > Scorpaenidae > Pterois > Pterois miles. Next base: position 9,391,924 of record CAMQGK010000485.1, on the reverse strand, counting down.
CTGGAGTAGCCTGTTGCACATGTACTACTACTACTACTACTACTACAGACTGGTAAAACATCTGGAGTAGCCTGTTGCACATGTACTACTACTACTACTACTACTACTGCTGCTGCTGCTACTACAGACTGGTAGAACATCTGAAGTAGCCTGTTGAACACATTAAGTCCTCAGCCTTCTCAGGAAGAAAGTTTCTCTGTCCCTTCCTGTAGAGCCTCGGAGTTTTGGACCAGTCCAGTTTACTACTACTACACACAGACTAGAAAACATCTGGAGTAGCCTGTTGCACATGTACTACTACTACTACTACTCTACTACTACTACTACTGCTGCTACTACAGACTGGTAGAACATCTGGAGTAGCCTGTTGAACACATTGAAGGTCCTCAGCCTTCTCAGGAAGAATAGTTTGCTCTGTCCCTTCCTGTAGAGGCCTCGGAGTTGTTGGACCAGTCCAGTTTACTACTACTACTACTACTACTCCCTTCCTGTAGAGGCCTCGGAGTTGTTGGACCAGTCCAGTTTATTGTTTAAGTGAACTCCCAGGAACTTGTAGTTGTCCACCACCTCCACCTCCTCCCCACGGATGGTGATGGGAGTAGGGGAGCTCTTCCTCCTCCTCCAGAAATCCTTCACCAGCTCTTTGGTCTTACCAATCTAGAGCTGGAGGTGGTTGATGTCGCACCACCTCATGAAGTTCTCCACCAGGGTCCTGTACTCCTCCTCGTTGTCATCTGTGATGCAGCCGACGATGGAGGAGTCCTCGGAGAACTTCTGCAGGAGGCATGTTGGGAGTTGAAGCAGAAGTCGGAGGTGTAGGTGGAGAACAGGAACGGTGACAGCACAGTTCCCTGGGGAGCACCGGTGTTGCTCACCAGCACGTCAGACAGGCTGCCCTGCAGTCTGACATACTGTGTGGTCTGCTAGTGAGGTAGTCCCTAATCCAGTCCACCAGGTCCTGGTCTACCTGCATAGCTGAGAGATTCTCAGCTAGCCGGTGTGGTTGAACTGTATTGAATGCACTGGAGAAGTCGAAGAACATGATTCTCACTGTGCTCTGCTTCTCCGGGTGCGTGGAGGCTCTGTGGAGCATGTAGATGATGGATGTTTTCCTGGTATGCAAACTGTAGGGGTCCAGGGAGTCACTCACCAGTTTAAGTTAGTTTGTCATTTATCTCAGTGGTAAACTAAAGCTGGCAGTAGACTCTGTAGTCTGACTGTTAGGTTAGTTTAAGTATTAGTTATGAAGGACTGATACTGACTGATGTTTGTGTTCTTCAGTCTTTATAAACTTCACTCAGGAATCTGATTGATTTTATTGATCTGTCAGATTGTCTCCAATCAGATATTAATGAGGTTCTATGGTGACTTTGCTGTTGTCAACATTACTGTTGCTGCTCTAGAAACAACATGTGTCCTAGTTGGATTTAAATATTCAATTAATAACCAGACTGACATCAGTAGAGCTAATATGAACACTTCAATATTAATTTATCATCTCAGTATTGATCAGTGTTATTGATCATGGCAGATTGTCCTCATATGGTGCTGCCTAGTTTATGTTACTGTAGTTTAAAAAGCTCTAGTGCTGCTGACCTGATGCTGACCTTTTAGTGATGATTAGTTTTTATTTATTAATTCTTGTTAATAACTCAGTCACTTTTCTTTTAGATCAGAAGTCCAGCCATCAGAGTTTTGTTCCAGATGTTAGTCTGCTGTTGAGAGACAAACAGCTGTTGACTGATTCTGACAGATTAATGAAAGGAGGGTTCTACTATCAGTATGAGGTTCTACTAAGGTTCTACTATCGGGTCTAGTTAACCTTGGCATCTCTGTTTCAGGTCTGGTGAAGCTCTCCGATCTGAAGGGACCTCCTCTTCCTGTGAAGTCACTTCCTGTTGCTGACAGGGTGATGACTCAAAGAGGGAGTGTAGCCTGTGAGGAGGAGCAGGAGGAGGAGCAGGAGGAGGAGGAAGCAGCTTCAGCAATCAGGAGGAGGAACAGGAAGTCAGCAGCAGGCGGGGGGGAGGTGAAAGTCAGAGGTCGTCGGCAGAGAGATTTTGACCCAACGGTGGAGGAAGAGGAGGAGGTGGAGCGTCAGGAGACCAGGAAGAAGGTGGACCCTGCCATCTGGACTCAGAACCAACAGAAACTGCTGGAACTTGCTCTGCAACAGTTCCCCAGAGGAACCACAGAGCGCTGGGACCGCATTGCCAAGGTGGTCCCCGGGAAGACCAAGGTGAGGACTGAAACAGGTCTACCTGCAGGGGGCGCTAGAATGTCTTCAGACAGGACCATCTGGAAGTTCTGATTGATTCATTGATTGCACTTCATTAAACCAGTAAAGAAACCACAACATGAGATGGATTTATAATCGGCTAGAGAGGCAGTTGGAGTCACACAGACCTCCATCAGCTCACTAGCTCCACTGTAATCCTGCTGGGCCGAGGTCGGCAGATCCACTATGACGAGAAGAATCTGACCACAAAAACCCAGAAGCTCAGAAGGCTGGCATGACAGAGAGTTCACGTTCTAAAGACGGCTGATTCTGAGCGGTTGACATGCTGATAACCTATTGGCAAATTTAGGCATTTTCTAACAATGCAGCCGTTATTGAGCAACGTCATCATTCATACCTTATGAATGCCTGTGTAAGCCGACCAAAATCTGCGATCTGGGACAAAAACCTTCAAGTTGGCACCAAAGTCTTGCGGGAGCCCGTCAGGGCAGGTCTTCGAGGTGAAGTGGTTCAGAGTAGGGACCTGCCCAGATGTTCTACAGTGATTCAGCTGTGGCATTGCCTGTTTCTCATCTTAGATATTTTCAGAAGGAGATTTTGGTGTATTGTTTGGATGGAATGACAGGTCATGAGCAGGCTGCCATGTTGTTTCCTGTTTCCTGAAACGGAAAGCAGATAACCAGGGACCAATCAAGTGCATTCCACGACGGAGTACGTCACCAGTGGGAAGCAGCCAGTTGAGTAGAGCAGCAACTCCTGCGTCCCCTGGCGTCCCCTGGTGACCCTTACGTCCCCTGGCATCCCCCAGCAACCGGCATCCCCTGGTATCCCCTAGCAACCCTGGCAGCAACCCCTAATGTCCCCTTGTGACGTCTGCAGACCTGGTGCACATGTAGTGAAATAAATAATGATATGAAGCTCTCAGCTGATCAACATGCTGCAGTTTTATTAACATCTGAATTATCGATGCTTTAAAGAACTGATCACCTTTCAGGACCTCCATTTTGACAGATGTGGTTTGTTAAATGTTTAAATCAGATTGACGCTCTGAGCTCATCTGTTAATTCACATGAATAAAAATTTGCGAACCCTGGAGGACACGCTTGGCCTCTGATGAGCTATCAGTTTGCTCAGATTGTTGATTGATAGATTGATTGATTGATATTTAGCTGATTGATCTGTGTGCTTTGTGTGTTCCAGGAGGAGTGTATGATTCGTTATAAGATGTTGGCGGAGCTCGTTCAGAAGAAGAAACAGGCTAAAAGCTGATCAAATGTAATGACCCATGAATCTGCCTTCTACTGCTCTGACCTCTGACCTCCTGACGCTCCTCCTCCACTGAAAGCCCCCCCTTGGTTACCGTCGCTTGGCCTGTGAAGCTTTTGCACCCAGCATGTCAATGTGGCATTTCCAAACAAGTGACATTAAAGGAAACACAGTCAGATTTGTGGAATATTGGAGGGAAGTAGACAGGAAGGTCAGCAACGAGAGCTGCTTTCACAGTAATATCAGTCGGTCGTGTACTGTGGAAGAAGAAAAGCTCCACAGCACCTCACGACTAACGTAGCATTGGGCGATGGCTGCTCAAGGGCGGGGCTTAGCAACATGTTTTATTTTTCTGTGCAGGTGAGCTGCCTCTTGATTGGACTGAATTTTAACCTGTTCAGTTTTTTATATGTGACATGGCGTCTCACCTTCTCAGGTGTTTTATAACTGATATTGTCAAAGGAAGTAGGGAAGCAGTCGAAACCCACGTGACCTCTGACCTCATAGTTTCATGTGCCTTAACTCTGTTCAGCATGCTGTCATCAACCTCTGTTCAACTAATCAATAAAAAGTATTTATTATCTCCTGCATTTTGTTTCTGATTGTTTCATTCTGCTGTCTGGTGTCTGCTGCTGGCTCAACCTCAGAGGAAACACTTTATATGATGATTATACCAGATAATCAATGATTTATTGTTCAGCTAGAATCAGCATGTACTGTATGTATCATAGTAAATGGTAAATGGACTTAATAATAATAATAAAAAAATTGACTTAAATAGCACTTTCCTGTAACTAAACATCTCTTAATAATCTAGACAGAAAGCAGTGTGAGACAATCAGCAAACAAACACAAGTCCCCAACAGCCCAGCAGGACATCCTGAGCCTCCACCCACCAACACTGGTGCCCCCCTCTCCCCCCTCCCTCCCATCCTAACCTCTCCCACCCCTCATCTCCCTCCCCCTTCCCCCTCAGCACATCAACACCAGCACCATCCCTGATCATCACATCCAGCCAAGTGATGAAACAGCTCTCAAGGCTGAACACCAACAAGGCCAGGGGGCCTGACAACATCAACCCCGGGGTGCTCAAGGCGTGTGCCGGGCAGCTGTCAGGAGCGTTCCAGCCCCTCTTCAACCTCTCTCAGGCTGAAGAAGGTACCACAGCTCTGGAAGACCTCCTGCATCATCCCAGTGCCCAAGAAAGGACTCCCTAGCACCCTCAATGACTACAGGCCAGTCCCTCTGACGTCACACGTCATGAAGATCCTGGAGAGACTGGTCCTGCAGCACCTCAGGCCCCTGGTGAGTGACTCCCTGGACCCCCTACAATTTGCATACCAGGCAAACATCCATCATCTACATGCTCCACAGAGCCTCCACACACCTGGAGAAGCAGAGCACAGTGAGGATCATGTTCTTCGACTTCTCCAGTGCATTCAATCCAGTCCAACCACACCGGCAAGCTGAGAAGCTCTCGGCTATGCAGGTAGACCAGGACCTGGTGGACTGGATTACGGACTACCTCACCAGCAGACCACAGTATGTCTCCGAGGACTCCTCCATCGTTGGCTGCATCACAGACGACAACGAGGAGGAGTACAGGACCCTGGTGGAGAACTTCGTGAGGTGGTGCGACATCAACCACCTCCAGCTCAATATTGGTAAGACCAAAGAGCTGGTGGTGGATTTCTGGAGGAGGAGGAAGAGCTCCCCTACTCCCATCACCATCCGTGGGGAGGAGGTGGAGGTAGTGGACAACTACAAGTTCCTGGGAGTTCACTTAAACAATAAAGTCCAACAACTCCGAGGCCTCTACAGGAAGGGACAGAGCAAACTATTCTTCCTGAGAAGGCTGAGGACCTTCAATGTGTTCAACAGGCTACTCCAGATGTTTTACCAGTCTGTAGTAGTAGTAGCAGTAGTAGTAGTAGTAGTAGTAGTACATGTGCAACAGGCTACTCCAGATGTTTTACCAGTCTGTAGTAGCAGCTTCCTGGTCTTTGCCGTGGTATGTTGGGGGGGGGCGGAATCAGCACCAGGGATGCCACCAAACTGAACCAACTGGTGAGGAGGGCTGGGTCTGTGGTTGGATGTGAGCTGGACAGTCTGGAGGTGGTGGCAGAGGGGAGGACCAGGAGGAGAACCCCTCCCACCCCCTCTATGACCAACTGGTCCAGATGAGGAATACATTCAGCCAGAGACCGATCCCCCCTCGGCCCACTACAAACCGTCTGGGTCAGTCCTTTCTGTTGGTGGCCATCAGGCTCCAGAACCAAGGTCTGAACCAGAACCAAGGTCTGACCCCCATGTGACTCTGATCATTTGCTCCATATTGATTCCTGGACCAAATGTATATAATTATATATATATATATATATATATATATATATATATATATATATATATATATATATATATATATATATATATATATATATATATATATATATATATATGTATACATATGCATATATATGTATATATATATATGCAATATATATATGTATATATATATGCAAATACAATACCCACCACCTGCTGCACTTTACTTATTACTGTTACTGATTTATTTTATTGTCAGTTTCCTTCATTGCACCTTCTCTTTACTTTTTACTGTACTGTTGTTGATGCTGCTATGACACCCCAATTTCCCTCCGGGGATTAATAAAGGTTCATCTTATCTTATCTTATCTTTTCTTATCTTAACTGGTCTTATCTTAAAGCTGGCACTAGACTATGTACTCTGACTGTTAGGTTAGTTTATGTATTTGTTATGAAGGACTGATACTGACTGATGTTTGTGTTCTTCAGTCTTTATAAACTTCACTCAGGAATCTGATTGATTTTATTGATCTGTCAGATTGTCTCCAATCAGATATTAATGAGGTTCTATGGTGACTTTGCTGTTGTCAACATTACTGTTGCTGCTCTAGAAACAACATGTGTCCTAGTTGGATTTAAATATTCAATTAATAACCAGACTGACATCAGTAGAGCTAATATGAACACTTCAATATTAATTTATCATCTCAGTATTGATCAGTGTTATTGATCATGGCAGATTGTCCTCATATGGTGCTGCCTAGTTTATGTTACTGTAGTTTAAAAAGCTCTAGTGCTGCTGACCTGATGCTGACCTTTTAGTGATGATTAGTTTTTATTTATTAATTCTTGTTAATAACTCAGTCACTTTTCTTTTAGGTCAGAAGTCCAGCCATCAGAGTTTTGTTCCAGATGTTAGTCTGCTGTTGAGAGACAAACAGCTGTTGACTGATTCTGATAGATTAATGAAAATCATGTTGAAACTGAAGCTGGAAATCGGCCTCCTGCTGGACCAGAAATGTACCAAACTGAACCAAAAACAGTAACTCCAAACCGTGAACCGAACCGAATCATGAATTTTATGAACTGTCCCACCCCTACAATTAATACACCTGGATGGCTGTTATACACCTGGATCGCTGTTAATACACCCTGAAGGCTGTTTATACACCTGGACAGCTGTTATACACCTGGATGGCTATTAATACACCCTGAAGGCTGTTTATACACCTGGACGGCTGTTATACACCTGGATGGCTGTTAATACACCCTGAAGACTGTTTATACACCTGGACGGCTGTTATACACCTGGATGGCTGTTAATACACCCTGAAGGCTGTTAATACACCCTGAAGGCTGTTATACACCTGGATGGCTTTTATATACCCTGAAGGCTGTTATACACCCTGAAGGCTGTTAATACACCCTGAAGGCTGTTATACACCTGGATGGCTGTTAATACACCCTGAAGGCTGTTAATACACCCTGAAGGCTGTTATACACCTGGATGGCTGTTAATACACCCTGAAGGCTGTTAATACACCCTGAAGGCTGTTATACACCTGGATGGCTGTTAATACACCCTGAAGGCTGTTAATACACCCTGAAGGCTGTTATACACCTGGATGGCTTTTATATACCCTGAAGGCTGTTATACACCCTGAAGGCTGTAAATACACCCTGAAGGCTGTTATACACCTGGATGGCTGTTAATACACCCTGAAGGCTGTTATACACCTGGATGGCTGTTAATACACCCTGAAGGCTGTTATACACCTGGATGACTGTTAATACACCCTGAAGGCTGTTAATACACCCTGAAGGCTGTTATACACCCTGAAGGCTGTTAATACACCCTGAAGGCTGTTAATACACCTGGATGGCTGTTAATACACCCTGAAGGCTGTTACACACCCTGAAGGCTGTTATACACCCTGAAAGCTGTTATACACCTGGGCGGCTGTTATACACCCTGAAGGCTGTTATACACCTGGGCGGCTGTTATACACCCTGAAAGCTGTTATACACCCTGAAGGCTGTTATACACCTGGATGGCTGTTAATACACTGTGAAGGCTGTTATACACCCTGAAGGCTGTTATACACCTGGATGGCTGTTAATACACCGTGAAGGCTGTTATACACCCTGAAGGCTGTTATACACCTGGATGGCTGTTAATACACCGCGAAGGTTGTTAATACACTGTGAAGGTTGTTAATACACCGTGAAGGCTGTTAATACACCGTGAAGGCTGTTATACACCCTGAAGGCTGTTATACACCTGGATGGCTGTTAATACACCGCGAAGGTTGTTAATACACCGTGAAGGCTGTTAATACACCGTGAAGGCTGTTATACACCCTGAAGGCTGTTATACACTTGGATGGCTGTTATACACCGTGAAGGTTAATACATTGTGAAGGCTGTTAATACACCGTGAAGGCTGTTATACACCCTGAAGGCTGTTATACACCTGGATGGCTGTTAATACACCGTGAAGGCTGTCAATACACCCTGAAGGCTGTTATACACCCTGAAGGCTGTTATACACCTGAGCACCCTGCCCATGTAAAGTCTTTGGAACAATGGGAAGGTAATGCACTTTTCAAAAAGGAAAATATCTGAAGTTTGTCATAGAAATTGTGGTGAGAACAGGACAGGACACCCTATAAAATACTAAAGCCAGGTAGAGCACCAGGTAGTAAAAGAAGAAAGGTCACACAGGTTTAAATTATATATTATTTCTTTTGATGAAGATAAATTCATGTGTGCATTGTAATATCGTTGAAATTGCTGAAAATGGAGTGCGTCAGAGAGGATCACAAATGGAGATAAAGCGTGGGAACCTCAGAGGGGTTGTTTGAAAGAATATATTTTTCTTTTTGTTGTTTTGTATCTATTTCTATTTTATTACCTCTTTTCTTTTTCTATTTAGATCTTTTCTACTAACTCCGGTATGATAGGTAGTATTGCAATCCGCCTAAAAACACAACAAAGAAGGGGCTTTTATTCTGAAAACCCTCCCGGAAGCTTCATTTTAGTTCTTTCTTCCTGTCGGGACAGAAGAAGAAGAAGACGACGCTGTCAGGTAGCAGAAGCATTAGCATTAGCTGTGCAGTTAGCTGATATCTGGAGGTGAACCCGTGGATTCAAGTTTACACGTCACGCTGCTGTAAGTCACGTCACACTTCCTGAACGTTTTAAATGTTTAATCTGTTTTCAACAGACCGGAAATACTCCCGATCAACTTCAGACGGCTACCTGAAGCTAACTAGCTGACGTCACAGAATTAGCATCAGAGCTAATGTCATCAGACTATAAAACCATAAAAATGGAGCTTTTATGTATTAATGGAGCTTATTACATCACAGGTACAGTGTCCTTATATTGTAATAATATTCAGATTCAGTGTGATCTGTACTTACCAGTAATGCTCCAGTGATTGATTAGTTCATGTGTTGGCACAGTGGGTCCTCAGCTATTTAGATAATTAATATAGTTTAAGTGGTTTAGTTTTAAATTTGACAGCAGACAGAATACTTGTGAGTATTCTAGTATATTGTGACCCACCTTTATTAATTCCTCTGGGGATTAATAAAGGTTCATCTTATTAGATAAGAAACTGCTCTCTGACTCAGATCGTAATTCAGAATGTGTGGAAGTTACCTGAGCTTACGGTTAGGTTACTTGGTTGCCTGACCTTATGGTTAGGTTTCCTGGTGACCTGGTTACATGACTTCAGGGTTAAGTTACGTGGTTACCTGACTAGACACTGTAAAGTAATATCACAGTAGAGACACAGCAAAATAGTACTTTAACATGTTAGAGACAGTAAAATATACTTTAACATGTTAGAGACACAGTAAAATAATACTTAAACATGTTAAAGACACAGTCAACAGTTGCTCTTTGGTGGATTGTGTGTTTCCTGAATTACAGGAGACGTTTGAAACAGAGTCAGAGAAGATGGTGAATCTAATGTTATCAGTACATTTGATCAATGATCAGAGCCATGATGTCATTTCCTTGTTTTTTGAATGGAGTACTGCTGATAGAGACATCAGCTCTGTGGTTCATGACCTGCTTTAATCCTCTCCTGTTGACGCCATCCTTGTGGTTTTAACTTCCTGCTCCTGATCCTGATGGACCATGATCCTGCAGGATCCGGATCCTGATGGCGTCCTCTAAAGCAGTGCACTGAACACACTTACGGCCCCGCGGTGGTACATTGACTCAACTCACAGCTCATATTAAAACACTGTGATTATTAAAGTACCGGAACTAATAAAACAGAGCCTTGCACCGTTTATAACATCAGGGTATCACCATACCATCTAGTATCGATATCTCTCTGTCTCTCTGTCCTCAGGTGTGATGTAGTCATGTTCAGGTGTGTCTCTCTGTCCTCCTCAGGTGTGATGTAGGAATCATGTCCATGCAGGTGGTGCTGCAGCAGAGGATCAGCTCCACCCAGATGTTGCTACAGAGGGCGGAGCTTCTCTGTGCGGGTGTGGAGGGGAACCAGAAGCTCTGCGGTAAACTGCGAGCGGAGCTGCGTTTCCTGCGGCGGGTGGAGGCCGGAGAGCTGCAGGTCAAAGAGTCTCACCTGCACAGCACAAACCTGACTCACCTGACGGCCATCGTGGAATCGGTGGAGAGTTTGGAGGGAGTGGTCTCCCTGCTGCATGTCTTCACCTACCAGGACACTGCCGGCCAGAGGCAGACGCTGGTGGTGGACGTGGTGGCTAACGGCGGACTCACCTGGGTGAAGGCAGTGGGTAGGAAGGCGGAGGCTCTGCACAACATCTGGCAGGGGCGGGGCCAGTACGGAGACAAGAGCATCATCAGGCAGGCCGAGGACTTTCTGCGTGCCAGCTGCCAGCAGCCTGTCCAGTACCGTCACCCCCACATCGTCTTTGCCTTCTACAATGGCGTCTCCTGCCCCATGGCCGACCGCCTCAAGGACATGGGCGTCGCGGTCCGCGGGGACATTGTTGCTGTCAACACCATGATGACTGAGGAGGAGGGGGAGGAGCAGGAGGAGGATCCAGCTGAAGATGACAAAGAGGAGGAGGAGGATGAAGATTCAGAGCTGACCCGAGTCGACCGTAGCACAGTGGTGGCCAGCTTGGCGTTTCCCGCTCAGGTGAAGGTGGAGGAGTGTCGGCGGGTCAACCTGGACATCACCACGCTCATCACGTATGTGTCATCGCTGAGTCACGGCCGCTGTCACTTCACTTTCAGGGAGCCGGTGCTGACAGAGCAGGCAGCCCAGGAGCGACACCAGCGCGTGCTGCCACAGCTCGACGCCTTCATGCAGGGGAAGGAGCTGTTCGCCTGCCGTGCCGCTGTCTGTGACTTCCAGCTGATTCTTGACACGCTGGGGGGGGCGGGCGAGAAGGAACGCGCTCAGACACTGCTCGCTCGACTCCATGTGGTGGACGACCGGCCGTCAGAGCGCACGTTGCGCCTTACGCCCAGCGCCAAGGTCAACCGCCGTTCCCTCATGATCTTCGGCACTGGAGACTCGCTGAGAGCTGTTACCATGACGGCAAACAGCCGATTCATCAGGGCAGCAGCCAATCAGGGTGTCCGGTACAGCGTGTTCATCCACCAACCGAGAGCTCTGACCGAGGGCAAAGAGTGGAGGGCCACGCCCATCTGAGGTTTCCTGTGCAGGGGCTGATGGGAGTTTGAGTCTGTAATAATATTGTAAATGAATCTGATTAGCTGATTGCTGTTTTATTGATTTCAAAATAAAGCATCACAGCCACTTCCTGCTACACTGCCATTTGTTACAGGAGGTCCCATGGTGTAAGGGTCGAGAGTGAGTCGTCCTTCAGTCACCAGGTTGTAGGCTCTATCCCTGGCTCCTTTTGTCTGCATGTCAGAGAGTCCTCCCCATGACGAGGATGAGGTCAGCAGAGGCCACACAGGCCACAGAGGTCAGCAGAGGTCACACAGGCCACAGAGGTCAGCAGAAGTCACACAGGCCACAGAGGTCAGCAGAGGTCACATAGGCCACAGATGTCACCAGAGGGCTACAAGAGGCTGCTGCAGTAGAGCAGGTCAGCTGTTCCAGATAAGAGATCAGCTCTATAAAAGCACCACTTACTGACCAATAGGAGCTCAGTGAGGGGATTGTATGATATTACACAAATGAAGAAGTTAAAGTCATAATCACAATAAAAGTAACTCAGTTTAAACTGACTCAGGACCAGCAGCAGCTGACCAGTGTATTATTGGAAATATCCATAATATTGACATGTGATTTGAAATTTAAAATAGGGGACGGAACATCTTGTCGGCATAACATCCAGGAGAATGGAGAGATGACCAGCCTTTGGAAGGCTGGTTTTCTCGGGGAGCCAATGAAGATAACGCTTGTTTCAGGTGAGGCCGACACTGTAATTTTCCGCCCGCCTTAAGTCTCTCTGAGTCTCCCAGTGGCTAAGATCCAAATAAATCCATATTCGATGGCCAAATTCAGCAGAGCCAAGCTGACAACTTCTCCAAGTTGGTATCCATCTTGCGACAGAGTTCAGAAATCTCAGCCAGCCTGCGATTTTGATTAAAAATAGCGTCCAGCTTACGATCGAGCTCACATGTGGCTTGAGTCTGAGTGTTGGCAGCCCTGCACATTCCTTCAGTCATGACAGGCAGCTTCCCCGTTGCCAAAAGTGCTGCCGACGTCTTCTGACTTTCCCATAGACCAGGAAGCTGCTCACTCTAAACAGCAGACTGCTTGTTATCATAAATCCAATTATGTACACGTCTTCAACATCCTCAACGGAAAGGATCGACAGGCACACAACCCTCCACTTCCCCCAGGAGTCCAGAGCATGAGGGCTCTCCTTCGCCCAGTCTCTTTGGGCTCTTTGCGTTGAGAGACCAGCTGATCAATTCTATGACTTTAGGTATTCGGAGAGAAATGCAGAGAGAGGCTCCGACAGAGACAGCACAAGACGAAGAGCAGCGAGCAGGACAGACCAGGACAGATCAGAACAGACCAGGACCGACCAGAACAGATCAGGACAGATCAGGGCAGACCAGGACAGATCAGAACAGACCAGGGCAGATCAGGACAGACCAGGGCAAATCAGGGCAGATCAGGACAGACCAGGACAGACCAGGGCAGATCAGGGCAGATCAGGACAGACCAGGACCGACCAGAACAGACCAGGGCAAATCAGGACAGATCAGGACAGACCAGGACAAACCAGAACAGATCAGGACAGACCAGGTCAGATCAGGACAGACCAGGACCGACCAGAACAGATCAGGGCAGATCAGGACAGACCAGGGCAGACCAGGACAGATCAGAACAGGCCAGGACCGACCAGAACAGATCAAGACAGATCAGGACAGATCAGAACAGACCAGGGCAGAGGATCAGGACAGACCAGGACAGATCGGAACAGACCAGGGCAGATCAGGATGGACCAGGACCGACCAGAACAGACCAGGGCAAATCAGGACAGACCAGAACAGACCAGGACAAACCAGAACAGATCAGGACAGACCAGGTCAGATCAGGACAGACCAGGACCGACCAGAACAGATCAGGGCAGATCAGGACAGATCAGGGCAGACCAGGACAGATCAGAACAGACCAGGACCGACCAGAACAGACCAAGACAGATCAGGGCAGATCAGGTGAGACCAGGACAGACCAGGGAAGATCAGGGCAGATCAGGACAGATCAGGGCAAAGTGATGATCTAAGAGGTGAATATACATTATACTATATATAGTCTATGATATAATGCAGGGCTGTTTAGCGCCTCACAACTTGAGGGCCTCAGGTTTGAATCTGGCTTGGGGTCCTTCTGTGTGGAGTTTGCATGTCCTCCCAGGGTCGTCAGTGTGGGTTTACTCCTGTTCTTTAGTTTCCTCCCACAGTCCAAAGACATGCAGGGTAGTGTGGGTTTACTCCAGTTCTCCGGGTTCTCCTCTCCATAGCTCCTCTCCTCAGCTCCTCTTCCTGCCTCCTCTCCTTGTCTCCTCTCCTCGCCTCCTCTCCTCATCTAACCTTCTCCTAAGGTCCTATCCTCATCTCCTCTCTATAGCTTCTCTCCTTAGCTCCTCTACTTGCCTCCTTTCCATAGTTCCTTGCCTCCTCTCTGCTTTCCCGCTCCTTGCTTCCTCTCCTCATCTCCTCTCCTTAGCTCCTCAGCTCCTCAACCTGCCTCCTTTCCTCATCTCCTCTCCATAGCTCCTCTCCTGAGCTCCTCACCATAGCTCCTCTCCTCAGTTCCTCTCTTCATCTCTTCTCCATAGCTCCTTGTCTCCTCTCCATTGCTCCTTTCCTCAGCTCCTCTCCTTGTCTCCTCTCCATAGCTCCTCTCCTCGTCTCCTCTATATAGCTCATCTCCATAGCTCCTCTCCATAGATTGTCTCTATAGCTCGTCTCCTCAGCTCCTCTCCATGGCTCAGATGTTTGAAGAGGAAATGAACTGATGTAAGTCATATTGAATTATCAGCCACTTTTGACTGAATGGTAATGAGTATAAATGATGTAAAAAACAAACCTTCCTTCTCTCTCTGACTTTAACTGTATCATTAATAAAGGTTTGGATGATGGAGAGGTTACTCTTTCTGATAAATGATTAACAGCAGGTCATATAAAGCTCTTTCAGTGGCAGGTCCTGCTGCTATAATATGGTCCGTTTGTAATTCACACTGAGACTTTGACTAGATGGTGAATCAGAAGACAACTATACTATAAAACTGGTAATCTCAGATCTCAGATCAGTCCCGTTGGAGGCTGGTTGGATATTCAATAAGGGGCGTGTCTAGCAACAGCAGTGTCCAATCAGTAACTGATATCCAATAAGAGGCGTGTCTATGAGAGCAGTGTCCAGTCAGTAACTGATATAAGATAAGATAAGATAAGATATTCCTTTATTAGTCCCACAGTGGGGAAATTCACACATTACAGCAGCAAGTGGATAGTGCAAAAGACAAGCATAGATTTAAAAACAGTATTAATACAAATGAAACAAATTAGTATATACATAATAGAAAAGTAGAAAAGTAAAGCCAGAAATATGTCCATTATATCAATAAATAATTGTCTAGTTACTATGATTTGACAGATGATATAATTGCATGATTTCTTATTGCACTTATGTCCAGTGAGTTTGTTGTAGATGTGACTGTGTATGTGGTTTACTGGGATATCAAGGATAAACCGGTGTATCCTGCTCGTGGCTCCTCTGGTAAAGCCTAAGATGGATCGCTGAGTTCAATTTCCGGCTCACAAACATGACCTATTAAAGGAGACTGAGTGACGCGTTATCGATGCGTCATACCTTTGGTTAATACATGCGCAGTAAAATCTGGTCTGTGTTTTTGCCGAATTTGAATCAATCGCAACGCACGACCGCGGTGTGTTCTACACCAGACCGGGTCCGCTCGTGTCCGCACGTGTCCCAGCCTCCTTCTATAGGTCTTGGTCCCAAGCTGGATGACGGAGGATGGAGAAGAGGAGGACGTATAAAATCGGAAAATGAGATGCCTTTTAAGACGTGCTTTTACTTTGAAAACGTGGAAGCGGACGTGGGTGTTTCATGTTTAAATGAATGCCTCCAATCGGCAGCCTGTCAGCCTGCTAGCTCTTATCTGTCATTCTGCTAGCTGTTAGCCTGTCAGACTGCTAGCTGTTATCCGTCAGCTTATTAGCCTGTCAGCCTGCTAGCTGTTAGCCTGTCAGCTATCTGCTTGTCAGCCTGTTAGCTGTCAACCTGTTAGCTGTCAACTGTCAGCCTGTTAGCTGTTGCCTGTCAGCTATCTGCCTGTCAGCCTGTGAGCTGTCAGCCTGCTAGCCCAGTAGCCTGCTAGCCGGTCAGCCTGCTAGCCTGTTAGCCTGTTAGCAGGTGAACTTAAACAGTCTATGAGTTGCGCTGTTGGATGAAATGCCGAGAGTTAACGCTGAAGCAGAGCTGCAGACTCTATTAGAGGTGAGGACAAAATTTTAACTCGCCTTCAATTCAAAATCAAACTTTATTTGATAAAAAACAAGTCGGCATCTCACTTGACCTGCTGCAAAGTGGCTAGCCAGCAAGGCTAAAGGGAAGTGCCATAAAGATCCATTCAGAAGAGCTAGCACATTAGCTAAATGCCGAAAACAACAAGAACTAAACACATCCATGTCAATTCAATTCAAAACACTTTAATGGCAAACAACGAAGAACGATGCTAGCGTGTGACTCCTAGTTTCTTCTCTTATACTCCTCCTCTCCTCCTGCCCTCTCTCTTCCTCTGATGCTGCTGCTCCTCTCTCCTCCTCCTCAGTGTCGCTACAGGTATCCAGGAGAAACTCTGTCTGATCTCCAGGAGGTTCGCTCTCTCTTCTTTGATCTTCGTCTCTATGTGGATTTTTATTGTAAGTATAAACACAGTTCATTTGTTCATTTAATAATTCATTCACTCCTCCATTCATTTAGTCAGTCATGAACATCATGGTCCTGGACTACGACCTCTTACGTCTGGCTCAGACTATGTGGTCCCAGACTACGACCTCTTACGTCCGGCTCAGACTACGTGGTCCTGGACTACGACCTCTTACATCTGGCTCAGACTACGTGGTCCCAGACTAGGACCTTTTACGTCCGGCTCAGACTACATGGTCCTGGACTACGACCTCTACAGCTACTAGAAACAGCTTTGTTCTCTCCTGGCAGGTTGTGTTGGAGTAAAAACACCACCACCACTGCGTCTTCATACACGGAGCCTTGTGGACCCTTTTACGTGGTCAGGCCTGGGCCTTGAGCCCCAGTAAATCCTGTAAATTAAGATGGTGGTGCTGGGAGAGTGTGTATTGTTGGAACAATGGGTGTTAGTTTCTTTTTTGCAGTGGTGCATTTTATTATTGGGTTGTCGAAATAATGGCTGGTGTATTCTGACAATGGACCAATGACATGGCACCGCTGACATACTGTAGCTCTACAAAAGTTTCCGCTATTTCACAATTCCACCTCACGGTAACGACACTCTTCCTCCTTTGCTTCGCCTTGTTTACAGCTGTGTGCGTCTGTGCTCAGCCGGTCAAATTCACGACCATGATGAAACGTCTTGGAAAGCAAAAAAGAAAAAAAAATCGTGCTCGACTTTCTGTTGGGATGTTGTCAGGCATTCCAGACTCATAAGATAAGATAAGAATTATTGGTCCCACAGTGGAGAAATTCACATATTCACTTGTTATGTACAATGACTTACTACATGAGATAAAACATTCATTTTTCATTCCTGATCCAATTTGACACCCTACGACAGCGTGTTGGGCTTTAATCGGGCTGATATTGTGTAGTCTGAACCAGCCATAAGTGGTCTATCTGGCTCTGACCAATCACAGCCATGGATCGGTCTACTGTCAGCATCTGACCAATCACAGCCATGGACCGGTCTACTGTCAGCATCTGACCAATCACAGCCATGGACCTGTCTACTGTCAGCATCTGACCAATCACAGCCATGGATCGGTCTACTGTCAGCATCTGACCAATCACAGCCATGGACCAGTCTACATCTCATCTGCCTGGTTCCCTCCACTACCAGTGGAAACATTGTGAAACAATTGGCAGCAGTAAAAGCTAACGTTAGTTTGTAAACCAGCTACACCAAAGTCATATGAGAGTGAGTATAAACACAATGAGAATGAGTTGGCATGACGATGTTTCAATTAGCAACAATCACCTTTTTTAAGACATGTAAAAATCTTAAAAGATAAATTAATTGATTAATTAATCATGTGAAATATTGAATAATCATTAATTAAAGCTGAAGATGATTAATAGTTAATGATTAATAAAGCTAAACATGATTAGTGATTAATGAAGGTGAATATTATTAAAGCATATTATGAATAGGAAAAGCTGAAGATTCATAATGAATAAATCATAAGGCTGAAGAGGATTGATAATTAATGATTAATATGTGTTGCATCATCTCCTGTGACAGGTTTTCCAAACAGAGAGAAGAAGAAGCTGGTCTACCTGGCCGGGACACTTCCTGTTCACTATGAAGGTCCGCTAACTGCCTTATCGTCCTTTATCTAACAGCTACTCATGGTAGAGCACTTACTATCGCATTCCTACATTCCAACGGATCTTCTAGCACATGCTTTAAACCGTTTTAAACTGTTCCAGATCCAGAGATAAAAACACCAAAGTGGTTCCTCATTCATGAGTCAAACTCCATGTCCATATATAAAACTCACTGGGTTTATTCTGGTCCAATGTTGTCCAGCCCAGTCCATCCTGGTTGTGGTTCGGCCAGGTTTTGTTCACTTGTGTGTGTGTTTACAGGAAGTGAGTATAATATCCCAGTGTGCATCTGGCTTCATGAGACCCACCCGGTGTCCAGACCTCGCTGTTTCGTCTGTCCCTCTGTCTCCATGGTGATCAACCCATCCTGTTCCTGTGTGGATACCTCCGGTAACATCAGTCTGGACGGACTGAAGAACTGGACTCACGTAAGACCCACTGAGCATGCTCAGTCAGACAGGTAGTTCTAATCTAGACAGCTATCTGGTTATCCATCAAGGTGGTGTCCAAGTAGCATCCAGGTAATGTCCTGGTGGTGTCCAGATGGTGTCCAGGCTAACCATCACCATGCTAAGCTGGTGGTTGGCTGGTTGGTTAGCAGGTGAACAGACCTCCATCACTTTATAGAAACATTTTATAATAATAAAATCATAATAATGTTGTGCATGTCACTTCCTGTCAGGGTGTGTCCAACCTCTCACTGCTTGTGTCAGAGATGAGGCGGGCCTTCCAGAGGGACACACCTCTTTATGCCAGGTCTCCTGTACAGGCCCCGTCCCCTGCAGGTGTGCAGCTGTCAACCCAGAGGTCAGTCGGTCGGGTTCAAACATCATAACTGATATCTGCTCTCAGTGAACACATGAAAACGCAGTTATTATATTTCAGTTTTCTCCTCCTGCAGCATCCATCATCCCACCTCTTCCATGACCTCCTCCTCTTCCATCACATCCTCCTCCTCCATCACATCCTCCTCATCCATCACCTCCTCTTCACAGGGCCATCATCTCCCCCTCACCTCATCCCACCTGTCTGGACAGAAAGGTAAGCTTCTTGGTCTACAGCAAAGCTAAATGTTAGCTTGTTAGCATGCTAACTATTTAGCATGCTGAATGTAGCATGAGTGTTTCTCTCTAAAGTGACCTGATGAAGCCCCCCCCCCCCGTCACAGCCAGCCAATGGGAGCAGAGCAAGGAGGTGAGGGTGAGGAGGTCATACACTGAGGAATTGTGGGGGATTGACTTCAGCGCTCCATCTTCCTCCTCCAACACCCCCCACCTGAGCTCCTTCTCCTCCTCAGGTGAGACTGATGACCATGCCTACAAGTCACGTGACACTCTCCCGGCTACTGTTTCCTGTTTCAGCCTGTGAGGTGCCTCCCCAGTGGAGGGAGGTGAGGTTCAGGGACAGGTGTATGCAGGTGTTCTACAG
This sequence comes from Pterois miles, assembly GCA_947000775.1. Lineage (NCBI taxonomy): Eukaryota > Metazoa > Chordata > Actinopteri > Perciformes > Scorpaenidae > Pterois > Pterois miles. The sequence goes on along the minus strand of CAMQGK010000485.1, from coordinate 9,372,620 downwards.
TACTACAGAACAGTTCTTCAGTCTGTGTGCTGTACTGCTACTCCTTCTGGTCCTGATCTCTGCAGGTGTCCCCCATGTAGACCCTCTCAGCAAGAGGATGGGTGCTCTGAGGCTGGACGGCGAGTCCAGCAGAGACCAGCAGGGTGAGTCACCTGTACAGATGGTCCAATCAGAAGCAGCCAGAGGCAGACATACTGTTGTATGTGGTTCTGTGGTTTTGGTTCCAGATTCTGGACCAGTAGCTGGAGTGGACCACATCAAGGTGAGGAGTACTACTGGGTGAGCAGATCTCAGCAGGTCTCAGATAGTCTCAGCTTTTTTTGTCCTCCTTCAGATGGCGGCTCATCTTCCTCCAGACCAGGCAGCCAGCTTCCTGTCTCTGGTGACCATGGAGGGACGGGGCTTCAGCCCCGCTGATATCTTGGAGGCGGTCCAACTCACCAGAGATTTGCCATCAGCCCTCAAGTTCCTGACTCATAGCTGCCCCATCTGTCAGGAGCAGGTGTCCTTCAGCAAGGTGAGGTCCTGTCAGCCAATCAGAGAGCAGGGCACTGAGAACGTCTGCACAAAAGCTGAAAATAGTAGTTAGTTAAATGAATAGTTTTATTAAACCGTGCACACAGCTGCAGGCAGTGTTGTATCCCACCATTTACCCACAATGCAAAGCATCTCAATCCGACCCACAGCCCTTTGCTGCATGTTGCCCCCTCTCTCCTCAGTCTATCCACTGTGCTATCAAATAAAAAATTATCTTTAAAGACTGATTGTGGTAGCAGAGTGGCAACATGCTGCTGTTACAGTTAATGCAGTGAGGTCATCAAACAGGACACGCCCCTTAATGGCCTCTCTACTGGAAACCAGTGACTGTGTCGGAGACGGAGGGAGATCCTGGTGCTGCTGAGACCACAGACGAACCTGCTCACGTTGGTCTGTTAGAACATGGCTGTGGAAACAAGAACACAGAGTACAGGAGGCTGATGTGTCGTTGTGTCCTTTAAGAGTCGATGGCAGCCGTGAGTGGCCAGGTGTTCCCACAGAGTGTGTATATACTGTATAAATGCATATGTACATACAGTATATACACGCTCTGAAGATGGGCACACTGTATATACTGTAAATATACAGTATATACACAAACATTTGGGTTTGACATCAACAGATGGATCAGAGATCAGTGTTTCAGGTTTCAGCTTCTGTTTCAGGTATTTCCATCTAGACACTGTGCCGCCTTCAGAGTGGCAGCATGTCTTAGCAGCTCTCTCTTTGTTTTCACTTTCATGTCTTTTTTTTTTTTTCATAACTTTTGGTAACTTTCTACCACTGTTATTGGGTGGAGCTCTCACTTAACAATAGAACTAAGATAAGATAAGATAAGATGAACCTTTATTAATCCCCGGAGGGAAATTCAGGTGTCTTCGCAGCAGCAACAGTACAGATAAATACAGTACAGTAAAAAGTAAAAGAGAAGGTGCAGTGAATGAAATAAAGGTGCAATGAAGAAAATTGACAGTAAAATAAATAAGTAACAGTAATAAGTAAAGTGCAGCAGGTGGTGAGTATTGTATATGCACAGCATATGTATATGTAATGATATAATTATATGTAATTATATACATTTGGAATAAATATGGAGCAGATGATCAGAGTCACATGGGGGTCAGACCTTGGTTCTGGAGCCTGATGGCCACCAAAAGAAAGGACTGACCCAGACGGTTTGTAGTGTGCCGAGGGGGGATCAGTCTCTGGCTGAATGTACTCCTCATCTGGACCAGTTGGTCATAGAGGGGGTGGGAGGGGTTCTTCAGAATAGACTCCAGCTTCCTCCTGGTCCTCCCCTCTGCCACCACCTCCAGACTGTCCAGCTCGCATCCAACCACAGACCCAGCCCTCCTCACCAGTTTGTTCAGTTTGGTGGCATCCCTGGTGCTGATGCCACCCCCCCAACATACCACGGCGAAGAACAGAAAGCTGGCTACTATAGACTGGTAAAACATCTGAAGTAGCCTGTTGCACACATTGAAGGTCCTCAGCCTTCTCAGGAAGAATAGTTTGCTCTGTCCCTTCCTGTAGAGGCCTCGGAGTTGTTGGACCAGTCCAGTTTATTGTTTAAGTGAACTCCCAGGAACTTGTAGTTGTCCACCACCTCCACCTCCTCCCCACGGATGGTGATGGGAGTAGGGGAGCTCTTCCTCCTCCTCCGGAAATCCACCACCAGCTCTTTGGTCTTACCAATATTGAGCTGTAGGTGGTTGATGTCGCACCACCTTACAAAGTTCTCCACAAGTGTCCTGTACTCCTCCTCGTTGTCATCTGTGATGCAGCCGACGATGGAGGAGTCATCGGAGAACTTCTGCAGGTGGCATGTTGGGAGTTGAAGCAGAAGTCGGAGGTGTAGGTGGAGAACAGGAACGGTGACAGCACAGTTCCCTGGGGAGCACCGGTGTTGCTCACCAGCACGTCAGACAGGCTGCCCTGCAGTCTGACATACTATGGTCTGCTGGTGAGGTAGTCCGTAATCCAGTCCACCAGGTCGTGGTCCACCTGCATAGCTGAGAGCTTCTCAGCTAGCCGGTGTGGTTGGACTGTATTGAATGCACTGGAGAAGTCGAAGAACATGATTCTCACTGTGCTCTGCGGCTTCTCCAAGTGCGTGTAAGGGGAGGGGATGGAGAGGTTAGGATAGGAGAGAGAGGAAGAAGAGGGGGAGAGGGGGGAGGGAGGCTCCAGAGTTGGTGGGTGGAGGCTCAGGATGTCCTGCTGGGCTGTTGGGGGCTGGATGGTCAAACCTGTTGAAGAACAGGTTTAGCTGGTTTGCCTGTTCCAGCGTCCCCTCCACTGCAGGGCCCGGCTGTTTGTAGCCCGTTATCCTCCTGAAGCCTCCCCACACCTCCCTGGAGCTGCTGGCTTGTAATGTCCCCTCCAGCTTGTCTTTGTAGGCGTCCTTAGCCAGCTGAAGCTCCTTCTTCAGCTCCTTCTGGACAGCCTTGGTCCCCTCTCTGTCCCTGGCCATGAAAGCGCTCTTCTTCCTGTTCAACAGGCTTTTGATGTGCCCTGTGATCCAGGGCTTGTTGTTAGGAAAGCAACGTACCTTTTTGGTGGGTACGATGCTCTCCTCACAGAACCGGATGTAGTCCGTTATGGTGTGAGAGAGTCCCTCGATGTCCTCACCGTGGACCCTCTCAAACATCCCCCAGTCTGTAGACCTGTAACACTCCCTCAGCTGCTCCTCAACGACACAGCAGTGTAAATAGTTTGTAGAAGTTGTCCTTTTTCTCTGCATTTTCTTAACTTTTTCACTCGACCATGGCACCGACGAACAACAACAGCAACAATGGAGACGGCCGCCAGCACTCGGACGGTGTATTCGCGTGGAGCGCTCCTCGCCCTTCGGGACCGAGTAGCGGCACCACCGGCGGATTTACCTGCCGAATTACGGAGACGGGGGAACCAGAGCCGGCGCTCTGGTGAGGGCAAAGAGGGAGAGACGGAGAACCTTTAAACCCGACCTGCCCTCGGTCATCATGGGGAATGTCCGCTCACTCGCCAACAAAACGGACGAACTATCAGCCCTAGTGAGGAGCCGGAGGGAATACAGGAAGGCCAGTTTGCTGTGTTTTACGGAGACATGGCTGAACGGGACGACACCGGACTGTTTAGTGGAGCCGACCAGCTTCACCTTAGTGAGGGCGGACAGGGACAAGCGGAGCGGTAAGAGGAAAGTAGGGGGGCTCGCTGTCCTTGGTAACTCTCGATGGTGTAATCCCAATCACGTCTCCGTTAAACACCGCATCTGCACTCCCAACATTGAGCTGCTGGCTGTGAGTCTGAGGCCTTATTTGCCACGGGAGTTCTCACACGCCATCACAGTCATTGTGTATATTCCCCCGGGCGCCGTGGCTGCGCAGGCGAGTGACGTCATCAGCTCCACCGTCGCCGGTCTACAGACCAAACACCCGGACTCATTCATTATCATCAATGGAGACTTTAACCATGTTAAAGTCTCCAAGACACTAACCATTTTCACCCAGTATGTATCCTGTAACACCAGAGAAAACAGGACCCTGGACCTGCTGTATGCCAACACTAAGGAGGCATACAGCTCCACTGCCCTGCCCCCCTTCGGAGGATCAGACCACAACCTCATCAGGCTGGTTCCCAAATACAAGCCTGTTGTCAGGAGACAGCATGCCACCATCAGGACTGTACAACAGTGGTCTGCAGACGTTGAGGAGGAGCTGAGGGAGTGTTACAGGACTATAGACTGGGGGATGTTTGAGAAGGTCCACCGTGAGGACATCGAGGGCCTCTCTCACACCATAACGGACTACATCCGGTTCTGTGAGGAGAGCATCGTACCCACCAAAAAGGTACGTTGCTTTCCCAACAACAAGCCCTGGATCACAGGGCACATAAAGACCCTGTTGAACAGGAAGAAGAGGGCTTTCATGGCCAGGGACAGAGAGGAGACCAAGGCTGTCCAGAAGGAGCTGAAGAAGGAGCTTCAGCTGGCTAAGGATGCCTATAAGGACAAGCCGGGGGGGAAACTACAAGCCAGCAGCTCCAGGGAGGTGTGGGGAGGCTTCAGGAGGATAACGGGCAACAAGCAGCCAGGCCCTGCAGTGGAGGGGACGCTGGAACAGGACAACCAGTTAAATCTGTTCTTCAACAGGTTTGACCATCCGGCCCCCAACAGCCCAGCAGGACATCCTGAGCCTCCACCCACCAACTCTGGAGCCCCCCTCCCCCTCTTCTTCCTCTCTCTCCCATCCTAACCTCTCCATCCCCTCCTCCCACAACACCCTCCCTGCCCCCTCCTCTCCCTTCGACCCCAGCAACCCTCCCCCCACTTCCCCCACCCTCCTGCCCTCACCTCTCCTACCCCTCATCCCCCTCCCCCTTCCCCCTCAGCACATCAACACCAGCACCATCCCTGATCATCACATCCAGCCAAGTGATGAAACAACTCTCCACGGTGAACACTAACAAGGCCAGGGGGCCTGACAACATCAACCCCAGGGTGCTCAAGGTGTGTTCAGGGCAGCTGGCAGGAGCGTTCCAGCACCTCTTCAACCTCTCTCTCAGGCTGAAGAAGGTCCCACAACTCTGGAAGACCTCCTGCATCATCCCAGTGCCCAAGAAAGGACTCCCTAGCACCCTCAACGACTACAGGCCAGTCGCTCTGATGTCACACGTCATGAAGATCCTGGAGAGACTGGTCCTGGACCCCCTACAGTTTGCATACCAGGCAAACATTGGCATGGACGACGCCATCATCTACATGCTCCACAGAGCTTACACGCACCTGGAGAAGCCGCAGAGCACAGAATCATGTACTTCGACTTCTCCAGTGTATTCAATACAGTCCAACCACACCGACTAGCTGAGAATCTCTCAGCTATGCAGGTGGACCACGACCTGGTGGACTGGATTATGGACTACCTCACCAGCAGACCACACAGTATGTCAGACTGCAGGGCAGCCTGTCTGACGTGCTGGTGAGCAACACCGGTGCTCCCCAGGGAACTGTGCTGTCACCGTTCCTGTTCACTACCTACACCTCCGACTTCTGCTTCAACTCCCAACATGCCACCTGCAGAAGTTCTCCGATGACTCCTCCATCGTTGGCTGCATCACAGACGACAATGAGGAGGAGTACAGGACCATGGTGGAGAACTTCGTGAGGTAGTGTGATACCAACCACCTCCAGCTCAATATTGGTAAGACCAAAGAGCTGGTGGTGGATTTCCGGAGGAGGAGGAAGAGCTCCCCTACTCCCATCACCATCCGTGGGGAGGAGGTGGAGGTGGTGGACAACTACAAGTTCCTGGGAGTTCACTTAAACAATAAAGTGGACTGGTCCAACAACTCAGAGGCCTCTGCAGGAAGGGACAGAGCAAACTATTGTTCCTGAAAAGGCTGAGGACCTTCAAAGTGTGCAACAGGCTACTTCAGATGTTTTACCAGTCTTTAGTAGTAGTAGTAGTAGTAGTAGTACATGTGCAACAGGCTACTCCAGATGTTTTACCAGTCTGTAGTAGCAGCTTCCTGGTCTTTGCCGTGGTATGTTGGGGGGGCGGCATCAGCACCAGGGATGCCACCAAACTTAACAAACTGTTGAGGAGGGCTGGGTCTGTGGTTGGATGTGAGCTGGACAGTCTGGAGGTGGTGGCAGAGGGGAGGACCAGGAGGAGAACCCCTCCCACCCCCTCTATGACCAACTGGTCCAGATAAGATAAGATATTCCTTTATTAGTCCCACAGTGGGGAAATTCACACATTACAGCAGCAAGTGGATAGTGCAATAAAAGACAAGAAGCATAGATGTAAAAACAGTATTAATACAAATAAAATAAATTGGTATATACATAATAGAAAAATAAAGCCAGAAATGTGTCTATCATATCAATGATATAGTTGTACATATAAGTCCTTATTGCACTTATGTCCGGTGAGTTTGTTGTGAATGTGTATGTGGTCTACTGGGAGCAGTGCTGGTTGTGGATTCTAACAGCTGCAGGCAGGAAGGACCTTCTGTAACGCTCCTTCGTACACTTAGGGTGTAGCACCCTGTCACTGAAGGAGCTCTCCAGAGCTCTGATGGTGTCTCTAATGGGGTGGGAGTCCTTCTCCATCATGGATGACAGCTTAGCCATCGTCCTCCTCTCTCCCTCCTCTCTGCCCCAGCAAACCACTCCATAAAATATGGCTGATGCCACCACGGTGTCATAAAATGTTTTCAGGAGTGTCCCCTGCACTCCAAAAGACCTCAGTCTCCTGAGCAGATACAGTCTGCTCTGGCCTTTTTTATGGAGTGCAGAGGAGTTTGTTGTCCACTCCAGTTTATTGTTCAGGTGAACACCCAGGTATTTATAAGATTTCACCATCTCAATGTCTGATCCCTGGATGTTCACCAGTGTTGGAGGGGGATGAGTTTGCCTGCGGAAATCCACCACCAGCTCTTTAGTTTTCCCCGCGTTGATCTGGAGGTGGTTCTGCAGGCACCAGTCCACAAAGTCCTGGGAAAGTTCTCTGTACTCCCCATCGTCCCCATCAGTGATGAGGCCAACGATAGCAGAGTCATCAGAGAACTTTTGCAGGTGACAGGTTGGTGAGTTGTAGGAAAAGTCTGCAGTGTAGAGCGTGAAGAGGAACAGAGCCAGAACCGTTCCCTGCGGGGCCCCCACACTGCAGACCACCGTGTCTGAAATGAAGTCCTGTGTCCTCACATACTGTGGGCGGTTTGTGAGGTAGTCCAGTATCCAGGATGTTAGATGGTTATCTACCCCTGCAGTCTCCAGTTTGTCCCCCAGAAGTGTCGGCTGGATGGTGTTGAAAGCACTGGAGAAATCAAAGAACATGATCCTCACAGTGCTCCCAGGTTTCTCCAGGTGAGACAGAGCTCGGTCCAACAGGAAGATGACGGCATCATCCACCCCAATGCCAGGTTGATAGGCAAACTGTAGTAGGTCCATGGATGGACTCACCACAGGGCGGATATGTTGGAGGACCAGGCGCTCCAGGGCCTTCATCAGGTGGGATGTTAATGCCACCGGCCTGAAGCTGCTGGGGTCCTTGGGGTGTGGGGTGTTGGGCACAGGTACCACGCAGGATGTCTTCCATAGTTGTGGTACCTTCCTCAGCTTCAGGCTCAGGTTGAATAGATGTCCAAAAGTCCCACACAGCTGGTCTACGCAGGACTTCAGGAGCCTGGAGCTGATGCCATCTGGACCCGTAGCCTTCCTCACGTTCATCTTCTTGAACTGGTTCTTCACCTGGAGGGTTGTGAAGGACAAACTGGAGCAGGGGGGCTGTGTGTCAGAGGCAGTGGAGGGGGGTGGGGGGGGCAGAGTTGAGTAGTGGAGCAGAGGGGGGGTTGTCTGTGTGACGGGCCTGCTGGGGGTAGAGCTGGAGCCGTATGAAGAGCTGTAGATGTCGATGTCAGTGGGGGTGCTTTTGTTGAGCTGTGGTGAAGGAGGAGGAGGAGGGGCACTGTCTTGAAGTGGCAGATGGGGGGGTTGCAGCAGGGTGGACTGGGCCGGGGAAGGGGCAGGTGACTCATTGAACCTGTTAAAGTAGTGGTTCAAATCATTCACCCACTTTAGATCTCCCACAGCCTTGGAGTCTGGTTTCTTGTGGCCTGAGATGGTTTTTAGACCTTTCCAGACTCCACTGGTGTTGTTCTGCTGCAACTGTTCCTCCATCTTCCTCCTGTAGCTGTTCTTCCCCTCCCTGATTTTCCTCCTTAAATCCCTCTGAACAGCCTTCAGCTCCTCCTTGTTTCCTGATTTAATATAATATAATATTATATCAGGATTAATCCAGGGTTTGTTGTTGGAAAAACACCTTACCGTCCTGGTTGGTACAGTGTTTTCCACACAGAAGTTAATGTAGTCTGTGATGCAGCCCGTCAGTCCATCTATATCCTCCCCATGAGAATCCCAGAGTTCCTCCCACACTGTTGTGCTGAAACAGTCCTGCAGAGCTTCCTCAGCTTCTTTGGACCATGTCCTCACTGTGCGGGAGACGGCTGGTTCTCTGTGTACCAGGGGTCTGTACACAGGCTGGAGATGAACCAGGTTGTGGTCTGATCTTCCCGGGGGGGGAGGGGGGATGATGTGTATGCCTCCTTGCAGTTGGCATACAATAAGTCCAGGACTTCACTGCCCCGTGTGCAGCATGACACATACTGGGTGAAAGTTGGTAGAGTGGAGGACAGAGAGACATGATTAAAGTCTCCAGAGACCAGGAGGAGGGCCTGAGGGTGCTGTGTCTGCAGCCTGCTAGTGACTGAATAGAGGACATCACAAGCTGTGTCACCGTTAGCAGAGGGGGGAACATACACATCCATCATAATAACATGTGTAAATTCCTGCGGTAAATAATACGGCCTCATACTAAGAGCCACCAGCTCGATGTCCCTGCTGCAGTGTTGGTCTTTAACAGTGATGTAACCAGGGTTACACCATCTATCATTAACACCGCTAGTTTCCTCTTACCGCTGTCTCTCGTCCTGTCCGCCTGCACCAACTTAAACCCGTCCTGCTCCATCACCGTGTCCGTGGTCGCCGCCGTCAGCCACGTCTCGGTGAACACCATGACGCTGCACTCCCGGTACTCCCGCTGATGTCGGGTCAGTGCCGCCAGCTCGTCCATCTTGTTGGGGAGAGATCTCACTTTCCCCATCAAAACAGATGGGAGGACTGGTTTGTATTTCATCCTCCGTGCGCGACGCTGAGCTCCAGCCCGGCATCCCCTTCTTCTCCTCTTTATCTCCGTGGGGACCGGGGGAACAACGGGTCTCTCCTCGGGGTGCAGCAGCGCTGTTTTGCGGAGCGCCAACAGCTGATCCCTTGTGTAAACAATGGGTCTGCTTGTTGGGTCCCCGCACACGGTCGGAAACATTGTAAAAAGTAGTGAAAAGTTACGACCAAAGCTGCTGCTTTGGTCTCCATAATGCCGGAAAGACTGTTGAATTAAGGGACTTAATACTGGCAAATGAAAGAAAAGATTAAAAAGTTTTGAAAGAGAAAAGCTCTAGAATGAGCGAGAGCTGCTGTAACAGGCGGCCACTCACGCGGCGCCATGTTTAGCTCCATGAGGTGTCCATTCAGCCGGAGACCGATCCCCCCTCGGCCCACTACAAACCGTCTGGGTCAGTCCTTTCTGTTGGTGGCCATCAGGCTCCATAACCAAGGTCTGACCCCCATGTGACTCTAATCATCCGTATTTATTCCAAAAGTATATAATTACATATAATTATATGATTAAGAGATAAGATAAGATATTCCTTTATTGGTCCCCCAGTGGAGAAATTCACACGTTACAGCAGCAAAGTGGATAGTGCAATAAACAAGAAGCATAGATTTTAAAACAGCATAATACAAATAAAACAAAATAATATATACATAATAGAAAGTAAAGCCAAAATATGTCCAGCATATCAATAAATAATTGTCCAGTTTCTATAATTGAGCAGATGATATAATTGCACATATTGAGTTCTTATTGCACTTTGTGTCAGATTCAGTTTGTTGTGAATGTGTATGTGGTCTACTGGGAGCAGTGCTGGTTGTGAATGTGTATGTGGTCTACTGGGAGCAGTGCTGGTTGTGAATGTGTATGTGGTCTACTGGGAGCAGTGCTGGTTGTGAATGCGTATGTGGTCTACTGGGAGCAGTGCTGGTTGTGAATGCGTATGTGGTCTACTGGGAGCAGTGCTGGTTGTGAATGCGTATGTGGTCTACTGGGAGCAGTGCTGGTTGTGAATGCGTATGTGGTCTACTGGGAGCAGTGCTGGTTGTGAATGCGTATGTGGTCTACTGGGAGCAGTGCTGGTTGTGAATGCGTATGTGGTCTACTGGGAGCAGTGCTGGTTGTGAATGCGTATGTGGTCTACTGGGAGCAGTGCTGGTTGTGAATGCGTATGTGGTCTACTGGGAGCAGTGCTGGTTGTGAATGCGTATGTGGTCTACTGGGAGCAGTGCTGGTTGTGAATGTGTATGTGGTCTACTGGGAGCAGTGCTGGTTGTGAATGTGTATGTGGTCTACAGGGAGCAGTGCTGGTTGTGGAGTCTAACAGCTGCAGGCAGGAAGGACCTTCTGTAATGCTCCTTCGTACACTTAGGGTGTAGCAGCCTGCCACTAAAGGAGCTCTCCAGAGCTCTGATGGTGTCTCTCATGGGGTGGGAGTCCTTCTCCATCATGGATGACAGCTTAGCCATCATCCTCCTCTCTCCCACCACCTGCACTGAGTCCAGAGAGCATCCCAGGACAGAGCTGGCCCTTTTAATGATTTTATCCAGCCTCTTCCTGTCTGCGGCTGTGATGCTGCTGCCCCAGCAAACCACTCCATAAAGTATGGCTGATGCCACCATGGTGTCATAAAATGTTTTCAGAAGTGTCCCCTGCACTCCAAAAGACCTCAGTCTCCTGAGCAGATACAGTCTGCTCTGGCCATTTTTATGGAGTGTAGAGGAATTTGTAGTCCAATCCAGTTTATTGTTCAGGTAAACACCCAGATATTTATAAGATGTCACCATCTCAATGTCTGATCCCTGGATGTTCACCGGTGTTGGAGGGGGATGAGTTTGCCTGCGGAAATCCACCACCAGCTCTTTAGTTTTCCCCGCGTTGATCTGGAGGTGGTTCTGCAGGCACCAGTCCATGAAGTCCTGGGAAAGTTCTCTGTACTCCCCATCGTCCCCATCAGTGATGAGGCCGGCGATAGCAGAGTCGTCAGAGAACTTCTGCAGGTGACAGGTTGGTGAGTTGTAGGAGAAGTCTGCAGTGTAGAGCGTTAAGAGGAACAGAGCCAGAACCGTTCCCCGCGGGATCCCCGCACTGCAGACCACTCTGTCTGAAGTGAAGTCCCGTGTCCTCACATACTGTGGGCGGTTTGTGAGGTAGTCCAGTATCCAGGATGTTAGATAGTTATCTACCCCTGCAGTCTCCAGTTTGTCCCTCAGAAGTGTCGGCTGGATGGTGTTGAAAGCACTGGAGAAATCAACAGGAAGATGATGGCATCATCCACCCCAATGCCAGGTTGATAGGCAAACTGTAGTGGGTCCATGGATGGACTCACCACAGGGCGGAGATGTTGGAGGACCAGGCGCTCCAGGGCCTTCATCAGGTGGGATATTAATGCCACCGGCCTGAAGCTGCTGGGGTCCTTGGGGTGTGGGGTCTTGGGCACAGGTACCACGCAGGATGCCGTCCATAGTTGTGGTACCTTCCTCAGCCTCAGGCTCAGGTTGAATAGGTGTCCAAAAGTCCCACACAGCTGGTCTGCGCAGGACTTCAGGAGCCTGGAGCTGATGCCATCTGGACCTGTAGCCTTCCTTACATTCATCCTCTTGAACTGGTTCTTCACCTGAAGGGTTGTGAAGGACAACCTGGAGCAGGGGGGCTGTGTGTCAGAGGCAGTGGAGGGGGGGGGGGGGGGGCAGAGCTGAGTAGTGGAGCAGAGGGGGGTTGACTGTGGGATTGGTCTGCTGAGGGCAGAGCTGGAGCCGTAGGTGGATCTGTTGGTGTCGATGTAGGTGTTGGTGTCAGTGGGGGGGCTGGTGTTGAGCTGAAGGTGGTGAAGGAGGAGGAGGGGCACTGTCTTGAAGGGAAATTACATCTGTAATTACATATATATGCTATGCATATACAATACCCACCACCTGCTGCATTTTACTTAGTACTATTACTTACTTATTTTACTGTCAATTTCTTCATTGCACCTTCTCTTTTAATTTTTACTAAGAAGAAGAAGAAGATATTTTATTTATTATTTACTTTATGTGTGAGGGGGCTGCTCCTGACAAGCGCCCCGAGCAGTTGGGGGTTTGGTGCCTTGCTCAGGGGCACATCGGCAGTGCCCAAGAGGTAAACTGGCACCTCTCCAGCTACCAGTTCACACTCAGTTCTTGGTCATGTCGGGACTTGAACCAGTGACCCTCCGATTCCCAAGCCAACTCCCTACAGACTGAGCTACTGCCACCCCCAAGACTGTGTTTATCTGTACTGTGTTGATGCTGCTATGACACCCGAATTTCCCTCTGGGGATTAATAAAGGTTCATCTTATCTTATCTTATCTTAGATCTGTTCCACCACTCAGCAGATAGCACCGTTTGAACCCATTTTTCTACTGAGCTAAATTATTGATCTTGTGACTGACAGGTGTTTCTGTTGCCCAGGTGTGTCCTGTTACATTGATTATTCATCAATAAATAGAGCTGAATGTCTCCTCTCAGTTTCAGCTTTGGGTTTTTCCTGTTCAGACTGATTTCTAGTTAAAAGGTGAAACCAACATGAAGACCATGAAAAATCAAACAGAGTGATGGAAAGGCTGATGTGTGGAGAACGAAAGGATCTGCTCATGATCCCAAACACAGCAGCTCATCTGTGAAACCCGGTGGAGGTAATGTCCTGGTCGGGCTGCACGGCTTCTTCTGGGACGGATCAATGATCTTCATTGATGATGGAACACATGATGGCAGCAGCTAAATGAACTCAGAGGTCTACAGAAACATTTAGTCTGACAGTTTAAAGAGAGATGAACCAAACTGATCAGGAGATCCTTCATCATGCAGCCAGACAACGAGCCAAAACCCCCTGAGAACACCGAGGAGTTCATCAGGGGAAGAAGAGGAAGGTTTTAGACTGGACCAGTCCACCTGCAGACAGGAACCCTGTTGATCAGCATTTTACCTGCTGATTAAACAGCTACTGAAAGAGGCTGTGGAAAAAGACTGGAAAAGCACCACAGAAGAAGAACGTAAAGGTTTGGTGGTGTCAGAGGGTCGCAGGCTTGATGCAATTATTACAGCTAAATATGAAGTATTATTGACTTTGATCTATCTGAAGTCTATCTGATCCTGGACTGTGGATCACCGTAAAATGTGGAGTTCTGTTACAAACGGTGCTATCTGCTGAGTAGTGGATCAGATCTAGATGGAAATACCTGAATAGAAGCTGAAATCCTGATCTCTGGTCTCAGATTCATCTGGTGGTGTTAGGGTTAGGGTTAAACCATAAACCCCCACACACACACACATATATATATATATATATATATATATATATATATATATATATATATAGTAACAGGTAAAAAAGAAAAAAAAAGAAGAAACCTCAGGTTGCTGTTGTGTTCAATGACAGTCTTAAATGGCAGCTTCTTCCCGCGGGTACATACTCCTCTTTTGAACTGCAGTTTGTGGTGGAGTTTGTAAGGCTGTTGTGTGCTGTTGTCTATCACCCTCCAAAATATAATAAGAACTTTATTCTTTATGCAGATTTTCTCCCAAAGTATGATAAGCTCTTGATCTGTGGGGATTTTAATGTTCATGTTTGTTGCCCATATGACCAATTTGCTACTGATTTCAAAAGTCTGTTGGCAACTTTTAATTTAATTCAGTCTGTGGATAAACCAACGCACCTTCTTGGTCACACCTTGGACCTTGTTATCTCACTCGGGCTCTCAGTTTCCCTCACAGAGGGAGACTGCAATCTCAGATCATTTCCCCATTGTTTTTGAACTGATAGCCCCCCCAAACAGTCAATAAACCTCTTGATCCATCCCGTCAGCGATGCATCATCACTTCCTCCAGGGCTGATGAATTTACTGCTGCTTTCAGGGACTCACAGTTTTTTGCCTTGAACGGCTTGGCTTCCCCTCTCTGTCCTGAGATTTCTTCTCCACCTTCCACTCCACCTGTGCTGGGATTCTGGACTCTGTTGCCCCTTTTAGGCCAAGATCTGCCAAGCCAAGAACAGATCCCTGGTTAAATTACACCACCCATCCCATCCCTCATCAGGCAACGCTGCAGGCAGGCTGAACGCAGATGGACGAAGGACAAACTGCATGTCTCTGCAAATGTTAAGGGACCTTCTGGCTGATCTGAGGGCTGTACGAGAAGCACCTCTCTGATATTATTTCCAGCAGCAGTCATTGTCCAAAGGTGTTATTTGATACAGTTAATGCTGTTGTTAACCCTCGCTCTTCTGCTGTAACTGATGTCTCAACTGCTGCTTGTGAGAATTTTCTTCATTATTTTGTTAGCAAAGTGGAGTCTGTCAGAAAAGTCACCAGTATGTAAGTTATTATGAGTGGTAAGAGGGAGTTGCTTGTTGCCCCAACTCATTCTGTTGTGTTTGACCAGTTTGAGTTTGTTTCTCTTCCCTCTCTCAATTGTTCACGTTGTTTTTTTATAAAATTACAGTCCTTTCTGGAAATCAACTCTGTTCTTGAAATGTTTCAGTCTGGATTCAGGTCTTGTCACAGCACTGAGTCTGCACTGCTGAAGGTTCACAACGATATCACCCTGTCTTTGGAGGCCCAGTGGCGTGTTGTCTCGGTGCTGCTGGATCTCACAGCAGCCTTTGTCACGGTGGACCATTCAGTCCTCCTGTCACATCTAAGTTTGTTGGCATCCTCGGCATTGAAGTGGTTCACATCTTACTTGTCCTGTAGAACCTTCTCCGTTATGGTCGGTGACCTGTTCCAGTTCTCCTCTCTCCTGCGGACTCCCACAAGGTTCTGTTCTTGGTCCCATCCTCTTTTCATTATATATGTTGCTCTTGGATCAATTATAGCTAGGCACAACCTTTTGTTTCATTTTTATACAGACGATTTACAAGTCTAATTGCCAGTGAAGCCTAATACTAATAGTGCAGTATGTTCTTTGTTTGAGTGTGTTGCTGATATTAAGCAGTGATTGGCCCAAAACTTTCTTCGTTGAAATGGTGATAAACTGAGTGTATTGTGTTTGGGGATGCTGTGACGGCTGACGTTGGCATCTTCAAAGCTCAGTCCAGTCATCAGAAATCTGACCTTTGACAGCCATCTGAGGTTTGACAACCAAATCGACAACGTTGTCATGACTCGTTTCATCCAGTTACGTCTCCTGGCCAAAGTTAAAATGGTTTTCAGCCATCACGATCCTGAGAAAGCCATCCATCCATCCATCCATCCATCCATCCATCCATCCATCCATCCATCATCCATCGTCAACCACTTATCCCGTTGGGGGTCACGGGGGGGGGGGGGGGGCTGGAGCCGATCCCAGCTGGCATAGGGCGAAGGCAGGGTACACCCTGGACAGGTCGCCAGTCCATCGCAGGGCACATAGAGACAGACAACATATAGACAGACAACCATTCATGCTCACATCCACACCTACGGGCAATTTAGAGTAAAAAATTAACCTAAACAGCATGTCTTTGGATGGTGGGAGGAAGCCGGAGTACCCGGAGAAAACCCACGCTTACACGGGGAGAACATGCAAACTCCACACAGAGGAGCCGCAAGCTGGAATCGAACCTGCGACCCTCTTGCTGTGAGGCAAAAGCACTAACCACTACACCACCGTGCAGCCCCCTGAGAAAGCCGTCCATCCAGTTTGGATTTACGCCATTTACATTCCAATCTCCTGCAGGCCTTTATAAGAGCAAGTGTTTCATCATTGAACCACGGTGTAGACCTCTGTGACCGTCTGGTTTCAGTAGTAAGAGGGGCGACTGAATCCAGATTAGAAAGGGCAGTGTTTAAGTCACTAGTGTAACTCTCAACAGGTGAAAGGAGCCAGGACCATCGGTAACTGATCGCCAAGTTCAGCTATAGTCGAAGGACCCATGTGGCGAGTGGTGACTACTTCAGGATCCATATTACCTGGACAGGCAGACGCTACTTCAGAAGTAACCAGAGGGGGATCAATACTGATGACAGGAGAGACAGTCACAGCCGTTACATATAGTCTGTGTGACAGTATCAGATCAGGAGTGTTTCCACTGGAATGAGTGGGTTCATGTACAGACTGAGTGAAACTGAAAAACTGTGAGTAAGGGCCTGGAGGTACATGGTGGCCTGGAACATGGTGGCCTGGAACATGGTGGCCTGGTACATGGTGGCCTGGTACATGGTGGCCTGGTACATGGTGGCGGTGGTTAAGAGATATGTCCAGTAAAATCTGGTCGTCGCCAACATTGAGCATCACAATGAATAACAAAGCACAACCTCAGCTTCAGTTCCACTGCTCATGTGATCTACCCCATATTTCTGTCCACCCTGTCCCAGCCTCTTTCCACAGGCCTTGATTTCTAGTGTAACACCTTTAAAAAGATATAGTTGCCCTCATAACCTATTTCAAATGAACTGGACGATATAACCGTGACTAGTGAACCCAACGGTTCTGATTTTTACCAGAACCGTAACCATCTCTAGTATCTATACAGTGTATATCTAATTCACCACCTCACTATCTGGGCCGCCAATTTCCCGTCTCCATAATGTTCGTACACGTGACAGTCACTACTCCTGTTTCTTCTTCTGTGTCTGAATATCCTGCAGATCATCACCATGACTCACTGCTCCTGTTTCTTCTTCTGTGTCTGAATATCCTGCAGATCATCACCATGACTCACTGCTCCTGTTTCTTGTGTCAGACGTGTTTTAAGACATTTTTCTCGTCGGCCATTAAAGAGAAGAGCATCAATCAGCTGGTTTGTCCTCAGTGTGGCCGACCTGAGGTCAGGGGTCAGGGAGGGATGGAATACTTCAACCTGCTGGACACACAGGTGAGGGGTCAGAGGTCATCTGGACACAGTGCTCACCACCAGAACCGAGCTGGACCCAAGCAGTTAACTGTCAGGGGCACATGACCCTCCTATGGCTCTACCTGTTCACGGTGCTGAACCATTCAACGAAGCATGTGATAACATAAACTTTAATACAATATAAAAAATGTAAGTAGATTAAATCACACTGACATATGAAGACACCATCCGTAGGGAGTATGTCATACTGACACACAGCATGAGCACCGTCATTTCGTCACACCTGGTTCTGATTCTGTCAGATAAGGCCATAACCACGCGTTCAGACCCTGGTTATGATTCTGGTTCAGTCCAGATTGTTAGCTGTTTGTTTGTGTGCAGATCCGTCACTACCTGCCTCCTCAGATCCACGAACTCTTCCAGAGGAAACTCCGAGATCGAGCTCTGCAGGACATGCCAAACTTCCGCTGGTGTGCTCATGTAAGAAAGAGACTTTGATGGTCCTATCGAGACTAGATCAGGACCCCAGAGACTAGATCAGGACCCCAGAGACTAGATCAGGACCCCAGAGACAGATCAGGACCCCAGAGACTAGATCAGGACCCCAGAGACTCAGACATAATTCAGAGAATTCAGCTTGTTCCTGATGATCCAGCTTAGGTGCTGATACTTCTGACATGACTATTTGATCCTGATCTTGAAGACCTGATCCTGGTGACTGTGATGATGTTGACAGGACCCCTCTGGTACCCTATTCACACCTGGTATTAATATGTGGTCTGTGATCTGGATCAGGAAGAACACCTGTTAACGCAGGTGTTCATCCAGAAGTCCTGGGGATCAAAGTGAGACCCAGAAAACATCAGAGGGAGGTATGTTAGATATGATAAGATAAGATAAGATGAGATAAGATGAACCTTTATTGATCCCCAGAGGGAAATTCAGATACTGATTAATTTGATTAATTAATATATCAGGTGTGTGTTTGTTTTCCAGTGTTCGTTCGGTGTACTGCATGAAGCTGACCAGCTGAGGATGGACTGTCCCATCTGTAAGAGGAGTACCTGCTGTCAGTGTGGGTCACCGGTAAAACACACAGCAACAGAGAGCAACACACAGCAACAGAGAGCAACACACAGCAACACAGAGCAACAGAGAGCAACACACAGCAACAGAGACCAACACAGAGCAACACAGAGACAAACAGAGTAACAGAGCGCAACACAGCAACAGAGAGTAACACAGAGCAACACACAGCAACAGAGAGCAACACAGAGCAACACACAGCAACACAGAGCAACACACAGCAACAGAGACCAACACAGAACAACAGAGACCAACACACAGCAACACACAGCAACAGAGAGCAACACAGAGCAACACAGCAACAGAGAGTAACACAAAGCAACAGAGAGCAACACAGCAACAGAGAGCAACACACAGCAACAGAAAGCAACACACAGCAACACAGAGCAATAGAGAGCCACACACAGCAACACAGAGCAACATAGAGCAACTTCTCTGTAAAGGGTTTTTTCAACATTCTTCCACCGTGCTCTTTATTTTGCCTTTAGGCTGATCGATCTGGTGATATGCCGCCACATACTTGTCGACTCTGTCAGGACAGACCCTAGACCTGATCCCAGATCAGATCCTTGACATACAGTAACACATGTTCTGTTTCTGCAGTGGTCTCCTCAACATCAGGGACTGTCCTGTGACCAGTTCATAGTCTGGCAGCAGCAGAACTATCAGGACCACCAGACTACCACCCTGCTCAGCTACAACAGCATTGGTACAAACACAAGCACTACCACCAGGACCTTAAAGTGGGTCCTGCTGACACCAGGCACCAGGTGTCAGGAGGACCTGGTTCAGTGCTACTGTCTGTAGTCCTGGTTATTACTGAGAATGAATCAGTGTGTTTAGGGTTAGGGTTACTGTGTTTCTGTAAGGTGGTTTACTGAGACTCTACTGTATCTGTAAGGTGGTCTACTGAGACTCTACTGTGTTTCTGTAAGGTGGTCTACTGACACTCTACTGTTTCTCCTCAGAGTGTCCAAACTGTCAGTCTGTCTTCAGTCTGTCTAGAGGAGGATGTCTTCACTTCACCTGCAGTCAGTGTCAGCACCAGTTCTGTGGAGGCTGCAGTCAACCCTTCAGTCCTGGATCTGTGAGGCTCTCATCTACTGTCATCCACTCTCATCTACTGTCATCAACTCTGTCATCTACTGTCATGACAGCTCACCTACTCTGTCATCTACTGTCTCACCTACTCTGTCATCTATTCTCATGTACTGTCATCTACTCTGTCATCTACTGTCATCTACTCTCATGTACTGTCATCTACTGTCATCTATTGTCATCTACTCTCTCATCTACTCTCATGTACTCTCATCTACTGGCATCTACTGTCATCTTCTGTCATCTACTCTCTCATCTACTCTCATCTACTGTCATCAACTCTGTCATCTACTGTCATGACAGCTCACCTACTTTGTCATCTACTGTCTCACCTACTCTGTCATCTATTCTCATGTACTGTCATCTACTCTGTCATCTACTGTCATCTACTCTCATGTACTGTCTTGTCATCTATTGTCATCTACTCTCTCATCTACTCTCATGTACTCTCATCTACTGGCATCTACTGTCATCTTCTGTCATCTACTCTCTCATCTACTCTCATCTACTGTCATCTACTGTCATCTTCTCTGTTATCTACTGTCATCCTCTCTCATCTACTCTGTCATCTACTGTCATCTTCTCTGTCATCTACTCTGTCATCTACTGTCATCTGCTCTGTCATCTACTCTCATCTACTCTGTCATCTACTGTCACCCACTCTCATCTACTGTCATCTACTCTCTCATCTACTCTGATCTACTGTCATCTACTCTCTCATCTACTCTGTCATCTACTCTGTAATCTACTCTCATCTACTGTCATCTACTCTCATCCACTCTCATCTACTGTCATCTACTCTGTCATCTACTCTGATCCACTGTCATCTACTGTCATCTACTGTCATCAACTTTTTCTCTTTCTACTCTTCTCTACTTCTCCCTCTTCTCTACTGTCTCTACTCTGTCATCTACTCTGTCATCTACTGTCATCTACTCTGTCATCTACTGTCATCTACTCTGTCATCTACTATCATCTACTGTGTCATCTACGGTCATCTACTCTGTCATCTACTATCATCTACTCTGTCATCTACTTTGTCATCTACTGTCATCAACTCTTCATCTACTGTCTCACCTATTCTGTCATCTACTCTCATGTACTGTCATCTACTGTCTCACCTATTCTGTCATCTACTCTCTTTTCTTCATGTACTGTCATCTGTCTTTCTACTCTCATACTACTGTCATCTACTCTGCTCCTCATCTACTGTCATCTACTCGTCATCTCTTTCTACTCTCTCATCTACTCTGTCATCTACTGTCATCTACTCTCATCTACTCTCATCTACTGTCATCAACTATCATCTACCTCTCATCTACTCTGTTTCTCTCACTCTCATCTCTCATCTCTCTATCTATCTTCATCTACTGTCATCTACTCTCTCATCTACTGTCATCACCCCACCCCTATTGTCATCTACTCTCATCTACTCTCATGTACTGTCATCTACTCTCTCATCTACTGTCATGGAGCACTGTCATGTACTCTCATCTACTGTCATCTACTCTCTCATCTACTCTCATCTACTGTCATCAACTCTCCATCTACTCTCTCATCTACTCTCTCATCTACTCTGTGATCTACTGTCATCTACTCTTTCATCTACTCTGTCATATACTCTGTCATCTACTCTCATCTACTATCATCTACTCTCTCATCTACTCTGTCATCTACTCTCATCTACTCTGATCCACTGTCATCTACTCTCATCTACTGTCATCTACTCTCATCTACTGTCATCTACTCTGTCATCTACTCTGTCATCTACTGTGTCATCTACTGTCACCCACTCTCATCTACTGTCATCTACTCTGTCATCCACTCTCATCTACTGTCATCTACTCTGTCATCTACTGTCATCTACTCTGTCATCTACTCTCATCTACTGTCATCTACATTGTCATCTACTCTGTCATCTACTGTCACCCACTCTCATCAACTGTCATCTACTCTGTCATCGACTGTCATGACAGCTCACCTACTCTGTCATCTACTGTCTCACCTACTCTGTCATCTACTCTCATGTACTGTCATCTACTCTGTCATCTACTGTCATCTACTCTGATGTACTGTCATCTACTGTCATCTATTGTCATCTACTCTAATCTACTCTCATGTACTGTCATCTACTCTCTCATCTACTCTCATGTACTGTCATGTACTCTCATCTACTGTCATGTACTCTCATCTACTGTCATCTACTCTGTCATCTACTGTCATCCACTCTCATCTACTCTCATCTACTGTCATCTACTGTCATCTTCTGTCATCTACTCTCTCATCTACTCTCATCTACTGTCATCTACTGTCATCTTCTCTGTTATCTACTGTCATCCTCTCTCATCTACTCTGTCATCTACTGTCATCTTCTCTGTCATCTACTCTGTCATCTACTGTCATCTGCTCTGTCATCTACTCTCATCTACTCTGTCATCTACTGTCACCCACTCTCATCTACTATTAGTCATCTACTCTGTCATCTACTCTGTCATCTACTTGTCATCTACTCTGTCATCTACTCTGTCATCTACTCTCATCTACTCTGATCCACTGTCATCTACTCTCATCTACTGTCATCTACTCTGTCATCTACTCTGTCATCTACTGTCACCCACTCTCATCTACTGTCATCTACTCTGTCATCCACTCTCATCTACTGTCATCTACTCTGTCATCTACTGTCATCTACTCTGTCATCTACTCTCATCTACTGTCATCTACATTGTCATCTACTCTGTCATCTACTGTCACCCACTCTCATCAACTGTCATCTACTCTGTCATCTACTGTCATGACAGCTCACCTACTCTGTCATCTACTGTCTCACCTACTCTGTCATCTACTCTCATGTACTGTCATCTACTCTGTCATCTACTGTCATCTACTCTGATGTACTGTCATCTACTGTCATCTATTGTCATCTACTCTAATCTACTCTCATGTACTGTCATCTACTCTCTCATCTACTCTCATGTACTGTCATGTACTCTCATCTACTGTCATGTACTCTCATCTACTGTCATCTACTCTGTCATCTACTGTCATCCACTCTCATCTACTCTCATCTACTGTCATCTTCTGTCATCTACTCTCTCATCTACTCTCATCTACTGTCATCTACTGTCATCTTCTCTGTTATCTACTGTCATCCTCTCTCATCTACTCTGTCATCTACTGTCATCTTCTCTGTCATCTACTCTGTCATCTACTGTCATCTGCTCTGTCATCTACTCTCATCTACTCTGTCATCTACTGTCACCCACTCTCATCTACTGTCATCTACTCTGTCATCTACTCTCATCTACTCTCATCTACTCTGTCATCTACTCTGTCATCTACTGTCAACCACTCTCATCTACTGTCATCTACTCTGTCATCCACTCTCATCTACTGTCATCTACTCTGTCATCTACTGTCATCTACTCTGTCATCTACTCTCATCTACTGTCATCTACATTGTCATCTACTCTGTCATCTACTGTCACCCACTCTCATCTACTGTCATCTACTCTGTCATCTACTGTCATCAACTCTGTCATCTACTGTCATGACAGCTCACCTATTCTGTCATCTACTGTCTCACCTACTCTGTCATCTACTCTCATGTACTGTCATCTACTCTCTCATCTACTCTCATCTACTGTCATCTACTCTCATCTACTGTCATCCTCTGTCATCTACTCTCATCTACTGTCATCTACTGTCATCTTCTCTGTCATCTACTCTGTCATCTACTGTCATCTGCTCTGTCATCTACTCACATCTACTCTGTCATCTACTGTCACCCACTCTTATCTACTGTCATCTACTCTGTCATCTACTCTGATCCACTGTCATCTACTGTCATCTACTGTCATCTACTCTCTCATCTACTGTCATCAACTATCATCTACTCTCTCATCTACTCTGTCATATACTCTGTCATCTACTCTCATCTACTATCATCTACTCTCTCATCTACTCTGTCATATACTCTCATCTACTCTGATCCACTGTCATCTACTCTCATCTACTGTCATCTACTCTCATCTACTGTCATCTACTCTGTCATCCACTCTCATCTACTGTCATCTACATTGTCATCTACTCTGTCATCTACTGTCACCCACTCTCATCTACTGTCATCTACTCTGTCATCTACTGTCATCCACTCTCATCTACTGTCATCTACTCTGTCATCTACTGTCACCCACTCTCATCTACTGTCATCTACTGTCATCCACTCTCATCTACTGTCATCTACTCTCATCTACTGTCATCTGCATTGTCATCTACTCTGTCATCTACTGTCATCTACTCTGTCATCTACTCTGTCATCTACTGTCATCTACTCTGTCATCTACTATCATCTACTGTCATCTACTGTCTCACCTACTCTGTCATCTACTCTCATGTACTGTCATCTACTCTCTCATCTATTGTCATCTACTCTGTCATCTACTGTCATCTACTCTCTCATCTACTCTCATGTACTGTCATCTACTGTCATCTCCTCTGTCATCTACTGTCATCCACTCTCATCTACTCTCATTTACTGTCATCTTCTGTCATCTACTCTCTCATCTACTGTCATCTTCTCTGTCATCTACTCTCTCATCTACTGTCATCTTCTCTGTCATCTGCTGTCATCCACTCTCATCTACTCTGTCATCTACTCTGTCATCTACTCTGATCTACTGTCATCTTCTGTCATCTACTCTCTCATCTACTGTCATCTTTTCTGTCATCTACTGTCATCGACTCTCATCTACTCTGTCATCTACTGTCATCTACTCTGTCATCTACTCTGATCTACTGTCATCTACTCTGTCACCTACTCTGATCTGCTGTCATCTACTGTCATCTACTCTGATCTACTGTCATCTACTCTGTCATCTACTCTGTCATTTTTTTTATATTTTTTTTTTTTTTTTTTTTTCTTTTTTTTTTTTTTATCTACTCTTATCTACTTCATCTATTCTTCATCTCTCTGATCTACTTCATCTACTCTTTCATTTTCTTCATCCTCTGATCTACTCTGTCATGTACTTCATCTACTCTGATCTACTTCATCTACTCTTCATCTACTCTTATTACTCTGTCATCTACTCTGATCTACTGTCATCTACTCTGTCATCTAGTGTCATCTACTCTGATCTACTGTCATCTACTCTGATCTACTGTCATCTACTCTGTCATCTAGTATCATCTACTCTGATCTACTGTCATCTACTCTGATCTACTGTCATCTACTCTGTCATCTAGTATCATCTACTCTGTCATCTAGTATCATCTACTCTGATCTACTGTCATCTACTGTCATATACTCTGTCATGTACTCTGATCTACTGTCATCTACTCTGTCATCTACTCTGATCTACTGTCATCTACTGTCACTTACTCTGTCATCTACTCTGTCATCTACTCTGATCTACTCTGTCATCTACTCTGATCTACTTTCATCTACTCTGTCATCTACTCTGATCTACTCTCATCTACTCTGTCATCTCATCTGCTCTGTCATCTCATCTACTCTGTCATCACTTCTGTGTAAACCAGAGACACATTAAAATCCTGTCAGAAATACGAATGGCCTCATTCTGAGAGCTCCCCCACCAGATCTTACTTTTTAAATCTTGAGTGTGTTTGCAGAGTTTGAAATACGAGCGTCACACCTGTAATTATTGTGCATTTAACAAAGAAATGCCTTGACCCTTCAGTTGGAATGGAAAACTTTAGACAGTCATTGATTGAGTCTCTGAGTCACTGGTTTTGAGACCTTGAAGACTTAAACAGTGCTTCATTTGGACTTCAATGTTCTCAGGCCTGCGGTTTCTCTGCCGACTGTGGAACCAAAGGTCTTCACGCCCACCACCCCAGAGACTGTCTTTACCACCTGAGAGACTGGAGCATTTCCCGCCTACACCTGCTGCTACAGGTAAGAACCCCAGATGCCCAACACTACATGAGTTTATTCCTGATTTTACACTCCCCAACAAAACTTCCAGATCAGATCAAATCAGTGTTGGCTCTGCGCTTGCGAGTCATTTGTGATCTGCTCAAAGACGCTCACAGACACCTCATAGACACATCCCAGATATGTAGCATGCTAAATATCTGGACCTGCCAAGGACTCACAAGCTACAGCCAATGAGAGCGCAAGTCACAGGTTGAGGGTAAACCTGAAGGTGGAACCAGTAACAACAGGACCTTACTGGATGTGCTGCATTTACATCATGGAGCAAAGTTGTTGTTGCACCTGAAGGAATCAATAGTAAAATAGAGATTAGAAACTGGTAGAAACAACAGCATCAGTAATGTGTCTCACGTATGGCATCACATCATTCACAGTGTTTTTATGACTTAGAAGTTTGGAGACCTCATGGAGGAGTCCTCCCAGTGAAAGATCTTGTAATATGTGACCTCCTGTTTTTGGTCAGTCATGTAGTAGTGGAGCTTAGTGGAGCTGACTGGCTTCACTTTAGTGAGAGCGGACAGGGACAAGCGGAGCGGTAAGACGAAAGGAGGGGGGCTCGCTGTCCTTGTTAACTCTCGATGGTGTAATCCCAATCACGTCTCCGCTAAACGGCGCATCTGCACTCCCAACATTGAGCTGCTGGCTGTGAGTCTGAGGCCTTATTATTTGCCACGGGAGTTCTCACACGCCATCACAGTCATTGTGTATATTCCCCCGGGCGCCGTGGCTGCACAGGCGAGTGACGTCATCAGCTCCACCGTCGCCGGTTTACAAACCAAACACCCAGACTCATTCATCATCATCAATGGAGACTTTAACCACGTTAAAGTCTCCAAGACACTAACCAACTTCACCCAGTATGTAACCTGTAACACTAGCAGTTGGGGGTTTTGGTGCCTTGCTCAGGGGCACTTCGGCAGTGCCCAAGAGGTAAACTGGCACCTCTCCAGCTACCAGTTCACACTCAGTTTTTGGCCCATGTCGGGACTTGAACCGGTGACCCTCCGGTTCCCAAGCCAACTCCCTACAGACTGAGCTACTGCCGCCCCCTACTGCTTTCCCAACAACAAGCCCTGGATCACAGGGCACATCAAAACCCTGTTGAACAGGAGGAAGAGGGCTTTCATGGCCAGGGACACAGAGGGGACCAAGGCTGTCCAGAAGGAGCTGAAGTAGGAGCTTCAGCTGGCTAAGGACGCCTATAAGGACAAGCTGGAGGGGAAAACCTTCAATGTGTGCAACAGGCTACTCCAGATGTTTTACCAGTCTGTAGTAGTAGTAGTAGTAGTAGTAGTAGTAGTAGTAGTAGTAGTACATGTGCAACAGGCTACTCCAGATGTTTTACCAGTCTGTAGTAGCAGCTTTCTGTTCTTCGCAGTGGTATGTTGGGGGGGGGCATCAGCACCAGGGATGCCACCAAACTTAACAAACTGGTGAGGAGGGCTGGGTCCATGGTTGGATGTGAGCTGGACAGTCTGGAGGTGGTGGCAGAGGGGAGGACCAGGAGGAGAACCCCTCCCACCCCCTCTATGACCAACTGGTCCAGATGAGGAGTACATTCAGCCAGAGACCGATCCCCCCTCGGCCCACTACAAACCGTCTGGGTCAGTCCTTTCTTTTGGTGGCCATCAGGCTCCATAACCAAGGTCTGACCGAACCAAGGTCTGACCCCCATGTGACTCTGATCATCTGCTCCATATTTATTCCAAATGTATATAATTACATATAATTATATAATTACATATATATATATATATATATATATATATATATATATATATGCATATACAATACAATACCCACCACCTGCTGCACTTTACTTATTACTGTTACTTATTTTATTGTCAATTCTCTTCATTGCACCTTCTTCCCTTCATTGCACCTTCTCTTTTAATTTTTACTATACTGTATTTATCTGTACTGTGTTGATGCTGCTATGACACCCGAATTTCCCTCCAGGGATTAATAAAGGTTCATCTTATCTTAGTGTGTAAATCACGACTTCAACACTCCTGATTACAGACAGAAAGTTGAGTAGTGAGAACACCACTGAGATCTGAGGACTTTGATAGTCTTGTAGTTTGAACTGTTGCTGTGAGAGCTCAGGTGTGTGTTAGTGGTGTGTGGACAGTGCTGATGACGTGGACTGTTTCTGGTGTCTCAGTGTTACAGAGTGTCTCCTACCTGGTTGGAACCAGCCAATGGCAGCTCAGCTGACATTAGTCAGACAGGTAAGGTCTCTTTGTGCTCATCAGGTGGAATCTTCTCTCTCCCAGTTTGATTGAATTGTTTGTTAATTTTCAGGAGTGTGTTTGGTTTTGGAGCTGAGAGACGACTGCAGCAGATGGGAGGAGCCCTGTGGTCGATCTGCTCTACCTGAATACAGAGGATACTGCCAGTAAGACAACTATTCCCAGTACCGACTACCAGTCTGATCTGGTACCGACTACCAGTCTGATCCGGTACCGACTACCAGTCTGAACAGAATATCATCTACCAGTCTGATCCGGTACCGACTACCAGTCTGAACAGAGTACCATCTACCAGTCTGATCCACTACCGACAACCAGTCTGATCCGGTACCGACTACCAGTCTGATCCGGTACCAACTACCAGTCTGAACAGAGTACCATCTACCAGTCTGATTCGGTACCGACTACCAGTCTGATCCGGTACCGACAACCAGTCTGAACAGAGTACCATATACCAGTCTGATCCGGTACCTACTACCAGTCTGAACAGAGTACCATCTACCAGTCTGAACAGAGTACCGTCTACCAGTCTGATCCGGTACCAACTACCAGTCTGATCCGGTACCGACTACCAGTCTGAACAGAGTTCTATCTACCAGTCTGTTCCGGTACCGGCTACCAGTCTGATCCGATACCGGCTACCAGTCTGAACCCAGTACCGACTACCAGTCTGATCCAGTACCGACTACCAGTCTGATCCAGTACTGACTACCAGTCTGATCCCAGTTCTGACTACCAGTCTGATCCCGGTAGCAACTACCAGTCTGATCCCGGTAGCAACTACCAGTCTGACAGGAACCAACTACCAGTCTGAATGTATTGGTTTTAGAGTTGACCTGTACAGATGAGTTTGTGTCATGATCAGGTGTTTCGGCAGGTTGCACTATAAGGAGCGTTTGGTGGAGCTGATCAACTGTTGCCGTGCTGACCCGGCGGTTATCTTCAGCCTGGCAGAGATAATAGCAGAGCTGCAACGCTGGCACATCACCATGCCGACCAGGAAACCAGAGGAACCTGAGCCGCTGTATGCACACCGCCTCCGCCTGGTCAGTCACATCATCATCTTCATAAATACAGTTTATCTGTTACATCATCATCATTAAATTAGTTAATCTGTGACATCATCATCAATACAGTGAACCCTCGTTTATCGCGGGAGTTGCGTTCCTAAAATAACCCGCGATAGGTGAAATCCGTGAAGTAGTCAGCTTTATTTTTTACTGTTATTTTACAATGCAATACTGTACCATAGAATGAAACCAAAAATCAAAACCTGTTTTCAGGCCCAAAATATGTTTGAGAAATACAAATATTAACGTTTTCTTACAAATAACTATGATAGTTTAAAGAACGGTATTGTAATTATAGTAATGAATTCAAGGTTGGAAACATTGTCACTCGCGTATTTCACCGTCCCTCCAGCTGAGCCTCTCCGTCCTCACTCTGCTGTAGCGTCTGTTTCAACTGCAGGCTGAGCAGGAGTCTTTCTCCGAGAGAACAACATCGTTATGGGTCGTTGTTGGCACTCTTTCTTTTTCAGTCAGGATTCAGAGCACAATAAATGCACTGTAAAAAAATCTGCGAAGCAGCGAAGCCGCGAAAGGTGAACCGCGTTATAGCGATGGTTCACTGTACAGTTAAACTGTACCATTTAGGGAGTGTAGACCTAGATGACGGAGTTCAGGTAGATCTACCCAGATTCTGGGTAGACTTGGTGGGTTTGGTTGGCCCAAGCTGGATGTTGATCAGCGGTTGCATAGAGGAACTGTCTGGTATGACAGAGTTGAGTCTTGGATGTAGTGTTGATGTAGTCTTGTTGCTGCCAACATCTGCTGCTCTGGATCAATATCAATCAATCAATAACGCTGAGCTGAGAACGTGTGCATGTAGGCTGAGATTCAACCACGGAGCTGTTCTGTCTTCATGATAAACAGTAGAAATTAACTAAAGACTACTAGCCTCCAGGCTAATTCATGCAGTGTCAAATGCCATATCCATATACAGGAAGTGCCTTGAGCATCATAGGAACAGAGACAGCCCACATTTCCCATCATGCATTTAGTTTGCTGTGTCATGTTCCTTTGGTTAGGGTTTATACTGTGATGTGTTGACAGCATGGTGGCTGATGGGGGTCATAGTGAAGTCCTGGTTCATAGTTTTAAACAAGAGTGAGCCAGCTGTTGGTTAGGGTTAGGGCTAGAGGTTAGCGGTTAGGGCTAGGGGTTAGGGGTTAGGGTTAGGGTTACCATCAGGTTAGGGCTAGGGGTTAGGGTTAGGGCTAGGGTTACCATCAGGTTAGGGTTAGGGCTAGGGGTTAGGGTTAGGGTTAGGTTTTCCATCAGGTTAGGGTTAGGGCTAGGGGTTAGGGTTAGGGTTACCATCAGGTTAGGGTTAGGGTTACCATCAGGTCAGCAGGTGGAGGAGAAAAACAAATGTTGATTTCGATGATTGAGATCAGAAGCCAATTTTGATCGATTTCTGTTTTCAAATGTAAATCACACACCTCAAAGAGCTCCAGATAAGCAGAGTTGGTTCTCACTGGGTTTGCTGCTGAGTGGGCAGAACATGGATTAGTCCGTCTGTTCTAGTATATTAAGGGCTTCTCTGTTTAAAGTGGTAAAGAGAAGCAGGAGATAGCATTTAAAGGTTGTGTTTTCATTAGTGTACAGTGAACTGTAAGGGTTAAGTCAGGTCCTCTTTGTGGAGCTGGCCGCCATGTTGCTCCACTGTGTTTCTACAGTAGCCCAGAGTGGACAAACCAAACCCAGCTCTGGGGAGGAACATTCATGTTTTTCAGCCACCATAGTTGTCAGACATGCTTGGTAAGCGTGAGACATGTCAGCCAGTTGTGATCTGTAGCCTCACAACTAGATGCCTCCAGATTCTACACACTGCACCTTTAAACCATCCTGGATTTGTGAAAAAGGGTTTTTACCCCTTAAATCCCCTCAACTGTGCAGATAATTAATTACAAAGACTTGAATGTATTACATGCCTCAATTGGTCATCTAATTACGTAAATATCACATTAAGATTCATCAATAATGGGTTAATTAACAGACATCTTGGGACAAGACACCACTTAAACAGTAAAAATGTATTGATGATGGGTTGTGATCAGATAATATCCCATCGATTGTCATGTTTTATCATCTCATACCACTTCCCCTCAACCAATCACAGCGCAGGATCCTGTCTCTGTCTCTTCAGACTCTGACCAATAGCGTTCCTCTCAGGAAGCAGCGATGCTCTCCACTCAAACTCAGTGATGACCTCTGACCTGTGGAGCTGTGTCTCCTGGAGCTCCGCCTACTCACCTGCTGCCAAATGACTGACTCCGCCCACTAGTAACTCACCAGCCAGTCAGACGGCAGCGTTCTGTGTCAACATAGGGACCACTGACTTTTATTATTTAGCCCCCATCAGTGATGACATCATTGAAGGGGTGTGGTCAGTTGTAGTTTGGAGACTAAAATAAAAGTCCTCACTTGTCTCAACTCCAGTGACATCATCTCGTACTTCAGTTGATGGCTTCTGATTGGTTCAGTAGTTGCTATGGAAACACAGCCAGAGTAACAGCCAGACTTTAGCAGAAGGAGAATGAAAAGTGACTGAAGATGGCGCGAGCAGCTAATCAGAGTGTGGGACCGGTGGTCCCTGTTATGAGCACTGAGGCACCATTAGCTAACGAGGCTAACACCAGTTAGCATGTGTGAGCAGTGTTAATGCAGCTTCTTCTACTTTATCTCTTTCTGCACTTTAACTCTTTTAGTTACTACATTATTAAGTAATGTCCTGATACACTTTACTGTCCCTTCTTCAGTTTCCATGACAACCTGCTGTCAGCTGTTTCACAATAATAAACTGTTAAAGTTACAACACTTGTAAGTTTAGTTTATAGGCGACAAATATTTTATATATACTACTGTATATATAAAATATTTGTCCCTGAACCCATGTTATCACGTGGTGTGTATAGGTGTGTGTGTGTGTGTAAACAAAGTTTACAAAGTTTCACACCTTCTCATTCAGTGTTTTTATTAGTGACACGGGGCAACGCACCCTAACCCTGACCCTGACCCTAACCCTAACCCATTTTCAAGTATTTTAAACTCAGTCATACTTTAACTTAGAGAGTCAATTTTAACTTCCAGTTGGTGCTAATTTTTGGTAGAATGTTTCACTAAATTTATATATTTTTTAACTTTTAATACTTTTTGAGATATTTGATGTTAAAAAATGGGGTTTTGGATTTTTTCGAATTTTCTCAGTGTGTGACATCACCGCTAGAGTGACGAGGAGACTCAACTCCTGACTGAAAAAAATATTTCTAACTCGCTCCCATTTCCACAATTTTCACTCTACAGACATGATTTTTACATCAGCTCGTAGGTATGCTTGTCGTGGTCGTAGACATGTTACTCTGGAGTCTGTCAGACTTATACTTTTGGCTAAAAGTGCCTGGAAGTGACCAGAACTCCAGCAAAGCTCCCCATTAGACTCCATTCTAATTTTGGCAGAGTTTTTTGGAGAAGAGCAAAACTGAGCAGTTTCTAAAACTACTCTGGTGGACACATTTTTCACACTACAGACACAAAACCACCATGGGCGTGTTCGTCAGAGTCTTGTGGCTCGTCAGATGTTCATATTTAAGCGATAGGAGTTACGGTTTTTGATTTATAGGCATTTATTTGGAACAATTGCTTCAGCCTTTTCAATGCAATCCTGTCTCCTCTAACTGCAGCTGGGAGCAGTTAGAGGTTACCGTAGTAACGCTGGGCCCGCTCCGCACCTGGGCAGGCTCACTAACACACACACACAGATACAGACATACACGCACGCACACACACACACACACACACACACACACAAGGGGGACATCTCCATATATGGAGAATTGGCTGAATCATTCTGTTTTCTGCCCAGCAACTGCCCAGAAGTGGCTGATTACTAACAGGTGGTCCACATAAGCCAATCAGATCACACATGCCAGTTGCCCACCTGTGATTGGAGGCTTCCTTGATTGCATAGTGTGAGATTGGAGACAGAGACTTGCCTTCAAATCCTAGTCACTATGGCTGCTGTGAAAAAGCTCTATTGTGAAGACTGAGTTGTTGCTGAATGGCGTTGCCGTAACATGGCGGCCATTTGGCGTGATTCGCCACGTAACAGGAAGTTGTTGTAACTTTAGCGTACTTTATCAGATCTGCTCCAAATTTCTCATCCGTGATGGCGGTCCAGGCCTGAGGTCAGTCACATGCCAACATAGACTCTCAGCCCCACCACTACACATTAGCCACGCCCCCTTTCATAACTCCCGAACCGTTTGTTGTAGAGTCTTGTGGGAGGTGTCATATTACTCAGCAGAGAGACCCTGTTTCATTGGTATGGTTATTCCTGCCTCACGCACATTAGCTACACCCTGTTTCTTAACATATGAACCCTTGGTTCTACATTCTATCAAGAATCAAATGGCAATGTGCTCATCCCGGCAGTAGCCCCCCGTGTCACTCTCGAAATTTCTGCAAGAAATTTTCTGGTTTATTTTAATTATTTTCTATGTTGTACATTAATACTGAGGACATCAAAACTCTGAAAGAACACATAATGAACTATGGAGTAAACAAAATACTATTTTAGATTTTAGATTCTTCGTTTGCTTCGATGACAGCATTACTCACTCTTCTTCTCTCAGTCAGCTTCATTAGGTCGTCTCCTGGACTGGTTCTGGATTAACAGGTGGTTCTGGTGGTTTGTGGAGTTACTGGCCTTCCTAATTTGTCTGATCAGTTGTGTTGAGCAGAGGTAGGCTAGTACACAGTGGGTAGACCTATTGGACTACTGCTGTAATCCACATTATGGTAAGAACCACTCAACTCAGTAAAGAGAAACAACAGCCCATCATTAACACATGAAGGTCAGTCCAAGGTCAGTTCATCACAACTTTAACAAGGTTAGACCTTTGAAGGTCGAGAACTCTGCATGTTTCCTCAAGTGAAGTCACGAAAACCATCCAACACTGTGATGACAGAGACTCTCAGGAGGACCGACCCAGGACAGAAAGACCAGGAGTGACCTGCAAATTAACAGCACCTCAGATTAGAGCCCACATGAATCCACAGAGTTGGTGTAGCAGACAAACCTCAACTGTTCAGAGGAGACTGTGTGAATCAGGCCTTCATGGTCGAACTGCTGCCAAGAATCCACTACTGAGGATGAACAGAAACGCCAAAAATGGACCCGAGACCACTGCAAACCCGTCCTTTGGTCTGGGTCCAGATTTGGGGGTTTTGGTTCCAGCGTGTGTCTTTGTGAGACTTTGAGAGGTTTCTGTGTGTGGTTCCCACTGTGAAGGGTATGTGATGTATATGTATATATGTGTGTGTGTGTGTGTGTGTGTGTGTGTGTGTGTGTGTGTATGTATGCGTATATATATATACACACACACACACACACACACACACACATGTCCCCAAAATTATTCATACCCCATGGAAAATAACATTCTCTTTTAGATTCCTCCTTTGTAAAAGTTACTATGATGGTACTTCTTATGTATCTGTTTTCTACTTGTTGTTATGCACAAATCCACATAAGATAAGATAAGATATTCCTTTATTAGTCCCACAGCAGGGAAATTCACACATTACAGCAGCAAGTGGATAGTGCAATAAAAAACAAGAAGCATAGATTTAAAAAAAAACAGTATTAATACAAATAAAATAAATTAGTATATACATAATAGAAAAGTAGAAAAGTAAAGCCAGAAATATGTCCATTATATCAATAAATAATTGTCCAGTTACTATGATTTGACAGATGATATAATTGCATGAGTTCTTATTGCACTTATGTCCGGTGAGTTTGTTGTGAATGTGAATGTGTATGTGGTCTACTGGGAGCAGTGCTGGTTGTGAATGTGTATGTGGTCTGCTGGGAGCAGTGCTGGTTGTGAATGTGTATGTGGTCTACTGGGAGCAGTACTGGTTGTGAATGTGTATGTGGTCTACTGGGAGCAGTACTGGTTGTGAATGTGTATGTGGTCTACTGGGAGCAGTGCTGGTTGTGAATGTGTATGTGGTTTACTGGGAGCAGTGCTGGTTGTGAATGTGTATGTGGTCTGCTGGGAGCAGTGCTGGTTGTGAATGTGTATGTGGTCTACTGGGAGCAGTACTGGTTGTGAATGTGTATGTGGTCTGCTGGGAGCAGTGCTGGTTGTGAATGTGTATGTGGTTTACTGGGAGCAGTGCTGGTTGTGAATGTGTATGTGGTCTACTGGGAGCAGTGCTGGTTGTGAATGTTTATGTGGTCTACTGGGAGCAGTGCTGGTTGTGGAGTCTAACAGCTGCAGGCAGGAAGGACCTTCTGTAACGCTCCTTCGTACACTTAGGGTGTAGCAGCCTGTCACTGAAGGAGCTCTCCAGAGCTCTGATGGTGTCTCTCATGGGGTGGGAGTCCTTCTCCATCATGGATGACAGCTTAGCCATCGTCCTCCTCTCTCCCACCACCTGCACTGAGTCCAGAGAGCATCCCAGGACAGAGCTGGCCCTTTTGATAATCTTATCCAGCCTCTTCCTGTCTGCAGCTGTGATGCTGCTGCCCCAGCAAACCACTCCATAAAATATGGCTGATGCCACCACGGTGTCATAAAATGTTTTCAGGAGTGTCCCCTGCACTCCAAAAGACCTCAGTCTCCTGAGCAGATACAGTCTGCTCTGGCCATTTTTATGGAGTGCAGAGGAGTTTGTAGTCCACTCCAGTTTATTGTTCAGGTGAACACCCAGGTATTTATAAGATGTCACCATCTCAATGTCTGATCCCTGGATGTTCACCGGTGTTGGAGGGGGATGAATTTGCCTGCGTAAATCCACCACCAGCTCTTTAGTTTTCCCCGCGTTGATCTGGAGGTGGTTCCGCAGGCACCAGTCCACGAAGTCCTGGGAAAGTTCTCTGTAGTCCCCATCGTCCCCATCAGTGATGAGGCCGACGATAGCAGAGTCATCAGAGAACTTCTGCAGGTGACAGGTTGGTGAATTGTAAGAGAAATCTGCAGTGTAGAGCGTGAAGAGGAACGGAGCCAGAACCGTTCCCTGCGGGGCCCCCACACTGCAGACCACCGTGTCGGAGGTGAAGTCCTGTGTCCTCACATACTGTGGGCGGTTTGTGAGGTAGTCCAGTACCCAGGATGTAAGATGGTGATCTACCCCTGCAGTCTCCAGTTTGTCCCTCAGAAGTGTCGGCTGGATGGTGTTGAAAGCACTGGAGAAATCAAAGAACATGATCCTCACAGTGCTCCCAGGTTTCTCCAGGTGAGACAGAGCTCGGTCCAACAGAAAGATGACGGCATCGTCCACCCCAATGCCAGGTTGATAGGCAAACTGTAGTGGGTCCATGGATGGACTCACCACAGGGCGGAGATGTTGGAGAACCAGGCGCTCTAGGGCCTTCATCAGGTGGGATGTTAATGCCACCGGCCTGAAGCTGCTGGGGTCCTTGGGGTGTGGGGTCTTGGGCACAGGTACCACGCAGGATGTCTTCCACAGTTGTGGTACCTTCCTCAGCTTCAGGCTCAGGTTGAATAGATGTCCAAAAGTCCCACACAGCTGGTCTACGCAGGACTTCAGGAGCCTGGAGCTGATGCCATCTGGACCCGTAGCCTTCCTCACGTTCATCTTCTTGAACTGGTTCTTCACCTGGAGGGTTGTGAAGGACAAAGTGGAGCAGGGGGGCTGTGTGTCAGAGGCAGTGGAGGGGGGTGGGGGGGGCAGAGTTGAGTAGTGGAGCAGAGGGGGGTTGTCTATGGGACGGATCTGCTGAGGGTAGAGCTGGAGCCGTAGGTGTCGATGGAGGTGTTGATGTCAGTGGGGGTGCTTTTGTTGAGCTGAAGGAGGAGGAGGGGGGCACTGTCTTGAAGTGTTATATGAGTCGGTTAAACTTTATTTGTATTTTAATAGATATGGCCAAAAGAGATATTTTGCTCATGTTCAGAATTATTCATACCCCTGACAATATCCCAACAAAATGTATGAATCTTTGGCCTGTAGTTATTTCAAGATGTTACAATGGAAAATTAGCTTTGTTATTGACCAAGTTTTAAACAATGATTTCAAAAAATTAATAAATAGCATCTTTTCAGAAAAGTATAAATTGAGGAAAATGCTCTGGTCATTCCCAATTTCTGGTCCTCATGGTAAAGAAAGAGATCAGTAGAGACTTACGTCAGTGTCTTGTGAGCCCACAATGAAGGAAAAGCTTACAAGGCCATTTCAAAGCAGTATGATGTCCCTGTGTCGACCGTCCAGAGCATCATCAACAAGCACAAGAGGTTCAATACTGTTAAAAACCTCAGCGGGCATGGCAGGGACAAAGCTGTCACGGTCCATCAACGAGCAAGTCTTGTACAGAGGAGGTCTCCATGGACGTAGGCCTCGGAAGACACCTCTGCTCAGAAAGAAGCATGTGGAAGCTCTCCTGAAGCAAGATCCCAGCTTTTGGTCAACCATCCTGTGGTCTGATGAGACGAAGTTGGAGTTATTTGGCCATATGGATGTTCAATATGTCTGGAGGAAGAAAGGAGAAGCATCAAGCCCAAGAACACTGACCACCGTCAAGTCTGGTGGTGGAAGCATAATGCTGTGGGGATGCTTGTCTTCCAGTGGCACAGGGAACCTCGTAAAGATCCAAGGAACCATGATAAAGGAGGATTACATCAGGATCCTTGATGGAAACTTAAAAGAATCTGCTGAGAAACTCCAGCTTGGACACAACTGGACAATGATCTGAAACACACCGCCCAGGTAGTGAAGAAATGGTTCAAGGACAATGATCTGAAACACACTGCCCAGGTAGTGAAGAAATGGTTCAAGGACAATGGTGTCTGTGTCCTAGAATGGCCAAGTCAGAGCCCTGACCTCAGTCCAACTGAGAACTTGTGGTGAGACTTGAAGACCAGAGTGATGGCTAGGAAACCCACCAACCTGACCCAGCTTGAGGCCTTCGCCAAGGAAGAGTGGGCCAACATCCCACAGGAGACATGCAGGAAGCTTGTGGACACGTACAAGAATCATCTAAGAGCAGTCATAAAAAGCAAAGGCTATGCTATAGACTATTAAAGAGAGACATCTGACTAGGGTATGAATAATTCTGAACATGGCATTTTTTGGGAATTAATGAATAAAATACCCCTAAAATATAAAGTTTTCTTTTCTTGTGTATTGTTGCCATTCTTTCACTTGTTGGTCACATTATACACACACGTATACGTGTTTCCCTCCTCCCCTGTATATGTCTGGGCGTGGCGCTCTTCTCCAGACTTCCAGTTACAACTGATTATCCACACCTGCCTTCCATCAAGTTGACCAACCTGCAGTGTATCTACCTGCGTTCTTCACTCTTCAACAGGTCACTGTTGCGCTGACTGCAGTAGTGACTCTGCTGAGTATCACCAGAGTAAAGCCTCCATGCTGTGCTGTGGTTACAGTGAGCTTACTGATGTTTCCTTGTGTCTCCAGAATAATTTATCTGCCTCACCATAACCTTAATCTCACCATAATCTCTGAGCAAGCGTTTCCTCCCCTCAGCATGCCTGGCTGCAAATAAGTCATGAAGCACTCATAGAAAGTCCTAGTGCCGTACGTCAC
Organism: Pterois miles; assembly: GCA_947000775.1. Taxonomy (NCBI): domain Eukaryota; kingdom Metazoa; phylum Chordata; class Actinopteri; order Perciformes; family Scorpaenidae; genus Pterois; species Pterois miles. Next base: position 9,334,545 of record CAMQGK010000485.1, on the reverse strand, counting down.
ATATTATGAAAAAAGTCATAATATAGTATGTCGAATAAGTTCATGAAAATGTCATAGTATGTTGAATAATGTTATGAAAAAAGTCATAGTATAGTATGTTGAATAAATTTTGAGAAAACATCACAGTTTAGTTTGTCGAATATTTTTTTGAAAAAACTTTGAAATATAGTTTGTCAAATAATTTTATGAAAAAAAAGTCATAGTATGTCGAAAAAATCACAATATGGTATGTATGCAAGTATCGTGATAAAATTTCATAGTATAATATATCCAATAATTTTTTGAAAAAACTTCAAGTGTAGTTTGTCGAATCATTTTATGAAAAAACGTGTCTAATACTTTGATGAAAAAAAGTCATAATACAGTATATGTAATAATTATATGAAAAAGTCTTAGTATAGTATGTCGACAAAATCATAATATAGTTTGTTGAAAAATTTTATGGTATAAATTTCATAGCGTTTTATGTTGAAAATTTGCATGAAAACAATCATTTAATAGCATGTAAAATTATTTTATGGTGAAAAAAGTTATATAATCGAATGTTGAAAAATTTTATTAAAAAATGTCAGTATAGTATGTCGAAAATTTTACGATGAAAACTTAATTTTTATCGTATGTTGAAAAAAATCATGAAAACAATCATATTGTAGCATGTAACATGAGTTTTTGGTGAAAAGTCATCAAATGTTGAAAAATTTTACTAAAAATATGTCATAGTATAGTATGTCCAAAATTTTACGATGAAAACGTCAAATTTTTGTATGTTGAAAAAATTCATGAAAACAATCATATTCTACCATGTAAAATGTCCAGTTGCCTTCGATTCAACTTTTTGCCAGAATGAATATGACCTGGATGAATGAGAACCTTCACAGACCATGTAAAATGATTTTATAGTGAAAAAAATCCTATTTTCGAATATTGAAAAATTTTTACTGAATGTCATAGTATATGTCGAAAATTTTCCTATGAAAACATAATTTTTTTTATCTTGAAAGAATCATGAAAACAAGTATTTTGTAGCATGTGAAATAATTTTTTGATGATAAAAGTCATTTAATCGAATGTTAAAAAATTTTGCTAAAAAACTGTCATATAGTATGTCAAAAATGTTACGATGAAAACATCATTTTTTGTATGTTAAAACAATTCATGAAAACAATCACATTCTAGCATGTTAAATGATTTTATAGTGAAAAAACCTAATCGAATGTGAAAAATTTTACGATGAAAATGTCATAGTATAGTATGTTGAAAATTTTACAATGAAAACCTAATTCTTTCGTATGCTGAAAAAATTCATAAAAACAATCATATTGTAGCATGTAAAATGATTTTATGATGAAAAAAATCCTATTTTCGAATATTGGAAAATTTTACTAAAAAAATGTCATAGTATAGTATGTCGAAAATTTTATTATGAAAAAATAAAATTTTGTATCTTGAAAAAATTCATGAAAACAATCATATTGTAGCATGTAAAATGATTTTTTTGGTGAAAAAAGTCATATCGAATGTTAAAAAATTTTATTAAAATATGTCAGTATAGTATGTCCAAAATTTTACAATGAAAACTTAATTTTTTCGTATGATGAAAACAATCATATTGTAGCATGTAACATGATTTTTTGGTGAAAAGTCATATCAAATGTTGAAAAATTTTACTTAAAAAATGTCAGTATAGTATGTCCAAAATTTTACGATGAAAACGTCAAATTTTTGTATGTTGAAAGAATCATTCTAGCATGTAAAATGATTTTATGGTGAAAAAAAGTCATTTAATCGAATGTTGAAAAATTTTACTAAAAAATGTCAGGATAGTATGTCCAAAATTTTACGATGAAAACGTCACATTTTTGTATGTTGAAAGAATCATTCTAGCATGTAAAATGATTTTATGGTGAAAAAAAGTCATTTAATCGAATGTTGAAAAATTTTACTAAAAAATGTCAGGATAGTATGTCCAAAATTTTACGATGAAAACGTCACATTTTTTTATGTTGAAAAAATCATTCTACCATGTAAAATGATTTTGTGGCGTAAAAATCTCATATTATTGAATGTTAAAAAATTTTCCTTAAAAAATGTCATAGTATAGTATGTCGAAAATTTTACGATGAAAAAGTAATTCTTTTGTATGTTGAAACAATTTATGAAAACAATCATATTCTAGCATGTAAAATGATTTTATGGTGAAAAAAATCCTATTTACGAATGTTGAAAAATTTTACCAAAAAAATGTCATAGTATAGTATGTCGAAAATTTAACGATGGAAATGTAAAATTTTTGGATGTTGAAAAAATTCATGAAAATAATCATATTGTAGTATGTAAAATGATTTTATGGTGAAAAAAACTCATTATTGAATGTTGAAAAATTTTACTTAAGAAATGTCATAGTATAGTATGTCGAAAATTTTATGATGAAAACGTAATTCTTTTGTAAGTTGAAACAATTTATGAAAACGATCATATTGTAGCATGTAAAATTATTTTCTGGCGAAAAGAAATGACATATCCAATGTTGAAAATTCATTGAAAAAATGTCATAGTATACTATGTCGAAAATTTTATGACGTAAACGTAATTCTTTCGTATGCTGAAAAAATTCATGAAAACAATCATATCGTAGCATGTAAAATGATTTTATGGTGAAAAAAAGTCATATTATTGAACTGTTGAAAAATTTTACTAAAAAATGTGATAGTATAGTATGTCGAAAATTTTACGATGAAAATGTATTTTTTTGTATGTTGAAAAAATTCATGAAAACAATCATATAGTAGCATGAAAAAAATATTTTCTGGTGAAAAAAAGTCATATTATCCAATGTTGAAAATTTTTACTTAATTTTTGTATGTTGACAAAATTCATGAAAACAATCATCATATAGTATGTAAAATGATTTAATGGTGAAAAAAATCATTATCGAATTTTGAAAAATTTTACAAAAAAAATGTCACAGTAAAGTATATTGAAAATTTTACGATGAAAACGTAATTCTTTCGTATGCTGAAAAATTCATGAAAACAATCATATCGTAGCATGTAAAATGATTTTATGGTGAAAAAAACTCATATTATTTAACTTTGAAAAATTTTACTAAAAAATGTGATAGTATAGTATTTCGAAAGTTTTGCGATGAAAAACGTCAAATTTTTGTATGTTGACAAAATTCATGAAATCAATCATATTGTAGGTTGTACGATAATTTTGTGGCGAAAAAATCTCATATTATTGAATGTTAAAAAATTTTCCTAAAAAAATGTCATAGTATAGTATGTCGAAAATTTTACGATGAAAACGTAATTCTTTTTCATGTTGAAACCATTTATAAAAACGATCATATTGTAGCATGTAAAATGATTTTATGGTGAAAAAAACTCACATTATTGACTGTTGTAAAATTTTATTAAAAAATGTCATAGTATAGTATGTTGAAAATTTTATGATGAAAACGTCAAATTTTTGTATGTTGAAAAAAATCATGAAAACAATCATATTATAGCATGTAAAATGATTTTATGTGAAAAAAATCCTATTTTCGAATGTTGAAAAGTTTTCCTAAAAAAATGTCATAGTATAGTATGTCGAAAATTTTACGATGAAAACGTAATTCTTTTTCATGTTGAAACAATTTATAAAAACGATCATATTGTAGCATGTAAAATGATTTTATGGTGAAAAAAACACATTATTGACTGTTGTAAAATTTTATTAAAAAATGTCATAGTATAGTATGTCGAAAATTTTACGATGAAAACGGAATTTTTTCGTATGTTGACCAAATTCATGAAAACAATCATATTATTGCATGTAAAATGATTTTTATGGTAAAAAAGGAATTAAATTCAATGTTTTATTAAAATTTTATTAAAAAATTTCATAGTATAGTATGTCAAAAATTTTATGATGAAAACGTAAAATTTTTGTATATTGAAAAAATTCATGAAAACAATCATTATAGCATGTAAAATGATTTTTCGGTGAAAAAAAGTCATATGATCGAATGTTGAAAAATTTTATTAAAAAATGTCATGCTATAGTATGTCAAAAATTTTACAATGAAAACGTATTTTTTTGTATGTTAAAAAAATTCATGAAAACAATCATATTGTAGCATGTAAAATTATTTTCTGGTGAAAAAAAGTCATATTATCCAATGAAAAAGTTTATTTAAAAAATGTTACAGTGAAGTATGTTAAAAAATTTTACGATGAAAACATCAAATTTTTGTATGTTGACAAAATTCATGAAAACCATCATCATATAGTATGTAAAATGATTTAATGGTGAAAAAACTCATTATCGAATGTTGAAAAATTTTAAAGTATGTTGAAAATTTTACGATGATAACGTAATTCTTTCGTATGCTGAAAAATTCATGAAAACAATCATATCGTAGCATGTAAAATGATTTTATGGTGAAAAAAACTCATATTATTGAACGCTGAAAAATTTTACTAAAAAATGTCATAGTATAGTATGTCGAAGATTTTACAATGAAAAACATCAAATTTTTGTATGTTGACAAAATTCATGAAAACAATCATATTGTAGCATGTAAAATGATTTTATGGTGAAAAAAACACATTATTGACTGTTGAAAAATTTTACTAAAAAATGTCATAGTATAGTATGTCGAAAATTTAACGATGGAAAAGTCAAATTTTTGTATGCTGACAAAATTCATGAAAACAATCATATTGTAGCATGTAACATGATTCAGTGGCGAAAAAATCTCCTATTATTAAATGTTAAAATAATTTTCCTAAAAAAATGTCATAGTATAGTATGTCGAAAATTTAACGATGAACGCGTAAGATTTTCGTACGTTGAAAAAATTCATGAAAACAATCATATTGTAGCATTTAAAATGATTTTATGTGAAAAAAAATCCTATTTTCGAATGTTGAAAAATTTTACTAAAAAATGTCATTGTATATTATGTCGAAAATTTTACGATGAAAAACGTCAAATTTTTGTATGTTGACAAAATTCATGAAAACAATCATATTGTTGCATGAAAAATGAATTTTTTGGTGAAAAAAGGAATTAAAATGAATGTTAAAAAATTTTATTAAAAAATTTCATAGTATAGTATGTCGAAAATTTTATGATGAAAACGTCAAATTTGTGTATATTGAAAAAATTCATGAAAACAATCATTCTAGCATGTAAAATGATTTTATGGTGAAAAAAAGTCATATCATCGAAAGTTGAAAAATTTTATTAAAAAATGTCTTAGTATAGTATGTCGAAAATGTTACAATGAAAACGTGTTTTTTTTATGTTGAAAAAATTCATGAAAACAATCATATTGTAGCATTTAAAATGATTTCATGGTAAAAAAAAGAAACTCATATTATCGAATGTTGAAAAATATTACTAAAAGTGTAGTATGTCAAGAATTTAACTATGAAAACAAAATTTTTGTATCTTCAAAAAATTCATGAAAACAATCACATTCTAGCATGTAAAATTATTTTTTGGTGAAAAAATTCATTTAATCGAATGTTAAAAAAAATTATGAAAAAATGTCATAGTATAGTATGTAGAAAATTTTACGATGAAAATGTAATTTTTTGTACGTTGAAAAAATTCATAAAAACGATCATATTGTAGCATGTAAAGTGATTTTATGGTAAAAAAAAAAAAAAAACTCGTATTATTGAATGTTGAAAAATTTTACTAAAAAACGTCACAGTATAGTATGGCGAAAATTTTACAATGAAAACGTATTTTTTTGTATGTTGAAAAAATTAATGAAAACAATCATATTCTTGAATGTAAAATTATTTTATGGTGAAAATAACTCATCGAATGTGAAAAATTTTACTAAAAAATGTCAGTATAGTACGTCGAAAATTTTATGATGAAAACATAATTCTTTTGTATGCTGAAAAAATTCATGTAAACAATCATATTGTAGCATGTAAAATGATTTTATGTGAAAAAAAAATCCTATTTACGAATGTTGAAAAGTTTTACTCACAAAATGTCTTATGATAGTATGTCAAAAATTTTACGATGAAAACATCAAATTTTTGTATGTTGAAATAATTCATGAAAACAATCATATTGTAGCATGTAAAATTATTTTATGGTGAAAAAAAGTCATATAATCGAAAGTTGAAAAATTTTATTAAAAAATGTCTTAGTGTAGTATGTCGAAAATGTTACAATGAAAACATATTTTTTTTATGTTGAAAATATTCATGAAAACAATCATATCGTAGCATGTTAAATAATTTTATGGTGAAAAAAACTCATATTATTGAACGTTGAAATATTTTCCTAAAAAATGTCATAGTATAGTATGTCGAAAATTTTACGATGAAAAATGTCAAATTTTTGTATGTTGACAAAATTCATGGAAACAATCATATTGTAACATGTAACATGATTCTGTGGTGAAAAAATCTCATATTATTGAATGTTAAAAATAATTTCCCAAAAAAATGTCATATTATAGTATGTCGAAAATTTAACGATGAAAGCGTAAGATTTTCGTACGTTGAAAAAATTCATTAAAACAATCATATTGTAGCATTTAAAATGATTTTATGTGAATAAAATCTTATTTTCGAATGTTGAAAAGTTTTACTAAAAAAATGTCATAGTATAGTATGTCCAAAATTTAACGATGGAAATGTAAAATTTTTGGATGTTGAAAAAATTCATGAAAACAATCACATTGTAAAATGATTTTATGGTGGAAAAAAAACTCATTATTGAATGTTGAAAAATTTTACTTAAGAAATGTCATAGTATAGTATGTCGAAAATTTTACGATGAAAACGTGAAATTTTTGTATATTGACAAAAATCATGAAAACAATCATAGAAGGTAAAATGATTTTATGGTGAAAAAAATCCTATTTACGAATGTTTAAAAATTTTACTAAAAAAATGTCCTAGAAAATTACGAAAATTTTACGATGAAAATGATTTTATGGGAAAAAAGCATTAAACGATGTTAAAAAATTTTATTAAAAGATTTCATAGTATATTATGTCGAAAATTTTACGATGAAAACGTCAAATTTTTGTACGTTGAAAAAAATTCATGAAAACAATCATATTGTAGCATGTAAAATGATTTTATGGTGGAAAAAAACTCATATTGTTGAATGTTGAAAAATTTTACTAAAAAAATGTCATATATATAATATGTCGAAAATTTAACGATGGAAACGTAAAATTTTTTATGTTGACAAAATTCATGAAAACAATCATATTGTAGCATGTAACATGATTTTATGGTGACGAAATCTCATATCATTGAATGTTAAAAAAATTTTAAAAAAAATGTCATAGTATAGTATGTCAAAAATGTTATGAAGAAAATGTAATTTTTTCGTATATTGAAAAAAATCATGAAAACAATCATATTGTTACATGTAAAATTATTTTATAGTGAAAAAAGTCATCGAATGTTGAAAAATTTTATTAAAAAATGTCATAGTATAGTATGTCGAAAATTTAACGATGGAAAAGTCAAATTTTTGTATGTTGAAAAAAAATCATGAAAACAATCATATTATAGCAGGTAAAATGATTTTATGTGAAAAAAAATCCTATTTTCGAATGTTGAAAAGTTTTACTAAAAAAATGTCTCAGGATATTATGTCGAAAATTTTACGATGAAAACGTCAAATTTTTGTATGCTGAAAATATTCATGAAAACAATCATATCGTAGCATGTAAAATGATTTTATGGTGAAAAAAACTCATATTATTGAATGTTGAAAAATTTTACTAAAAAATGTCATAGTATAGTATGTCCAAAATTTTACAATGAAAAACGTCAAATTTTTGTATGTTGACAAAATTCATGAAAACAATCATATTGTCGCATGTAACATGATTCTGTGGCAAAAAAAATCATATTATTGAATGTTGAAAAATTTTACTAAAAAATGTCATAGTATAGTATGTCCAAAATTTAACGATGGAAATGTAAAATTTTTGGATGTTGAAAAAATTCATGAAAACAATCATAGTAAAATGATTTTATGGTGAAAAAAATCCTATTTACGAATGTTGAAAAATTTTACTAAAAAAAGTCAAAATTTTACGATGAAAACGTCAAATTTTTGTATTGTGAAAAAATTCATGAAATCAAGCATACTACAGCATGTAAAATGATTTTATGGTGAAAAAAAAAGTCATATTATCCAATGTTGAAAATTTTTACTTAAAAAATGTCATAGTTTAGTATGTCGAAAATTTTACGATGAAAAACATCAAATTTTTCTATGGTGACAAAATTCATGAAAACAATCATCATATAGTATGTAAAATGATTTAATGGTGAAAAAACTCATCGAATGTTGAAAAATTTTACTAAAAAAATGTCACAGTAAAGTATGTTGAAAATTTTACGATGAAAACGTAATTCTTTTGTATGCTGAAAAATTCATGAAAACAATCATATCGTAGCATGTAAAATGATTTTATGGTGAAAAAAACTTATATTATTGAACGTTGAAAAATTTTACTAAAAAATGTCATAGTATAGTATGTCGAAAATTTTACGATGAAAAACATCAAATTTTTTTATGGTGACAAAATTCATGAAAACAATCATATTGTAGCATGTAACATGATTTTATGGTGAAAAAAAGTCATGTTATCTAATGTTGAAATTTTTTTCGAAAAAAGTCATAGTGTAGTATGTCAAAAATTTTACGAGGAAAACGTAATTTTTTGTACAATGAAAAAATTCATGAAAACGATCATATTGTAGCATGTAGAATGATTTTATGGTGAAAAAAACTCACATTATTGACTGTTGAAAAATTTTACTAAAAAATGTCATAGTATAGTATGTCGAAAATTTTACGATGAAAACGTAATTTTTTGTATGTTGACAAAATTCATGAAAACAATCATAGTGTAGTATGAAACATGATTTTATGGCGAAAAAAATCCTATTTTCGAATGTTTTATCTACAAAATGTCATAGTATAGTATGTCGAAAATTTTACGATGAAAACGTGAAATTTTTGTATGTTGACAAAATTCATGAAAACAATCATATTGTAGCATTTAACATGATTTTATGGCGAAAAAAATCTTATTTTCGAATGTTTTACCTTAAAAATGTCATAGTATAGTATGTCGAAAATTTTACGATGAAAACGTCAAATTTTTGTATGTTGACAAATTCATGAAATCAAGTGTACTATAGCATTTACAATGATTTTATGGTGAAAAAACTCATATTATTGAATGTTGAAAAATTTTACTAAAAAAATTTCACAATATAGTATGTCAAGAATTTTACAATGAAAACATAAAAAAATTTTGTATCTTGAAAAAATTCATGAAAACAATCACATTCTAGCATGTATAATTATTTTATGGTGAAAAAAATCCTATTTACGAATGTTGAAAAAATTTCCAAAAAAAATGTCACAGTATAGTATGTCGAAAATTTTATGAAGAAAATGTAATTTTTTCGTATGTTGAAAAAAATCATGAAAACAATCATATTGTTACATGTAAAATTATTTTATGGTGAAAAAAGTCATCGAATGTTGAAAAATTTTATTAAAAAATGTCATAGTATAGTATGTCGAAACTTTAACGATGGAAAAGTCAAATTTTTGTATGTTGAAAAAAATCATGAAAACAATCATAGAAGGTAAAATGATTTTATGTGAAAAAAAATCCTATTTTCGAATGTTGAAAAGTTTTACTAAAAAAATGTCTTAGGATAGTATGTCGAAAATTTTACGATGAAAACGTAAAATTTTTTATGTTGACAAAATTCATGAAAACAATCATATTGTAGCATGTAACCTGATTTTAAGGTGAAAAAAATCCTATTTTCAAATGTTTTACCTAAAAAATGTCATAGTATAGTATGTCGAAAATTTTATGATGAAAAAGTGAAATTTTTGTATGTTGAAAAAAAATCATGAAAACAATCAAATTATAGCATGTAAAATGATTTTATGTGAAAAAAAATCTATTTTCGAATGTTGAAAGTTTTACTAAAAAAATGTCTTAGGATAGTATGTCGAAAATTTTACGATGAAAACGTGAAATTTTTGTATGTTGAAAAAATTCATGAAAACAAGCATATTATAGCATGGAAAATGATTTTATGGTGAAAAAAGTCATTAAATCGAATGTTAAAAAATTTTATTAAAAAATGTCATAGTATAGTATGTCGAAAATTTTACGATGAAAACGTCAAATTTTTGTATGCTGAAAAAATTCATGAAAACAATCATATTGTAGCATGTAAAATGATTTTATGGTGGAAAAAAACTCATATTGTTGAATGTTGAAAAATTCTACTAAAAAAATGTCATATATATATAATATGTCGAAAATTTAACGATGGAAACGTAAAATTGTTTATGTTGACAAAATTCATGAAAACAATCATATTGTAGCATGTAACATGATTTTATGGCGACGAAATCTCATATTGAATGTTAAATTTTCAAAAAAAATGTCATAGTATAGTATGTCAAAAATGTTATGAAGAAAATGTAATTTTTTCGTATATTGAAAAAAATCATGAAAACAATCATATTGTTACATGTGAAATTATTTTATGGTGAAAAAAGTCATCGAATGTTGATAAATTTTATTAAAAATTGTCATAGTATAGTATGTCGAAAATTTAACGATGGAAAAGTCAAAATTTTGTATGTTGAAAAAAATCATGAAAACAATCATATTATAGCAGGTAAAATGATTTTATGTGAAAAAAATCCTATTTTCGAATGTTGAAAAGTTTTACTAAAAAAATGTCTTAGGATATTATGTCGAAAATTTTACGATGAAAACGTAATTCTTTCGTATGCTGAAAATATTCATGAAAACAATCATATCGTAGCATGTAAAATGATTTTATGGTGAAAAAAACTCATATTATTGAATGTTGAAAAATTTTACTAAAAAATGTCATAGTATAGTATGTCGAAAATTTTACGATGAAAAACATCAAATTTTTTTATGGTGACAAAATTCATGAAAACAATCATATTATAGCATGGAAAATGATTTTATGGTGAAAAAAGTCATTAAATTGAATGTTAAAACATTTTATCAAAAATCATAGTTTTGTATGTCGAAAATTTTACGATGAAAACATAATTTTTTTGTACGTTGAAAAAATTCATGAAAACAAGCATATTATAGCATGGAAAATGATTTTATGGTGGAAAAAAGTCATTAAATCGAATGTTAAAAAATTTTATTAAAAAATGTCATAGTATAGTATGTCGAAAATTTTACGATGAAAAACATCAAATTTTTTTATGGTGACAAAATTCATGAAAACAATCATATTGTAGCATGTAACATGATTTTATGGTGAAAAAAAGTCATGTTATCTAATGTTGAAAAATTTTTCTAAAAAAGTCATAGTGTAGTATGTCAAAAATTTTACGAGGAAAACGTAATTTTTTGTATGTTGACAAAATTCATGAAAACAATCATATTGTAGTATGTAACATGATTTTATGGCGAAAAAAATCCTATTTTCGAATGTTTTATCTACAAAATGTCATAGTATAGTATGTCGAAAATTTTACGATGAAAACGTGAAATTTTTGTATGTTGACAAAATTCATGAAAACAATCATATTGTAGCATTTAACATGATTTTATGGCAAAAAACTCATATTATTGAATGTTGAAAAATTTTACTAAAAAAATTTCACAATATAGTATGTCAAGAATTTTACAATGAAAACATAAAAATTTTTATCTTGAAAAAATTCATAAAACAATCATTCAGCATATAATTATTTTATGGTGAAAAAAATCCTATTACGAATATTGAAAAATTTTCCAAAAAACCAAAACGAAATTTTATGAAATTTTTTCGTATCTTAAAAAATAGAAAACAACTATTTACATAAAATTATTTTATGGAAAACAATGATTGAAATTTTATAAAACAAACGAAAATTAACGAAAACTTTAAATTTTTCATTAAATTATAAACAACATATTCACAAAATGTTTTATGGAAAATTATACAAGAAAAATTTTACAATCAAAATCAAGAATTTTACTATAAACATAAAATTTTTTATCTTCAAAAATTCATAAACAATACATTCAGCATAAAATGATTTTTTGAAATTCATTTAATCGATTTAAAAAATTATTAAAAAATGCAAGCAAGATTCAAAATTTTACTAATAATTTTTTTTACATTAAAAATTCATAAAAACGACATATTTAGCTGAAAGGATTTTATGTTAAAAAAAACCTATTATTAATTTGAAAAATTTTACTAAAATTCTAGAAGATTCGAAATTTTATGAAGAAATTATTTTTCGTATTTAAAAATCTAAAACAATCATATTGAGCATAACATATTTTATGAAAAAAGCATACAATTTAAATTTTTTTCGAAAAAGTCATAGTGTAGTATTCAAAAATTTTACGAGGAAAACGTAATTTTTTGTACAATGAAAAAATTCATGAAAACGATCATATTGTAGCATGTAGAATGATTTTATGGTGAAAAAAACTCACATTATTGACTGTTGAAAAATTTTACTAAAAAATGTCATAGTATAGTATGTCGAAAATTTTACGATGAAAACGTAATTTTTTGTATGTTGACAAAATTCATGAAAACAATCATATTGTAGTATGAAACATGATTTTATGGCAAAAAAATCCTATTTTCGAATGTTTTATCTACAAAATTCATAGATATATGTCGAAATTTTACATGAAAACGTGAAATTTTTTATGTTACAAAATTCATAAAACAATCATATTGTAGCATTTAACATGATTTTATGCGAAAAATCTTATTTTCGAATTTTTACCTTAAAAATGTCATAGATAGTATGTCGAAAATTTTACGATAAAACGTCAAATTTTTGTATTTGACAAATTCATAAATCAAGCGACATAGCATTTACAATGATTTTATGGTGAAAAAACTCATATTATTGAATGTTGAAAAATTTTACAAAAAATTTCACAATATAGATGTCAAAATTTTACAATAAAACATAAAAAATTTTGTATCTTGAAAAATTCATGAAAAAAATCACATTCTAGCTGAAATGATTTTATGTGAAAAAATCCTATTACAATGTTAAAAATTTTCAAAAAAATGCACATATAGTATGTCAAATTTTATGAGAATGATTTTTTCGTATGTTAAAAAAATCATGAAAACAACATATTGTTACATGTAAATTATTTTAGGAGGAGAATTTTAAATGATTTTATGGTGGAAAAAACTCATATTTTGAATGTTGAAAAATTTACAAATGCATATATAATATTCGAAAATTTAACGATGAAACGAAAATTTTTTATTTGACAAAATTCATAAAACAATAATATTTAGCTGTAACATGATTTTATCAACAAATCTCATATCATTAATGTTAAAAATTTTCAAAAAAAATGCATAGATAGTATGTCAAAAATGTTATGAAGAAAATGTAATTTTTTCGTATATTGAAAAAAATCGGAAAACAATATATTTTACATGTCAAATTATTTTATGGTGAAAAACCTCATCGAATTTGAAAAATTTTATTAAAAAATGTCATAGATAGTATGTCGAAAATTTAACGATGGAAAAGTCAAATTTTTTATGTTAAAAAATTCTAAAACAATCTATTAAAATGTTTTATGGTGAAAAAAACTCATTATTAATTTGAAAAATTTTACTTAAAAATCATAGATAGTATGTCGAAAATTTTACATAAACTGAAATTTTTTATATTGACAAAATTCATAAAACAAGCAACTACAGCATTAAAATGATTTTATGGTGAAAAAAAGTCATATTATCCAATTTGAAAATTTTTACTTAAAAAATGTTATAGTGAAGATGTTAAAAAATTTTACATGAAAACATCAAATTTTTTATTTGACAAAATTCATAAAACAATCATCATATAGTATGTAAAATGATTTAATGTGAAAAACTCATCGAATGTTAAAAATTTTACTAAAAAATTCATAAAGTATTTAAAATTTTACGATGAAAACGAATTCTTTCGTATGCTAAAAAAATCATGAAAACAATCATATCGTAGCATTAAAATGATTTTATGGTGAAAAAACCATATTATTGACTGTTAAAAATTTTACTAAAAAATGTCATAGATAGTATGTCGAAAATTTTACGATAAAAACATCAAATTTTTTTATGTGACAAAATTCATGAAAACAATCATATTTCGCATAACATGATTTTATGTGAAAAAAGTCATGTTATCTAATGTTGAAATTTTTTTCTAAAAAGTCTAGTGAGTATGTCAAAAATTTTACGATGAAAACGCAAGTTTTTTTGTACAATAAAAATTCATAAAACGATCATATTTAGCATGAGAATTTTATGGTGAAAAAACTCACATTATTGACTTTAAAAATTTTACTAAAAATGTCATAGAAGTTGTCGAAAATTTTATGATAAAACGTCAAATTTTTTATTTAAAAAATCTAAAACAATCATATTATAGCATAAAATGATTTTATGGTGAAAAAAATCCTATTTACAATTTAAAAATTTTACTAAAAAAATGCACAGTAAGTTTGTCGAAAATTTTACGAGGAAACGTAATTTTTTGTACAATGAAAAAATTCATGAAAACGATCATATTGTAGCATGTAGAATGATTTTATGGTGAAAAAAAACTCACATTATTGACTTTGAAAAATTTTACTAAAAAATTCATAGTATAGTATGTCGAAAATTTTACGATGAAAACGTAATTTTTTGTATGTTGACAAAATTCATAAAACAATCATATTGTAGTATGAAACATGATTTTATCAAAAAAATCCTATTTTCGAATGTTTTATCTACAAAATGTCATAGATAGTATGTCGAAAATTTTACGATAAAACTAAATTTTTGTATGTTGACAAAATTCATGAAAACAATCATATTGAGCATTAACATGATTTTATGCAAAAAAATCTTATTTTCGAATGTTTTACCTTAAAAATGTCATAGTATAGTATGTCAAAATTTTTGATAAAACGAAATTTTTGTATTTACAAATTCATAAATCAAGCGCAGCATTTACAATATTTCATGTGAAAACTCATATTATTAATGTTGAAAAATTTTACAAAAAATTTCACAATATAGTATGTCAAGAATTTTACAATAAAACAAAAAATTTTGTATCTTGAAAAATTCATAAAACAATCACATTCTAGCTGTAAATTATTTTATGGTGAAAAAAATCCTATTTACGAATGTTAAAAATTTTCCAAAAAATGCACAGATAGTATGTCGAAAATTTTATAAGAAATGTAATTTTTTCGTATGTTAAAAAAATCATAAAACAATCATATTTTACATTAAAATTATTTTATGTGAAAAAAGCTCGATTTGAAAAATTTTATTAAAAAATTCATAGAAGTATGTCGAAACTTTAACGATGGAAAAGTCAAATTTTTGTATGTGAAAAAAATCATAAAACAATCTAG
The DNA here is from genome assembly GCA_947000775.1 of Pterois miles. Taxonomy (NCBI): domain Eukaryota; kingdom Metazoa; phylum Chordata; class Actinopteri; order Perciformes; family Scorpaenidae; genus Pterois; species Pterois miles. The sequence continues at coordinate 9,319,088 of CAMQGK010000485.1, read as the reverse complement.
AAGAAATGATTTTATTGAAAAAATCCTATTTTCGAATGTTGAAAAGTTTTACTAAAAAATGTCTTGGAAGTATGTCAAAATTTTACTAAAACGAAATTTTTATTTGACAAAATTCATAAAACAATCTATTGAGCATGAACCTATTTTATGTAAAAAATCCTATTTTCAAATGTTTTACCTAAAAATGCTATAAGTATGTCGAAAATTTTATATAAAAAGGAATTTTTGTATGTTAAAAAAATCATAAACAATCAAATTAAGCTAAAATGATTTTATTAAAAAAATCTATTTTCGAATGTTGAAAGTTTTACTAAAAATGTCTTAGGAGATGCGAAAATTTTACGTAAAACGTAAATTTTTTATGTTGAAAAAATTCATAAAACAAGCATATTATAGCTGAAATGATTTTATGGTGAAAAAAGCATTAAATCGAATGTTAAAAAATTTTATTAAAAATGTCATAGTATAGTATGTCGAAAATTTTACGATGAAAACGTGAAATTTTTGTATGTTGAAAAAATTCATGAAAACAATCATATTATAGCATGGAAAATGATTTTATGGTGAAAAAAGTCATTAAATTGAATGTTAAAACATTTTATCAAAAATCATAGTTTTTATGTCGAAAATTTTACGATGAAAACATAATTTTTTTGTACGTTGAAAAATTCATGAAACAAGCATATTATAGCATGGAAAATGATTTTATGGTGGAAAAAAGCATTAAATCGAATGTTAAAAAATTTTATTAAAAAATGTCAGTAAGTATGTCGAAAATTTTACGTGAAAAACATCAAATTTTTTTATGTGACAAAATTCATGAAACAATCATATTGAGCTGAACATATTTTATGTGAAAAGCTTTATCTAATTTGAAAAATTTTTCTAAATCTAGTGAGTATGTCAAAAATTTTACGAGGAAAACGTAATTTTTTGTATGTTGACAAAATTCATGAAAACAATCATATTGTAGTATGTAACATGATTTTATGGCGAAAAAAATCCTATTTTCGAATGTTTTATCTACAAAATGTCATAGTATAGTATGTCGAAAATTTTACGATGAAAACGTGAAATTTTTGTATGTTGACAAAATTCATGAAAACAATCATATTGTAGCATTTAACATGATTTTATGGCGAAAAAACTCATATTATTGAATGTTGAAAAATTTTACTAAAAAAATTTCACAATATAGTATGTCAAGAATTTTACAATGAAAACATAAAAAATTTTGTATCTTGAAAAAATTCATGAAAACAATCATTCTAGCATGTATAATTATTTTATGGTGAAAAAAATCCTATTTACGAATATTGAAAAATTTTCCAAAAAAAATGTCACAGTATAGTATGTCGAAAATTTTATGAGGAAATGTAATTTTTTCGTATCTTGAAAAAAATCATGAAAACAATCATATTGTTACATGTAAAATTATTTTATGGTGAAAAAAGTCAATGAATGTTGAAAAATTTTATTAAAAAATGTCATAGTATAGTATGTCGAAAATTTAACGATGGAAACTTTAAATTTTTCGATGTTGAAAAAATTCATGAAAACAATCATATTCTAGCATGTAAAATGATTTTATGGTGAAAAAAATTCCTATTTACGAAGGTTGAAAAATTTTACTAAAAAAATGTCATAGTATAGTATGTCAAGAATTTTACTATGAAAACATAAAATTTTTGTATCTTCAAAAAATTCATGAAAACAATCACATTCTAGCATGTAAAATGATTTTTTGGTGAAAAAATTCATTTAATCGAATGTTAAAAAAAATTATTAAAAAATGTCATAGCATAGTATGTCGAAAATTTTACGATGAAAATGTAATTTTTTTGTACATTGAAAAAATTCATAAAAACGATCATATTGTAGCATGTAAAGTGATTTTATGTTAAAAAAAACTCATATTATTGAATGTTGAAAAATTTTACTAAAAAATGTCATAGTATAGTATGTCGGAAATTTTATGATGAAAACGTAAAATTTTTGTAAGTTGAAAAAATTCATGAAAATAATTCTAGCATGTAAAATGATTTTTTGGTGAAAAAAAAGTCATATAATCAAATGTTGAAAAAGTTTACTAAAAAAATGTCACAGTATAGTATGTCGAAAATTTTACGATGAAAATGTAATTCTTTTGTATGCTGAAAAAAATCATCAAAACAATCATATTCTAGCATGTAAAATGATTTTTTTTGGTGAAAAAAGTCATTTAATCGAATGTTGAATAATTTAATTAAAAATGTCATAGTACAGTATGTCGAAAATATTACGATGAAAAATGTCAAATTTTTGTATGCTGAAAAAATTCATGAAAACAATCACACTGTAGCACGTAACATGATTTTATGGTGAAAAAATCTAAAAATTTTTCCTAAAAAAATGTCATAGTATAGTATGTCGAAAATTTTACGATGACAACGTAATTTTTTTGTACAATGAAAAAATTCATGAAAACGATCATATTATAGCATGTAAAATGATTTTATGTGAAAAAAAAAATCCTATTTTCAAATGTTGAAAAGTTTTACTAAAATAATGTCTTAGGATAGTATGTCGAAAATGTTATGATGAAAATGTGAAATTTTTGTATGTTGAAAAAAATCATGAAAACAATCATATTATAGCATGTAAAATGATTTTATGTGAAAAAAAATCCTATTTTCGAATGTTAAAAAGTTTTACTAAAAAAATGTAAAAGTATAGTATGTCGAAAATTTTACAATGAAAACGTCAAATTTTTGTATGCTGAAAAAAATCATGAAAACAATCATATTGTAGTATGTAAAATGATTTTATGGTGTAAAAAACTTATTATTGAATGTTGAAAAATTTTACTTAAGAAATGTCACAGTATAGTATGTCGAAAATTTTACGATGAAAACGTGAAATTTTTGTATGTTGACAAAATTCATGAAAAAAATCATATTGTAGCATGTGACATGATTTTATGGTGAAGAAATCTCATATTATTGAATGTTAAAAAATTTTCCAAAAAAAATGTCATAGTATGTCGAAAATTTTATGAAGAAAATGTTATTTTTTTAATTTTTTAAAATTTAATTTTTTTTAAAAAATGTCATATAGTATGTTGAAAATTTTACGATGAAAATCATCAAATTTTTTTATGGTGAAAAATTCATGAAAACAATCATATTGTAGCATGTAACATGATTTTATGGTGAAAAAAAAGTCATGTTATCTAATGTTGAAATTTTTTTCGAAAAAAGTCATAGTGTAGTATGTCAAAAATTTTACGAGGAAAACATAATTTTTTGTACAATGAAAAAATTCATGAAAACGATCATATTGTAGCATGTAGAATGATTTTATGGTGAAAAAAACTCACATTATTGACTGTTGAAAAATTTTACTAAAAAATGTCATAGTATAGTATGTCGAAAATTTTACGATGAAAACGTAATTTTTTGTATGTTGACAAAATTCATGAAAACAATCATATTGTAGTATGAAACATGATTTTATGGCGAAAAAAATCCTATTTTCGAATGTTTTATCTACAAAATGTCATAGTATAGTATGTCGAAAATTTTACGATGAAAACGTCAAATTTTTGTATGTTGACAAATTCATGAAATCAAGCGTACTATAGCATTTACAATGATTTTATGGTGAAAAAACTCATATTATTGAATGTTGAAAAATTTTACTAAAAAAATTTCACAATATAGTATGTCAAGAATTTTACAATGAAAACATAAAAAATTTTGTATCTTGAAAAAATTCATGAAAACAATCACATTCTAGCATGTATAATGATTTTATGGTGAAAAAAATCCTATTTACGAATGTTGAAAAATTTTCCAAAAAAAATGTCACAGTATAGTATGTCGAAAATTTTATGAAGAAAATGTAATTTTTTCGTATGTTGAAAAAAATCATGAAAACAATCATATTGTTACATGTAAAATTATTTTATGGTGAAAAAAGTCATCGAATGTTGAAAAATTTTATTAAAAAATGTCATAGTATAGTATGTCGAAAATTTAACGATGGAAAAGTCAAATTTTTGTATGTTGAAAAAAAATCATGAAAACAATCATAGAAGGTAAAATGATTTTATGTGAAAAAAAAATCCTATATTCGAATGTTGAAAAGTTTTACTAAAAAAATGTCTTAGGATAGTATGTCGAAAATTTTACGATGAAAACGTAAAATTTTTTATGTTGACAAAATTCATGAAAACAATCATATTGTAGCATGTAAAATGATTTTATGGTGAAAAAAATCCTATTTTCAAATGTTTTACCTAAAAAATGTCATAGTATAGTATGTCGAAAATTTTATGATGAAAAAGTGAAATTTTTGTATGTTGAAAAAAAATCATGAAAACAATCAAATTATAGCATGTAAAATGATTTTATGTGAAAAAAAATCTATTTTCGAATGTTGAAAGTTTTACTAAAAAAATGTCTTCGGATAGTATGTCGAAAATTTTACGATGAAAACATAATTTTTTTGTACGTTGAAAAAATTCATGAAAACAAGCATATTATAGCATGGAAAATGATTTTATGGTGAAAAAAGTCATTAAATCGAATGTTAAAAAATTTTATTAAAAGATGTCATAGTATAGTATGTCGAAAATTTTACGATGAAAACGTCAAATTTTTTATGCTGAAAAAATTCATGAAAACAATCATATTGTAGCATGTAAAATGATTTTATGGTGGAAAAAAACTCATATTGTTGAATGTTGAAAAATTTTACTAAAAAAATGTCATATATATAATATGTCGAAAATTTAACGATGGAAACGTAAAATTTTTTATGTTGACAAAATTCATGAAAACAATAATATTGTAGCATGTAACATGATTTTATGGCAACGAAATCTCATATCATTGAATGTTAAAAAATTTTCAAAAAAAATGTCATAGTATAGTATGTCAAAAATGTTATGAAGAAAATGTAATTTTTTCGTATATTGAAAAAAATCAGGAAAACAATCATATTGTTACATGTCAAATTATTTTATGGTGAAAAACCTCATCGAATGTTGAAAAATTTTATTAAAAAATGTCATAGTATAGTATGTCGAAAATTTAACGATGGAAAAGTCAAATTTTTGTATGTTGAAAAAATTCATGAAAACAATCATATTGTAAAATGATTTTATGGTGAAAAAAACTCATTATTGAATGTTGAAAAATTTTACTTAAGAAATGTCATAGTATAGTATGTCGAAAATTTTACGATGAAAACGTGAAATTTTTGTATATTGACAAAATTCATGAAAACAAGCATACTACAGCATGTAAAATGATTTTATGGTGAAAAAAAAGTCATATTATCCAATGTTGAAAATTTTTACTTAAAAAATGTTATAGTGAAGTATGTTAAAAAATTTTACGATGAAAACATCAAATTTTTGTATGTTGACAAAATTCATGAAAACAATCATCATATAGTATGTAAAATGATTTAATGGTGAAAAAACTCATCGAATGTTGAAAAATTTTACTAAAAAAATGTCAGTAAAGTATGTTGAAAATTTTACGATGAAAACGTAATTCTTTCGTATGCTGAAAAAAATCATGAAAACAATCATATCGTAGCATGTAAAATGATTTTATGGTGAAAAAAAACTCATATTATTGAACTGTTGAAAAATTTTACTAAAAAATGTCATAGTATAGTATGTCGAAAATTTTACGATGAAAAACATCAAATTTTTTTATGGTGACAAAATTCATGAAAACAATCATATTGTAGCATGTAACATGATTTTATGGTGAAAAAAAGTCATGTTATCTAATGTTGAAAAATTTTTCTAAAAAAGTCATAGTGTAGTATGTCAAAAATTTTACGAGGAAAACGTAATTTTTTGTACAATGAAAAAATTCATGAAAACGATCATATTGTAGCATGTAGAATGATTTTATGGTGAAAAAAACTCACATTATTGACTGTTGAAAAATTTTACTAAAAAATGTCATAGAATAGTATGTCGAAAATTTTACGATGAAAACGTAATTTTTTGTATGTTGACAAAATTCATGAAAACAATCATATTGTAGTATGTAACATGATTTTATGGCGAAAAAAAATCCTATTTTCGAATGTTTTATCTACAAAATGTCATAGTATAGTATGTCGAAAATTTTACGATGAAAACGTGAAATTTTTGTATGTTGACAAAATTCATGAAAACAATCATATTGTAGCATTTAACATGATTTTATGGCGAAAAAACTCATATTATTGAATGTTGAAAAATTTTACTAAAAAAATTTCACAATATAGTATGTCAAGAATTTTACAATGAAAACATAAAAAATTTTGTATCTTGAAAAAATTCATGAAAACAATCATTCTAGCATGTATAATTATTTTATGGTGAAAAAAATCCTATTTACGAATATTGAAAAATTTTCCAAAAAAAATGTCACAGTATAGTATGTCGAAAATTTTATGAGGAAATGTAATTTTTTCGTATCTTGAAAAAAATCATGAAAACAATCATATTGTTACATGTAAAATTATTTTATGGTGAAAAAAGTCAATGAATGTTGAAAAATTTTATTAAAAAATGTCATAGTATAGTATGTCGAAAATTTAACGATGGAAACTTTAAATTTTTCGATGTTGAAAAAATTCATGAAAACAATCATATTCTAGCATGTAAAATGATTTTATGGTGAAAAAAATTCCTATTTACGAAGGTTGAAAAATTTTACTAAAAAAATGTCATAGTATAGTATGTCAAGAATTTTACTATGAAAACATAAAATTTTTGTATCTTCAAAAAATTCATGAAAACAATCACATTCTAGCATGTAAAATGATTTTTTGGTGAAAAAATTCATTTAATCGAATGTTAAAAAAAATTATTAAAAAATGTCATAGCATAGTATGTCGAAAATTTTACGATGAAAATGTAATTTTTTTGTACATTGAAAAAATTCATAAAAACGATCATATTGTAGCATGTAAAGTGATTTTATGTTAAAAAAAACTCATATTATTGAATGTTGAAAAATTTTACTAAAAAATGTCATAGTATAGTATGTCGGAAATTTTATGATGAAAACGTAAAATTTTTGTAAGTTGAAAAAATTCATGAAAATAATTCTAGCATGTAAAATGATTTTTTGGTGAAAAAAAGTCATATAATCAAATGTTGAAAAAGTTTACTAAAAAAATGTCACAGTATAGTATGTCGAAAATTTTACGATGAAAATGTAATTCTTTTGTATGCTGAAAAAAATCATCAAAACAATCATATTCTAGCATGTAAAATGATTTTTTTTGGTGAAAAAAGTCATTTAATCGAATGTTGAATAATTTAATTAAAAATGTCATAGTACAGTATGTCGAAAATATTACGATGAAAAATGTCAAATTTTTGTATGCTGAAAAAATTCATGAAAACAATCACACTGTAGCACGTAACATGATTTTATGGTGAAAAAATCTAAAAATTTTTCCTAAAAAAATGTCATAGTATAGTATGTCGAAAATTTTACGATGACAACGTAATTTTTTTGTACAATGAAAAAATTCATGAAAACGATCATATTATAGCATGTAAAATGATTTTATGTGAAAAAAAAAATCCTATTTTCAAATGTTGAAAAGTTTTACTAAAATAATGTCTTAGGATAGTATGTCGAAAATGTTATGATGAAAATGTGAAATTTTTGTATGTTGAAAAAAATCATGAAAACAATCATATTATAGCATGTAAAATGATTTTATGTGAAAAAAAATCCTATTTTCGAATGTTAAAAAGTTTTACTAAAAAAATGTAAAAGTATAGTATGTCGAAAATTTTACGATGAAAACGTCAAATTTTTGTATGCTGAAAAAAATCATGAAAACAATCATATTGTAGTATGTAAAATGATTTTATGGTGTAAAAAACTTATTATTGAATGTTGAAAAATTTTACTTAAGAAATGTCACAGTATAGTATGTCGAAAATTTTACGATGAAAATGTGAAATTTTTGTATGTTGACAAAATTCATGAAAAAAATCATATTGTAGCATGTGACATGATTTTATGGTGAAGAAATCTCATATTATTGAATGTTAAAAAATTTTCCAAAAAAAGTGTCATAGTATGTCGAAAATTTTATGAAGAAAATGTTATTTTTTCGTATGTTGAAAAAAATCATGAAAACAATCATATTGTTACATGTAAAATTATTTTATGGTGAAAAAATTCATTGAATGTTGAAAATTTTTTTAAAAAAATGTCATAGTATAGTATGTCGAAAATTTTACGATGAAAAACATCAAATTTTTTTATGGTGACAAAATTCATGAAAACAATTTTTTTTTAAACTTTTTTCTTTTCTAATTTTTCATTTCATCATCTTTGTATATTGACAAATTCATAAGCACTGTACTTTACAATGATTTTATGGTGAAAAAAATAAGTCATGTTTTTTAATTTCCATATAATTCGATCATAATGTTCTTGAAAAAATTTATCCATTCGAAAAAATTGTCTAGTTTTTTTCCTTCACAGTGTAGTATGTCAAAAATTTTATTTATTCTTTTTTCCCACGAGGAAAACGTTTTTTTTATTTTTATTTTTTTTTTAATTTAAAAATTATTTTTTAATTTTTTTTTGTCCTATTTTCAATATTTTCCTAAAAATGTCAAGAAAGAATTTTGATAACAACAATTTTTTAAAAAATCATGTTGATTTTTATTTTTGTTTTTTTTGAAATTTTTTGGAATTTTTTTTTGTTGAAAAAATTAGAAAACAATCATATTGTAGCATTTAACATGATTTTATGGCGAAAAAAATCTTATTTTCGAATGTTATTTACCTTAAAAATGTCATAGTATAGTATGTCGAAAATTTTACGATGAAAACGTCAAATTTTTGTATGTTGACGAAATTCATGAAATCAAGCGTACTATAGCATTTAAAATGATTTTATGGTGAAAAAACTCATATTATTGAATGTTGAAAAATTTTACTAAAAAAATTTCACAATATAGTATGTCAAAAATTTTACAATGAAAACATAAAAAATTTTGTATCTTGAAAAAATTCATGAAAACAATCACATTCTAGCATGTATAATGATTTTATGGTGAAAAAAATCCTATTTACGAATGTTGAAAAATTTTCCAAAAAAAATGTCACAGTATAGTATGTCGAAAATTTTATGAAGAAAATGTAATTTTTTCGTATGTTGAAAAAAATCATGAAAACAATCATATTGTTACATGTAAAATTATTTTATGGTGAAAAAAGTCATCGAATGTTGAAAAATTTTATTAAAAAATGTCATAGTATAGTATGTCGAAAATTTAACGATGGAAAAGTCAAATTTTTGTATGTTGAAAAAAATCATGAAAACAATCATAGAAGGTAAAATGATTTTATGTGAAAAAAAATCCTATTTTCGAATGTTGAAAAGTTTTACTAAAAAAATGTCTTAGGATAGTATGTCGAAAATTTTACGATGAAAACGTAAAATTTTTTATGTTGACAAAATTCATGAAAACAATCATATTGTAGCATGTAAAATGATTTTATGGTGAAAAAAATCCTATTTTCAAATGTTTTACCTAAAAAATGTCATAGTATAGTATGTCGAAAATTTTATGATGAAAAAGTGAAATTTTTGTATGTTGAAAAAAAATCATGAAAACAATCAAATTATAGCATGTAAAATGATTTTATGTGAAAAAAAAATCTATTTTCGAATGTTGAAAGTTTTACTAAAAAAATGTCTTCGGATAGTATGTCGAAAATTTTACGATGAAAACATAATTTTTTTGTACGTTGAAAAAATTCATGAAAACAAGCATATTATAGCATGGAAAATGATTTTATGGTGAAAAAAGTCATTAAATCGAATGTTAAAAAATTTTATTAAAAGATGTCATAGTATAGTATGTCGAAAATTTTACGATGAAAACGTCAAATTTTTTATGCTGAAAAAATTCATGAAAACAATCATATTGTAGCATGTAAAATGATTTTATGGTGGAAAAAAACTCATATTGTTGAATGTTGAAAAATTTTACTAAAAAAATGTCATATATATAATATGTCGAAAATTTAACGATGGAAACGTAAAATTTTTTATGTTGACAAAATTCATGAAAACAATAATATTGTAGCATGTAACATGATTTTATGGCAACGAAATCTCATATCATTGAATGTTAAAAAATTTTCAAAAAAAATGTCATAGTATAGTATGTCAAAAATGTTATGAAGAAAATGTAATTTTTTCGTATATTGAAAAAAATCAGGAAAACAATCATATTGTTACATGTCAAATTATTTTATGGTGAAAAACCTCATCGAATGTTGAAAAATTTTATTAAAAAATGTCATAGTATAGTATGTCGAAAATTTAACGATGGAAAAGTCAAATTTTTGTATGTTGAAAAAATTCATGAAAACAATCATATTGTAAAATGATTTTATGGTGAAAAAAACTCATTATTGAATGTTGAAAAATTTTACTTAAGAAATGTCATAGTATAGTATGTCGAAAATTTTACGATGAAAACGTGAAATTTTTGTATATTGACAAAATTCATGAAAACAAGCATACTACAGCATGTAAAATGATTTTATGGTGAAAAAAAGTCATATTATCCAATGTTGAAAATTTTTACTTGAAAAATGTTATAGTGAAGTATGTTAAAAAATTTTACGATGAAAACATCAAATTTTTGTATGTTGACAAAATTCATGAAAACAATCATCATATAGTATGTAAAATGATTTAATGGTGAAAAAACTCATCGAATGTTGAAAAATTTTACTAAAAAAATGTCACAGTAAAGTATGTTGAAAATTTTACGATGAAAACGTAATTCTTTCGTATGCTGAAAAAAATCATGAAAACAATCATATCGTAGCATGTAAAATGATTTTATGGTGAAAAAAACTCATATTATTGAACGTTGAAAAATTTTACTAAAAAATGTCATAGTATAGTATGTCGAAAATTTTACGATGAAAAACATCAAATTTTTTTATGGTGACAAAATTCATGAAAACAATCATATTGTCGCATGTAACATGATTTTATGGTGAAAAAAAGTCATGTTATCTAATGTTGAAATTTTTTTCTAAAAAAGTCATAGTGTAGTATGTCAAAAATTTTATGATGAAAACGTAAGTTTTTTTGTACAATGAAAAAATTCATGAAAACGATCATATTGTAGCATGTAGAATGATTTTATGGTGAAAAAAACTCACATTATTGACTGTTGAAAAATTTTACTAAAAAATGTCATAGTATAGTATGTCGAAAATTTTATGATGAAAACGTCAAATTTTTGTATGTTGAAAAAAATCATGAAAACAATCATATTATAGCATGTAAAATGATTTTATGGTGAAAAAAATCCTATTTACGAATGTTGAAAAATTTTACTAAAAAAATGTCACAGTATAGTTTGTCGAAAATTTTACGAGGAAAACGTAATTTTTTGTACAATGAAAAAATTCATGAAAACGATCATATTGTAGCATGTAGAATGATTTTATGGTGAAAAAAACTCACATTATTGACTGATTGAATGTTAAATTTTCAAAAAAAATGTCATAGTATAGTATGTCAAAAATGTTATGAAGAAAATGTAATTTTTTCGTATATTGAAAAAAATCATGAAAACAATCATATTGTTACATGTGAAATTATTTTATGGTGAAAAAAGTCATCGAATGTTGAAAAATTTTATTAAAAAATGTCATAGTATAGTATGTCGAAAATTTAACGATGGAAAAGTCAAAATTTTGTATGTTGAAAAAAATCATGAAAACAATCATATTATAGCATGGAAAATGATTTTATGGTGAAAAAAGTCATTAAATTGAATGTTAAAACATTTTATCAAAAATCATAGTTTTGTATGTCGAAAATTTTACGATGAAAACAATTTTTTTGTACGTTGAAAAAATTCATGAAAACAAGCATATTATAGCATGGAAAATGATTTTATGGTGGAAAAAAGTCATTAAATCGAATGTTAAAAAATTTTATTAAAAAATGTCATAGTATAGTATGTCGAAAATTTTACGATGAAAAACATCAAATTTTTTTATGGTGACAAAATTCATGAAAACAATCATATTGTAGCATGTAACATGATTTTATGGTGAAAAAAACTCATATTATTGACTGTTGAAAAATTTTACTAAAAAATGTCATAGAGTAGTATGTCAAAAATTTTACGAGGAAAACGTAATTTTTTGTATATTGACAAAATTCATGAAAACAATCATATTGTAGTATGTAACATGATTTTATGGCGAAAAAAAATCCTATTTTCGAATGTTTTATCTACAAAATGTCATAGTATAGTATGTCGAAAATTTTACGATGAAAACGTGAAATTTTTGTATGTTGACAAAATTCATGAAAACAATCATATTGTAGCATTTAACATGATTTTATGGCGAAAAAACTCATATTATTGAATGTTGAAAAATTTTACTAAAAAAATTTCACAATATAGTATGTCAAGAATTTTACAATGAAAACATAAAAAATTTTGTATCTTGAAAAAATTCATGAAAACAATCATTCTAGCATGTATAATTATTTTATGGTGAAAAAAATCCTATTTACGAATATTGAAAAATTTTCCAAAAAAAATGTCACAGTATAGTATGTCGAAAATTTTATGAGGAAATGTAATTTTTTCGTATCTTGAAAAAAATCATGAAAACAATCATATTGTTACATGTAAAATTATTTTATGATGAAAAAAGTCAATGAATGTTGAAAAATTTTATTAAAAAATGTCAAAGTATAGTATGTCGAAAATTTAACGATGGAAAAGTCAAATTTTTGTATGTTGAAAAAAATCATGAAAACAATCATAGAAGGTAAAATGATTTTATGTGAAAAAAAATCCTATTTTCGAATGTTGAAAAGTTTTACTAAAAAAATGTCTTAGGATAGTATGTCGAAAATTTTACGATGAAAACGTAAAATTTTTTATGTTGACAAAATTCATGAAAACAATCATATTGTAGCATGTAAAATGATTTTATGGTGAAAAAAATCCTATTTTCAAATGTTTTACCTAAAAAATGTCATAGTATAGTATGTCGAAAATTTTATGATGAAAAAGTGAAATTTTTGTATGTTGAAAAAAAATCATGAAAACAATCAAATTATAGCATGTAAAATGATTTTATGTGAAAAAAAATCTATTTTCGAATGTTGAAAGTTTTACTAAAAAAATGTCTTAGGATAGTATGTCGAAAATTTTACGATGAAAACATAATTTTTTTGTACGTTGAAAAAATTCATGAAAACAAGCATATTATAGCATGGAAAATGATTTTATGGTGAAAAAAGTCATTAAATCGAATGTTAAAAAATTTTATTAAAAGATGTCATAGTATAGTATGTCGAAAATTTTACGATGAAAACGTCAAATTTTTGTATGCTGAAAAAATTCATGAAAACAATCATATTGTAGCATGTAAAATGATTTTATGGTGGAAAAAAACTCATATTGTTGAATGTTGAAAAATTTTACTAAAAAAATGTCATATATATAATATGTCGAAAATTTAACGATGGAAACGTAAAATTTTTTATGTTGACAAAATTCATGAAAACAATAATATTGTAGCATGTAACATGATTTTATGGTGAAAAAAATCCTATTTTCAAATGTTTTACCTAAAAAATGTCATAGTATAGTATGTCGAAAATTTTATGATGAAAAAGTGAAATTTTTGTATGTTGAAAAAAAATCATGAAAACAATCAAATTATAGCATGTAAAATGATTTTATGTGAAAAAAAATCTATTTTCGAATGTTGAAAGTTTTACTAAAAAAATGTCTTCGGATAGTATGTCGAAAATTTTACGATGAAAACATAATTTTTTTGTACGTTGAAAAAATTCATGAAAACAAGCATATTATAGCATGGAAAATGATTTTATGGTGAAAAAAGTCATTAAATCGAATGTTAAAAAATTTTATTAAAAGATGTCATAGTATAGTATGTCGAAAATTTTACGATGAAAACGTCAAATTTTTTTATGCTGAAAAAATTCATGAAAACAATCATATTGTAGCATGTAAAATGATTTTATGGTGGAAAAAAACTCATATTGTTGAATGTTGAAAAATTTTACTAAAAAAATGTCATATATATAATATGTCGAAAATTTAACGATGGAAACGTAAAATTTTTTATGTTGACAAAATTCATGAAAACAATAATATTGTAGCATGTAACATGATTTTATGGTGAAAAATATTGAATCCTAAAAATTTTCAAAAAAATGTTTTATTTTATTTTTAAACTTATTAAAAATTTTACCTAAAAAATGTCATAGTATAGTATGTCGAAAATTTTATGATGAAAAAGTGAAATTTTTGTATGTTGAAAAAAAAATCATGAAAACAATCAAATTATAGCATGTAAAATGATTTTATGGTGAAAAAAATATCTATTTTCGAATGTTGAAAGTTTTACTAAAAAAATGTCTTCGGATAGTATGTCGAAAATTTTACGATGAAAACATAATTTTTTTGTATGTTGAAAAAATTCATGAAAACAAGCATATTATAGCATGGAAAATGATTTTATGGTGAAAAAAGTCATTAAATCGAATGTTAAAAAATTTTATTAAAAGATGTCATAGTATAGTATGTCGAAAATTTTACGATGAAAACGTCAAATTTTTTCGTATGCTGAAAAAATTCATGAAAACAATCATATTGTAGCATGTAAAATGATTTTATGGTGGAAAAAAACTCATATTATTGAATGTTGAAAAATTTTACTAAAAAAATGTCATATATATAATATGTCGAAAATTTAACGATGGAAAACGTAAAATTTTTTTATGTTGACAAAATTCATGAAAACAATAATATTGTAGCATGTAACATGATTTTATGGCAACGAAATCTCATATCATTGAATGTTAAAAAATTTTTCAAAAAAAATGTCATAGTATAGTATGTCAAAAATTTTATGAAGAAAATGTAATTTTTTCGTATATTGAAAAAAATCAGGAAAACAATCATATTGTTACATGTCAAATTATTTTATGGTGAAAAACCTCATCGAATGTTGAAAAATTTTATTAAAAAATGTCATAGTATAGTATGTCGAAAATTTAACGATGGAAAAGTCAAATTTTTGTATGTTGAAAAAAATTCATGAAAACAATCATATTGTAAAATGATTTTATGGTGAAAAAAACTCATTATTGAATGTTGAAAAATTTTACTTAAGAAATGTCATAGTGAAGTATGTTAAAAAATTTTACGATGAAAACATCAAATTTTTGTATGTTGACAAAATTCATGAAAACAATCATCATATAGTATGTAAAATGATTTAATGGTGAAAAAACTCATCGAATGTTGAAAAATTTTACTAAAAAAATGTCACAGTAAAGTATGTTGAAAATTTTACGATGAAAACGTAATTCTTTCGTATGCTGAAAAAAATCATGAAAACAATCATATCGTAGCATGTAAAATGATTTTATGGTGAAAAAAACTCATATTATTGAACGTTGAAAAATTTTACTAAAAAATGTCATAGTATAGTATGTCGAAAATTTTACGATGAAAAACATCAAATTTTTTTATGGTGACAAAATTCATGAAAACAATCATATTGTCGCATGTAACATGATTTTATGGTGAAAAAAAGTCATGTTATCTAATGTTGAAATTTTTTTCTAAAAAAGTCATAGTGTAGTATGTCAAAAATTTTACGATGAAAACGTAAGTTTTTTTGTACAATGAAAAAATTCATGAAAACGATCATATTGTAGCATGTAGAATGATTTTATGGTGAAAAAAACTCACATTATTGACTGTTGAAAAATTTTACTAAAAAATGTCATAGTATAGTATGTCGAAAATTTTATGATGAAAACGTCAAATTTTTGTATGTTGAAAAAAATCATGAAAACAATCATATTATAGCATGTAAAATGATTTTATGGTGAAAAAAAATCCTATTTACGAATGTTGAAAAAATTTTACTAAAAAAATGTCACAGTATAGTTTGTCGAAAATTTTACGAGGAAAACGTAATTTTTTGTACAATGAAAAAATTCATGAAAACGATCATATTGTAGCATGTAGAATGATTTTATGGTGAAAAAAACTCACATTATTGACTGTTATTGAATGTTAAATTTTCAAAAAAAATGTCATAGTATAGTATGTCAAAAATGTTATGAAGAAAATGTAATTTTTTCGTATATTGAAAAAAATCATGAAAACAATCATATTGTTACATGTGAAATTATTTTATGGTGAAAAAAGTCATCGAATGTTGAAAAATTTTATTAAAAAATGTCATAGTATAGTATGTCGAAAATTTAACGATGGAAAATTCAAAATTTTGTATGTTGAAAAAAATCATGAAAACAATCATATTATAGCATGGAAAATGATTTTATGGTGAAAAAAGTCATTAAATTGAATGTTAAAACATTTTATCAAAAATCATAGTTTTGTATGTCGAAAATTTTACGATGAAAACAATTTTTTTGTACGTTGAAAAAATTCATGAAAACAAGCATATTATAGCATGGAAAATGATTTTATGGTGGAAAAAAGTCATTAAATCGAATGTTAAAAAATTTTATTAAAAAATGTCATAGTATAGTATGTCGAAAATTTTACGATGAAAAACATCAAATTTTTTTATGGTGACAAAATTCATGAAAACAATCATATTGTAGCATGTAACATGATTTTATGGTGAAAAAAAGTCATGTTATCTAATGTTGAAAAATTTTTCTAAAAAATGTCATAGTGTAGTATGTCAAAAATTTTACGAGGAAAACGTAATTTTTTTGTACAATGAAAAAATTCATGAAAACGATCATATTGTAGCATGTAGAATGATTTTATGGTGAAAAAAACATCACATTATTGACTGTTGAAAAATTTTACTAAAAAATGTCATAGAATAGTATGTCGAAAATTTTACGATGAAAACGTAATTTTTTTGTATGTTGACAAAAAAATCATGAAAACAATCATATTGTAGTATGTAACATGATTTTATGGTAGAAAAAAACATTCCTATTTTCGAATGTTAAAAATTTATCTACAAAATGTCACAGTATAGTATGTCGAAAATTTTACGATGAAAACGTGAAATTTTTGTATGTTGACAAAATTCATGAAAAAAATCATATTGTAGCATGTGACATGATTTTATGGTGAAGAAATCTCATATTATTGAATGTTAAAAAATTTTCCAAAAAAAATGTCATAGTATGTCGAAAATTTTATGAAGAAAATGTTATTTTTTCGTATGTTGAAAAAAATCATGAAAACAATCATATTGTTACATGTAAAATTATTTTATGGTGAAAAAATTCATTGAATGTTGAAATTTTTTTTAAAAAAATGTCATAGTATAGTATGTCGAAAATTTAACGATGGAAATGTAAAATTTTTGGATGTTGAAAAAATTCATGAAAACAATCATATTCTAGCATGTAAAATGATTTTATGGTCAAAAAAATCCTATTTACAAAGGTTGAAAAATTTTACTAAAAAAATGTCATAGTATAGTATGTCGAAAATTTTACGATGAAAACGTCAAAATTTTGTATGTTGAAAAAATTCATGAAAACAATCATTCTAGCATATTAAAGGATTTTATGGTGGAAAAAACTCATTTTATTGAACATTTAAAAATTTTACTAAAAAAATGTCATAATGTAGTATGTCAAATTTTACAAAGAAAACGTAATTCTTTTCTATGCTGAAAAAAAATCATGAAAACAATCATATTGTAGCATGAAAAATGATTTTATGTGGAAAAAAAATCCTATTTTCGAATGTTGAAAAGTTTTACTAAAAAAATGTCATAGTATAGTATGTCGAAAATTTTACGATGAAAATTTCAAATTTTTGTATGTTGACAAAATTCATGAAAAATCATATTGTAGCATGAAAAGATTTATGGAAAAAAAAAACATATTATCGAATGTTGAAAAATTTTACTAAAAAATGTCAAAGTGTAGTATGTCAAGAATTTTACTATGAAAACATAAAATTTTTGTATCTTCAAAAAATTCATGAAAACAATCACATTCTAGCATGTAAAATGATTTTTTCGGTGAAAAAATTCATTTTATCGAATGTTAAAAAAAATTATTAAAAAATGTCATAGTATAGTATGTCGAAAATTTTACGATGAAAATGTAATTTTTTTGTACGTTGAAAAAACGTATTAAAAACACTCAATTATTGAATGTCGAAAAAGTTTACTAAAAAAATGTCAAAGTATAGTATGTCGAAAATTTTACAATGTAAACGTATTTTTTTGTATGTTGAAAAAATTAATGAAAACAATCATATTCTTGAACGTAAAATTATTTTATGGTGAAAATAACTCATCGAATGTGAAAAATTTTACTAAAAAATGTCAGTATAGTACGTCGAAAATTTTACGATGAAAACATAATTCTTTTGTATGCTGAAATAATCCATGTAAACAATCATATTGTAGCATGTAAAATGATTTTGTGAAAAAAAATCCTATTTTCGAATGTTGAAAAGTTTTACTAACAAAATGTTTTATGATAGTATGCCGAAAATTTTACGATGAAAACATCAAATTTTTGTATGTTGAAATAATTCATGAAAACAATCATATTGTAGCACGTAAAATTATTTTATAGTGAAAAAACTCATTATCGAATGTTGAAAAAATTTACTTAAAAAATGTTATAGTATAGTATGTCGAATATTTTATGAAAAAAAGTCATAGTATATCTTAACATTTTGTGAAAAAAAACGTCATAGTATACTATGTCGAAAAAAGTCATAATATATCAAATATTTTTTTGAAAAGTCATAATATCGTTTGTTGAATACTTTAATTAAAAAAACTCAGTATAGTTTGTCAAATAATTTTATGAAAAACGTATAAAAAATAATATAGTATGTTGAAAAATTTTACGAGAAAATCTCACAGTATTGTACACCGAATAATTTCATGAAATATATAGTATAGTTTGTCGAATATTTTTATGAAAAAAAGTCATAGTATAGTATTTCAAAAACTTTTCATGAAAACGTCATCATGTAGTGCATCGAAAAATTTTACGAAAAAGTCATAATATAGTTTGTCGAGAAATTTGGTGACAAAATTCATAGGATAGTTTGTTGAATAATTTTTTGAAAACACTTTGAAATGTAGTTTGTCAAATAATTTTATGAAAAAAGTAATAATATAGTATGTAAAAAATATAAAAACAGGAAAAAGGGTCAGACCATCCCAAAAGAAAATATGAGAAAAAATGGGCCTCAACAAGAACCACAAAGAAAGGAGTGCTGGAAGATGTTTGTGCTCTGTGTGGCAATGGAGGGCACAAGGACAGGATTTTCTTCTGTAAGAAGTTCAAAGGGATGAAGCTACCTGAAAAGAAAACTGCTTTGAAAAAACTGGGAGCATGCAGAAAATGCCTGGGACGTCATGACGATGATGGATTCTGCAGAGAGACCTTCCTATGCAGAAAAAAAGACTGCAAAAAAGGATGAGGCCCCTCAGATCACCACTACTTTCTCTGCCCGAAGGGAGAACTTAAAAAGGGTCATGACGAGAAGAGTGGAAAAATCAGCAGAAGTAAAGGCAAGCTAACAGAAGAACAAGAGGAGTTCTTATCTGAACTTTCCCCAGAACTGGCAGAATGGTGCAGAAAAGCTTTCACCAACAAAACAGCAGTGGGAAAAAATACTGAGGACCAGTCCGAGTTGTTGAAGAGGAATGGGCTGGCAGAACTTCCGGTCATCATGATGCTGATGGACGTAACTGCAAATGCAGGGCAGAAGATTGGGACCCTCGTGGACCTTGCATCAGATACAAACTACATTAACCATAAGGCTGCTGATCGGCTGAGGTTGAAGAGTGAGAAGGTAACTTTAATTTTGCATGGAATTGGTGGAATGACCATGAAGGTGAACACTGAAAGATATGTCCTTAAAGTCAGAGTCAAGACTCCCAAAGGGACGGAGAGGGCTCATGAGCTTGTCTGCTATGGCCTGGATGAAATCACCAAGGTGCATAAAGTAATCCAACCTGAGAAATTGCAGGAGTTCTTCCCAGAGATCCAGCTTGATGAATTAAGAAGGCCAGAAGAAGTTGAACTTCTCATTAGCCACCGTGAGGGAAGACTTGCTCCACAAAGGGTGAGAGTTGTGGGAAATCTTGTCTTATGGGAGAGTCCCCTGGGAAAGACAGTGGCCAGAGCTCACCTTGATTTGTTCGAAGAAGTGGATGTGGCTGCGCACGAATCCAAAACACACTTTGCTCGTCACAGGACAGGACAGCTGCTGTCAAATATGAGGAGGTGGTGGAGGTGGGACAGCATTGGGGCTGCATGTGAGCCAAGGTGTGGAGGATGACGATGTGGGAACTGCCAACCGGGTGAAAAAGAAATGACTCTGGCACAGGAGAGGGAGCTTGAGATAATTGAAGAAGGCCTCACTTATGTCAAAGAAGATTCTCACTCAACATCTCCACACTGGGATGCTAAATATCCATGGACTGTAGATCCTGCTTCGCTTCCCAACAACAAAGCTGCAGTGCAGGCAACATTTTTGAGGACAGAAAGGCAGCTGAAGAGAGATCCAGAGTGGCAAGTGCCGTATGCAACCCAAATCCATGAAATGGTTGGACAAGGTGCTGCCATAAAACTCACTGAAGAAGTGGTGAATAACTGGAAAGGCCCAGTATGGTATGTAAGCCATCTAGTAGCACCAAATCCTCATTCAGTGACAACCCCAGTGAGGATTGTTTGGAACAGCAGCCAGAAATTCAAAGGGCTTAGCATGAATGATATTCTGCTGAAGGGACCAGATGTTCTCAATCCAATCAGAGCTGTTCTACTGAGGTTCAGAGGAGGTGTCCACGCAGTTTTAGGGGACATCAAGAAAATGTATAACTCAGTGTGGTTGGAGGAGCGTGAGATGCAATTGCACAGATTTCTCTGGAGAGACTGTCCAGAAAAAAAGATAAGTGAATATGCCATCACAAGAGCCAACATTGGGGACAGACCAGCCGGTTGCATTGCACAGTTAGCTATGCGGTTCACAGCGACACTGCCCATCTTTGCTCACCTGGAGGATGAACGCAGAGTCCTTGAAGAGGACAGCTATGTGGATGACATCTTAACCTTTCACAATGACCTGAAGAAACTGGACAAAATCACAGAAGGAGTTGAGGAAATCTTAAGAGCTGGAGGATTTTTTCTCAAACCATGGGTCCGGTCAGGGGAAAGTGGGAGGCAGGAAATGGAAGCAGGAGTCCTGAAAAAGGAAGTAAGACAATGTCAAACCCTGATTCTTCCAAATCAAATGATGAAGACAACAAAGCCCTGGGCATTGGATATCAAGTGGAGGAGGATAAACTCTACATGATGACATCAATTAACTTTTCCAAAAGGAAACAGAAACTGAGAGTTGGCAAGAATCTTCTCAAAGAGGAGGTGAGACCTGAGACGCCTAACCCACTGACTAGGAGGGAACTCCTGAGCCAGGTATCTGGGCTTTATGACCCAATTGGCTTTAGTTACACCCGCCAAACAGAAGGGGGCGATCCTTGTCAGAAAGGCATTCCAGGAAGGAGGTGGTGGCAAGCTGACCAGAGAAACCTGGGATAAACCACTGTCAAAGGGCCTCAGAGAAGAAGCCATTCAGTTGTTTGAGGAATATGTGGAGCTTGGACAGATTAAATTCCACAGGAGCCTCACACCAGCTGACTGGAAAGGCAAACCATGGGGGATCACATTCTCAGATGGAAGTGACAAAACCTATGGAGCTGTCATGTATTTGAGGTGGGAGACAAGTCAAGGGGTTGAAGTCCGGTTCGTGGAATCAAAAGCCAAGCTAACACCACTGGATCAAAAGGGAGAAGCCATCAAAGCAGAAATCTGTGGAGCTGTCTTTGCAGCCAGGATCAGGAAATATGTTGAGAAGCATGGGAAAATGGATGTTGAAAGATGGTTCCACCTAGTGGACAGTCAGACAGTCCTGGGGGCCATTCAAAGAGACAGCTATGGTTACCAGACCTTCTTCGCCGACAGAGTGGGTGAAATCCAGATGTCTGGACCAGCGCAAGACTGGTGGTGGATCCCTGGAGACCTGAACATTGCTGACATCATTACGAGAGGAGGCACTCCCGAAGATTTGAAGGAGAATTCCATATGGCAGTCTGGACCAGAGTTTCTGAAGCTGCCAGTGGATGAGTGGCCTATAAAGTCAGCTGGGGAGGTTGGAGCACATGCCAGGGAAAATGTTAACAGACTCCAGAAGAAGGCATTCTCAGCGGCACTGACAAGAGTTCAAGCAAAAATGGGTCAGAAAGACCACCTGCAGGCCCCTCAGGAAAGTCAAAAAAGTGAAATTCAAAAGGAGACTACATCCAATCCATTCCCTCTTCAAAGAAGGAAGCCTGCTGGCTGGGTGATAAAGAATCTTCTCGATGTGAAAAAATTCAGCAGCCTATCCAGACTGGTCAAAGTCATCGCCTGGGTGTGGCGAGCTGCCAAGAAGTGGCTGGAGAAGAAAGGTCAGACTAGAGGACAGTCAAAGTGGGAGGCGAGGTCAATCAAAGAAAAGGCCAAGGAAGCTGTGCTGACTCTAGAAGAACGTGAGGATGCGCTTCATTGCAGCCCAAGAAGGTGTCACGTTCCCACACACCACTCTGAGCAGGTTGGCAGTATACAAAGATGTGGACTCTGGACTCCTAGTTTGTGGAGGCCGGATTCAGATGTTTGATGAAGACAAGACTGCAGTGCCAGTTTTACCATATGAAGAATGGTTGTCAACTTTGTTGGCTGAAGAAGCCCACAAAGTGAACCATGAGGGTGTAGCAGGGACCCTTCTCAGGATAAGGAAAAGGGCCTGGGTGATAAAAGGTCGTCAGCTTGCAAAGAAAATAGTGGACAGCTGTGTGATCTGCCGGAAAAACAACGCAAAGCAGTGTCAGCAGATCATGGGTGACCTTCCACCAGAGCGATCAGGCCCAGCTGCACCATTTGAATTTACAACCATGGACCTGTTTGGACCATATGAGGTTCAGGATGAGGTAAAGAAAAGGGTCAAGCTTAAAGTCTGGGGAATTGTCATCTGTGGTATGGCTTCAAGAGCTATACACACTGATGTGGTCAGCGATCAGTCATCAGAGGGATTCCTGCTGGCATACCATAGGTTCACGTCACTGAGAGGGCACCCCAGAAAACTGTGGTCTGAACCAGGAGCAAACTTTGTGGGGGCAAAACCTGCTCTGGAACAGCTGCACAGATTTCTGGACCACCTGAACAAACCGCGGCTTGAGGATGTTGCTGCCAGACATGGGACGGAGTGGTCTTGGAAAATCCACCCTACAGACTCTCCCCATAGGAATGGAGCAGCAGAGGCAGCTGTCAGAATAGCGAAACGGGCCTTAAGCAACCTTTGTGGAGTTGGAGTTTTCACATGCGGGGAATTCCAAACGTTTCTCTTCATGGCAGCCAACCTGGCAAATGAAAGGCCCATTGATGCCAGAGTTCAAAGCAGGGAAGACTGCGTGGAGTATATCACCCAAAATTCCCTTTTACTAGGTAGGACCAGTCCTAGGGTGGATCCATGAGACTTCCAGTTTGATGGGTACCCATACAAGAGACTCCAAAGTATTCAGAGAGAGGTCAGCAGATTCTGGGAGAGGTGGTGCCAGCTGGCTGGTCCTAATCTGTTTGTAAGAAACAAATGGCACACCAAGGTGCGAAATGTTGCGGTGGGAGATGTGGTTTGGCTGGCTGACCAAAATGCCCTGAGAGGTCAATACAAATTAGCCAGAGTGGTCAGTGTCAATACTGATGGCAAAGGCATCGTAAGAGATGTACATGTGAGAACCTTTCCCAGCTACCCTGTCTCACTTGCCAAGCCAATCAAAGGAGGAGCCATGAAACCGAACAGTGATGGAATCAAGAAACTCTCATCAAAAATTCCTACAACAATTCTTCATAGGGATGTCAGGCGCCTTGTTATCTTACTTCCTGTCGAAGAACAGTAAGAGGCTTAGAAGAATGGTGTGACCTCATGGTTTAAAAAACCAAGAGCTCAAGTGGGAGGTGTTGAGATGAATCTCAAAGAAAGAAAAACCCCTTGATCAACCAGCTCATCTCATCACTACTACACGTCCCAGAATGCATCACTGAGCAGAGCAGAGCAGGCTGCTAATCACTGAAGTAAGGCCACCTGTGAGGAAGGCAGCTCTCACTCTGCACTGGAAATGGACAATGAAACACCTCGACAAGAGTAAAAGGCAATTCAGCACATGGTTCCTCCCAAAGACATCACTGGTATTGTTGAAACCTTGATTTGATTATATTTGATGGTCGAGAGATTTGTGTTTGTTCATGCATTACTTATTTGTTTGAATTTTCAAACTGGCAATTATTTCCTCACTGTAAGCGTCTTGTAAATGTGAGTATAAATTACAGAGAACGTACATTTTTTACTTAAGTGTAGGAATTGTTTGCTCAATTGGCTGCATGTATTTCAGTTTGGATTTGTTTTAGGAAATGTGCAGCTCTTTTTAAGTTGTTGTTGTTAAAAAATAAATAAAAAATTTAAAAGAAAAATTAAGTGCTTGGGCACACATTTTGCAGAAAGTAATATGTAAATATATATGCAAATGTTAATTTAAAAATGTTTCACTATTTTAACATTTTATGGTTAAATAGTCAGGTTAAAACAATTAAATAGTTAAGTTGAAACAATAAAATATTTAAGTTAAAACAATTGAATACATAAGAGTTAAAAAAACAGTTAAAATAGTCATTGATTGATTGATTTCTGTCCTTAATGATTTCTATCTTTTATGATGATTGATGCACTGTAAAAAATATTCCACTAAGAAATTTGATTGCGGAGGACATTCTTGAGTTTGATCTGTAACTATTTTTGATTAATTGATTGATCATTTTGGTCACTTTGTAAGCAAAAATATCAAACTGGTGGATGCTTTGGTTTGTTTTAATGAGTGACTTGTGACTAATTTGTTTGTTTTGTGTCTTGAAGGTTTTCAACCTGATGCAATCCAACCAATCAAATCGTCAAACATGAAAATAAAATTAAAGATTGAGTTGGAATTGAAGAGTTGTTCTAGCGTCCTTTGGAGTTTATGGAACCAGGCCATTTCAAGTTGGGCAGGAGCTGAAATAGAGCCGATAACTTGACATATAGCATGTCAAAAAAAAAGTCATAGTATAATATGTCGAAAAAAGTCAGAGTCATAGTATGTTAATTAAAGTCATAAAAAGTCATCGTATAGTATGTTGAAAAAGTCATAAAAAGTCAAAGTATAGTATGTTGGAAAAAACTCACAGTCATAGTGTGACGAAAAAAGTCATAGTATAGTATGTCAAAAAAAAGCTACAGTATAGTATATCGGAAAAAGTCAAAGTACAGTATATCATGAAATGCCATAGTATAGTATGTTGAAAAAAGTTAGAAAAAGTCATATGTAATAAAAATTCATTGTATGGTACATCCAAAATTTTCATGAAAAATGTCAGTGTAGTTTGTCAAAAACAGTTGTAGTGTAATGTACTGAAAAATTTCATGAAGTCATAGTATGGTATGTTGTTAAACTTAATCAAAAAAGTCATAATATGTCAAAAAATCCATGAAATACATCATAGCATAGTTTGCAAAAAGATATTAGAAAGTCACAGTATATTAAGTCGAAAAAATTGAATGAAAGTCATAATATAGTATGTTGCGTCTAAGCATTTTATGAAAAGTCATAGTATCTAATTAAATTTTATGAAAAAAAATCATTGTCTAGTATAGTAAAATTGTTCTGTTTTATGTGATAAAAGGTCATACTGTAGTAAGTCATAAAACTTCATAGTGTAATAAGTCATTAAAAGTTAGTGTCACAAAAGGTCGTCGTATACGAAGTCATAACGTTAGTGTCATGTCATAAAAGGTCACAGTGTAGTAGGTCATAAAAAGTTAGTGTCATGTCATAAAATGTCATAGTGTAGTAAGTCAGAAAAAGTCAGTGTCATATGTCATAAAATGTCATAGTGTAGTAAGTCAGAAAAAGTCAGTGTCGTATGTCATAAAATGTCATAGTGTAGTAAGTCAGAAAAAGTCAGTGTCGTATGTCATAAAATGTCATAGTGTAGTAAGTCAGAAAAGGTTACGGTGTAGTCACTCACTCATTCATCTTTAACCGCTTATCCAGGGTCAGGTCGTAGGGGCAACAGCTCCAGCAGGGGACCCCAAAGTTCCCATTCCCGGGCCACATTAACAAGCTCTGACTGGGGGATCCCGAGTCGTTCCAGGAGGGATATAATCCCTTTCAACGCAAAGGAGCAGCAGCTCTACTCTGAGTCCCTCACAGATGACTGAGCTTCTCACCTTATCTCTAAGGGAGATGCCAGCCAACCTCCTGAGAAAACCCATTTCAGCCGCTTGTACCTGCAATCTAGTTCTTTGGGTCCTGACCCAGCCCTCATGACCATAGGTGAGAGTAGGAACGAAGACTGACCGGTAGATCCATAGCTTTACCTTCCAGCTCAACTCTCTCTGCGTCACAACGGTGAAGTACAGCGACTGCAACACCACCCCACTGCTCCAATGCTCCAGCCAGTCTCACGTTCCATTGTCCCCTCACTCTGGAAAAAGACTCAAAGATACTTGAACTCCTTCACTTGGGGTAAAGACTCATTCCCTACCCAGAGTAGACAATCCATCTGTTTCCTGATGAGAACCATGGCCTCAGATTTACAGATTTACAGGTGCTGATCCTCATCCCAGCCGCTTCACACTCGGCTGCAAACCAATCCAGTGAGTGCTGGAGGTGGCAGACCGATGATGCCAGCAGAACCACATCATCTACAAAAAGCAGAAATCTTCAGCACACCGATCTGCAAACCCTCCTCCCCCCGCCAACCCCCACCAAAAACGAGTCCAACTTACTGCTGAGAACCCAAAGACAGCTTTTGCTTTGGGAATAAAGAGATTGCATGGCCCTGAGAAGTGACCCCCTCACCCCATCCTCCTGCAACACCTTCCACAGTGTCTTCCGGGGGACCCGGTCATATACCTTCTTCAAGTCCAAAAAGCACATGTAGAGTGGATAGGCGTACTCCCAGGCCCCCTCCAGGATCCTAGCGAGAGTGAAGAGCTGTTCTGATGTTCCACGGCCTGGACAAAATCCGTATTGTTCCTCTTCAATCCGAGGTTCGGCTATCAGCCAAACCCTCCTTTCCAGCACCCTGGAGTAGACTGTACCAGGGAGGCTGACTAATGTGATACCCCTGAAATTGGCACACACTCTCTGGTCGCCCTTTCTGAACAGGGGGACCACCACCCACACCTCTACAATAGAGGGCGTATCAGGCAGGTTCAGGAGTTCCTCAAAGTGCTCCTTCCACCGCCCGATTACCTCCTCAGTTGAGGTTAACAGTGTCCCACCCTTACTGCACACAGCTTGGATGGTTCCCCATTTCCCTCTACTGAGGTGCCAGACGGTTTTCCAGAAGCACCTTGGTGCCGACCAAAAGTCCTTCTGCATGGCTGCTCAGAACTCCTCCCACATCTGCTGCTTTACAGCAGCGACTGCTACTCTACAGGCCTGTCTGTGCCTTGCAACTGCCTCCGGAGTCTTCCGAAATAATGTATCCTGGAAGGGCTCCTTGTTCAGTCGAATGGCTTCCCTGGCCATTGGTGTTCACCATGGTGTTCGAGGTTTACCGCTCCTTGAGGCACCTCAGACGCTCAGGCCACAGCTCACTGCCGCAGCTTCAGCAATGGATGCTTTGAAGATTAAAGTCATAAAAGGTCATAGTGTACTATGTCATAAAAAGACACAGTGTAGTAAGTCATAAAAAATAGGTCAGCCTTACTATAACAGTATAGTAAGTAATAGTGTACCAGGAACAAAAGGTGATGATCAAAGGCAACACCTGCTGTCATGATGTAACATTTGTCGTCCAGGCGATGTTATGTCACACAAGCCAGGCTGTGTATTTATTTAACTGATGAACTTTATTCGTCACAAAGTATAACTACTGTTTACCCTGCACTTCTTCACTGTATGGTAGGCAGTAGTGGAGCATCGTCTCTGGGTGGACTAAACGGGTCAATCTCTTTGACGATCCTCTCAGCAATGGTTCTGCTGTTGGCTGCAACAATTCTTCTGGACATAAGGTCTGCCTCTCCTCCTGAACACAGAATGTCTTAATGTCAATATGTCCATCTGGCTCATCAGCAGAAACACTGAACTTGTATTTGAGCATCGTTACCCTCCACGTCCATCAGGACCCCTCCAGCCTCTGTGACAATCAGTGAGCCAGCAGCCAGGTCCCAGACGTGCATCCCGATCTCGTAATACGCTTCAACACAGCCGGATGCCACCAGACACATGTTGATGGCTGCAGTTCCTGCACCACGCACCCTGGAAACATACATATACTGTTAAGCATATACATTTAGATACAACATCAACAGTATTCCTGCTGTACTATTACCCATGCACAGGGATGCAGAGGATCCTCCTTAGGCTTGAGAAGATTTTCTCTACAGCGTCAGGGTCTCTGTTGGATCCAAACTCTGTGGCGATGATAGACTGTTTAATGTCTAACAGAGAAAAAACAGACGTCAGATTGTAGACTCGATTGGATCGGAGCATTACGACATCATATTCTGTTACATCTTGTACTAACAAAAAATCAGTGCTTTTAATCTCATAAGAAGAACAGGTGTGATGATGTTAGCCAACTGTTTCTGCTCCAGAGCTTTCTGAACATGTAGACTCATCCTGATGGCTTATTGATGACTAAATCCTTATATTGTTGACTCCTGACCTTCCTGGTCAGAGACCTGCAGTGGCTCTCCATTACAAAATGCTCCCTTCCCTCTTCTCGCTGTGTACATCTTATCCTCTAGACAACTGTAGACCACACCGAACTCCACCTGAAGATGGGCAGAGAGAGGCAGCACAGCTGTAAACCAACGGGCTGTAGTAATAGTAGGTCATAGTAAAGCAGGTTATTGTATATCAAGTCATAGTATAGCAAGTCATAGTATAGTAGATCATAGTATAGCAATTCATAGATTAACAAATCATAGTATAGCTGGTTATACTATAGCAGGCCATAGTACATAAAGTCATAGTACAGTAGGTCATAGTATAGCTTGTTATAGTATAGCAGGTTATAGTATAGGAAGTCCTAATATAATAGGTCATAGTATAGCTGGGTATAGTATAGCAGGCCTTAGTACAATAGGTCATAGTATAGTAGGTCATAGTACAGCAGGTTCTAATTTACAGTAGCAGGCCATAGTATATCAGGCCTTAGTGCAGTAGGTCATAGTATAGCAGGTCATAGTATATCAAGTCATAGTAATTCAAATCATAGTAAAGCAGGTCATAGTATAGCAGGCCTTAGTACAGCAGGTCATAGCTATAGCAAGCCATTGCTATAACAAGCCATTGCTATAGCAAGCCTTAGTATAGTAGGTCATAGTATAGTAGGTTATAGTATCGCTGGTTATAGTACAGCAGGTCATAGTATAGCAAGCCTTGGTATAGTAGGTCATAGTATAGCTGGTTATAGGACAGCAGGCTTTACTATAGTAGGTGACAGTATCGCAGGTTATAGTACAGTAGGTCATAGTATAGCAAGTCACAGTATAGCAAGTCGCAGCATAGTAGGCGATAGTATAGCAAGTCATAGTGTAGCAGGCCATAGCTTTGTAGGTTATAGTATACCAGGTCATTATATACTATACTAGTTCACAGTATAACAGACCATAGTATAGTCCATCATAGAATAGCAGGTTGATGTATAGAAATCATAGTATATCAAGTCATTGTATAGCACATCACAGTAAAGCAGGTGATAGTACAGCAGGTCATAGTATAGCAACTTATAGCAGCTCATAATATAACAGGTCACAATATAGCAGGTGATAGTATAGCAAGTCACAGTATAGTAGGTGATAGTATAGCAAGTCATAGTATAGCAAGTCACAGTTAAGCAGGTCATAGGATAGGAAGTCATAGTATAGCTTGTTATAGTATAGCAGTCCATAGTATAGCAGGCCATTGTATAGCAAGACTTAGTACAGTAGGTCATAGTATAGTAGGTAATAGTACAGCAGATTTTACTATAGTAGGTGACATTATCGCAGGTTATAGTATAGTAGGTCATATTATAGCAAGTCACAGTTAAACAGGTCATAGTATAGGAAGTCATTGTATAGCAGGTTCTAGTATACAAGCCAAAGTATATTAGGTGATTATACAGTAAATCATAGTACAGCAAGCCATAGTATAGTAGGCCATAGATTTGTAGGTCATAATATAGCAGGTCATATTATAGTAGGTTACAGTATATCAAGTTGTAGTATATCAAATCATAGCATAGCAGGTCATAGTATATCAAGTCATAGTATAGCAGGTCACAGTATAGGAGGTTATAGTATAGTAAATCATAGAATAGTAAGTCATGGTATAAAAATGAAATAGGAGTACAACAGACATTACTATTCAAATGAAAGTAGCAGGATGTGTACCGTTGCATTGGGCTGACTTCCATATACATTAAGTCGTTGTATAATAGGACAAATACACATGTATATAATGTATATAATGTATATGTCCACTGTATGTTCATACTGTGTATACTGTGTGTGTAGATCAGTAATGAACTGAACTCACCTGTTTATTGACAGAGAAGCCGATGGAAACAGCAACAAAAGGAAATCTGTTAAAAAGAAAATGGTGTTAATGATCATTAATTATCATTAATAATAGTAATATTCAAAATTAAAGTCACTGTGTTGCTAATTATTAATCTGTATAACCACTATTAATATGGTGGGGGTTCAATACAATATCGCTCTACTGTGTCCATTGTGTTGTATGGACTATCAGACCAACAGGGAAACTTTATCATTTCTAATATTTAAAATTCAGGTGAAGTGGCCCTTTAAATTATGAAGAAACCTTGAAAATCGTTTTGATTTCATGCTGACACAATAAACAAACATGACTGAGTCAGCTGATTATGATGACATGATGATGTCCGTGTGCTTCAGTCAGTCACTTCAATAAAAGGAACCCACGCGTGAACAAAGTTGGTGGTCCCGTCGATCGGGTCGATGATCCAGGTGGGACTGTCGGTCAGCTCCAGACGCTCACCCGCCGCTACAGACTCTTCCCCTATGAACCTGAGGGTCAGAGGCCAGAGGTCAAAAAACAACTGGAGTATTAGTTCCTACAGGAGAGCCCAGTAGAACCCAGTGGAACCCGGTAGAAGCTGTGTAGTGGGTATTTGGGTATTTCAGGACGCAGACTTCACCTGCAGCCACTGACTCCTCCCCTATAAACCTGAGGAGGATACCTGATACCATCACCACGTTACACTTAACGTATAACAGGTTCAAAACATAAAACTGCATACACATAAACCTTACAAACACAAACAAACACACACACACACACACACACACACACAAATATATAAACATATATGAACCTCTTTGATTTATTAGTTTGATTTACTATTAATTTCTTAAAGAACCAGTGTGTAACTATTAGCATGTTTTCTTTAGTGTATAAACAGCTGATAATAAGACACAGAAACCTCTGATGGTCTGATCAATCACTGATATTCTAGAGATAAACTGACTTCTGATCCTCTAGATCTCTGGTTCCTCTGAACAGTCACTGATATAAACTAGTTCTAGGTTCTAGTTAGATCCTACATGTCTCCAGATGTTCCACACTGTTCCTTTTAATCCTTTCTGTTTCAGTTTGTTTTAACTGTTTATTTTATGAGAATAAGGGAACTCTATTATTATCAGTTGAGTATTGATCAGGGGAACTGATCAACTATCAATAACACCAACAGTGAGGGAGGTGGAGCTTCTTACCTGTGTGAGGGGAATTTCTCCTTCACTGATTGGATGATGAGTTGCTCCACCTTCTGGTCAGTTGTTGTCACCAAATCAACCGACGAACTCTTCGTCATCACCTTCCTGTCGTCCTGCAGAGCGTCACGAACCACCTGATCCAAACACAGGACACGAAGCTGAGACGGCACAGTGGACGGACGCCATGTCTCCAGCTCCTCCTCCATGTGTGTACATAGGCTGGATATACACACTGAAACACACAGTGTCTGACCTGTCCGGCTCTTCGTGCGGCGGCAACGGCGTGGTCCATGGCGTTCTGCCAGAGGTCGGCCATGTTGGAGGAGCAGCTCCTAATTAGAAAAAAATACATCAACTATTATAATAAAAAATTATAATATAGCATTATAACAAAATTACAACACCATAATGATGTGATAATAACATGATAATGTGATAAAAGCATAACGTGATTAACATGATAATAATAATGCAATGGTAGTGTGATAATAACACCTTAATAATGTGTTTAATACAGGAGAAGAAGAAGAAGAAAAGAAAATATTCCTTTTTTTTTCCCCCTTGGGGAAATTTAATTTTTTCACTCTGTTTTTAACTTATACACGGTACATGCAGACCCGAACACACACATGCACAAACATGCAACAATGGAGAGATGTCAGAGTGATGGGGCTGCTCCTGACAAACGCCCCGAGCAGTTGGGGGTTTGGTGCCTTGCTCAGGGGCACCTCGGCAGTGCCCAAGAGGTAAACTGGCACCTCTCCAGCTACCAGTTCACACTCAGTTCTTGGTCCATGTCGGGACTTGAACCGGTGACCCTCTGTTCCCAAGACAACTCCCTACAGACTAGCACTCCGCCCCCAATACATGATAATAACAATAAAGCAATGAAAATGTGATAATAACACCCTAATAACATGCTAAACATGATAATGACAATGATAACGTAATAATAACGTGATAATAAACCCAAATACGTGATAATGCAATGATAATGTGACAATAACATCTTAATAACACATTAAATACATGATAACACTAATCATGCAATACACAATAACACAATGATAATGTGACAATAACATCTTAATAACACATTAAATACATGATAACACTAATCATCAATAACACAATAACCAATGATAATGTGACAATAACATCTTAATGACGTGCTAAATGCATGATAATGACATCATGACATAATGTGATAATAATGTAGGGCTGGGGTGATTCGTCAACATAGTCGATTACATAAATATGAGGACTTACATAACGTGCGTCGACACATTGGATCAAGTAATGAAAACAATCCTGGTCCAAGCATGCATTGTGATTCCCCACAGTGCAAGAACATCAGAACGAGCTGAGAACATCAGAACGAGCTGAGAACAGCTGAACGAGCTGAGAACATCAGAACGAGCTGGGAACATCTGAACGAGCTGGGAACATCAGAACGAGCTGAGAACAGCTGAACGAGCTGAGAACATCAGAACGAGCTGGGAACAGCTGAACGAGCTGGGAACATCAGAACGAGCTGGGAACATCAGAACGAGCTGGGAACAGCAGAACGAGCTGAGAACAGCAGAACGAGCTGAGAACAGCTGAACGAGCTGAGAACAGCAGAACGAGCTGAGAACAGCTGAACGAGCTGAGAACATCAGAACGAGCTGAGAACAGCTGAACGAGCTGAGAACATCAGAACGAGCTGGGAACAGCAGAACGAGCTGGGAACAGCTGAACGAGCTGAGAACAGCTGAACGAGCTGAGAACAGCTGAACGAGCTGGGAACATCTGAACGAGCTGGGAACAGCTGAACGAGCTGAGAACATCAGAACGAGCTGAGAACATCTGAACGAGCTGGGAACATCAGAACGAGCTGGGAACAGCTGAACGAGCTGAGAACAGCTGAACGAGCTGAGAACATCAGAACGAGCTGAGAACAGCTGAACGAGCTGAGAACATCAGAACGAGCTGGGAACATCTGAACGAGCTGGGAACAGCTGAACGAGCTGAGAACATCAGAACGAGCTGAGAACATCAAAACGAGCTGAGAACAGCTGAACGAGCTGAGAACAGCTGAACGAGCTGAGAACAGCTGAACGAGCTGAGAACATCAGAACGAGCTGAGAACATCAGAACGAGCTGAGAACATCAGAACGAG
>CAMQGK010000485.1:9262500-9280000 GCA_947000775.1 Pterois miles | reverse complement strand
TGAAACAGACCTGAACACCGCAGCGAGTTAAACTCGGAGGTTTCAGACGAGGAGGGGTTAACGTGAAGGAGGAGCCGCTTCCACCGGAACTAACATGTAAGTAAGAACACAATCAAACAACAGTGAATCAGTAAATCATCTCACCGGCTCTCCGTCTGCTGATAATCGATTATCCTCCGCTGCTGCTGCTGCGGTCAGCGGCTCCACACTTCCGGGTTTCTTCTTCTTCTCGTGCCGCGGAGTGCTGCTGCCTCCTGCTGATGAACCACAGTTCAGTCCTCCTGTGTGAAAATACACCTTTTTTTATTTTTTTTTTTTTATTATTTAAGCTTTATCAACAAATATACAAACAATATGACAGAACATTCCATCGGAACAGGTGCAGTTTAAGTAAACATACAAGATGAACAAGTAATGACAACAGAAATGAACGGCAGTAGCTCAGTCTGTAGGGAGTTGGCTTGGGAACCGGAGGGTCACCGGTTCAAGTCCCGACATGGACCAAGAACTGAGTGTGAACTGGTAGCTGGAGAGGTGCCAGTTTACCTCTTGGGCACTGCCGAGGTGCCCCTGAGCAAGGCACCAAACCCCCAACTGCTCGGGGCGCTTGTCAGGAGCAGCCCCCTCACTCTGACATCTCTCCATTGATGCAGGTATGTGTGTCCTGTTTGTGCATGTGTGTGTTTCAGGTCTGTGTGTTCTGTGTATAAGTAAAACAACAGAGTGTAAAAGAATTGAATTTCCCCTCGTGGGACAAATAAAGGTTGTTCTTCTTCTTCTTCTTCTTCTTCTTCTTAAATTCAAATTAAATTAGCTAGGGCTTGTTTTTCATATTAGGGATGGGACGGTTCATAAAATTCACGGATCGGTTCGGTTCACGGTTTGGGGTCGTGGTTTTCGGTTTGATACGGTACAGCGGTAAACGGTATTTATGATACAGCAAGGAGGCCAATTTCAATTTCAATTTGAACATCTTTTCATTTATTTGCCAAAATAAGTCGACTGTTTGCCTGAACAACAGCAGACTAGGCTAACATGAGGAACAAGAGCCACTGTGTTAAATAATTAATAAATAAAGGATAATTATAGGCTCAAGCTATCAACATAAAGTACATCAGGGCAGCCAGAACTAGACCTTTTTAAACAGCAGTAACACATGTCTCTATATTCCCTGATATTTAAATAATAACAATAAAACACACAGAGGCTCAGGCCATCAACATAAAGAGCATCATAAACCAAACACATTGATCCAGATCAGCTCTGCTCTGTTCACTGTCCTCTTCTGGACTGAGGCTTCAGATGTGGTTCCTGGGACCACTGTATCCGGTTGGTTAGCCAGCAGCTGTTTCTCAGTCTGGAAGCTGAAGTCCCACAGGATCTTAGCCCTGTTGTTCTCCACCACCTTCGGTGGTATGTCCCATTGGGATCTGGGTGCCTCTCTTTGAGACCATCCGGCCACATTTGTTGAACCCGAATGACATCCCTATGTCATCGCTGTAGATCCTGGTGGTGTGGATCAGTGAGTCGATTTCTCGCTCATTCCTGGCGTACAGCTTGATGTCATCTACGTAGAGCAGGTGGCAGATTGTTGCCCCACTATATACAGTAATATATAATTATTATATATATATATACATATATGTATATATATATATACATATATGTATATATATATATATACATATATGTATATATATATATATACATATACGTATATATATATATATACATATATGTATATATATATATACGTATATATACGTATATATATATACATATACATATATACTAGGGCTGTCAGTTTAACGCGTTAATTAGATTAATTAATTACGCTGCAAATTAACGCGCTATAAAAATGAACGCAATTAATCATGAGTGGCAAGTTAATGCGCAAACATTTTAAATTTGGCCCATTGAGTGACCCGTAGGCTGCAGTGGCGTCACTTCGTACCTGCGCCACTAGTCAAAGGCAGGGTGACTGACAACAGAGATGGACGCGACACAGGAGAGCGAGGCGAGCCCACTCGGACCTGTCACTCGGACTCGGACTCGGACTAGGAGCAGCGGGGGCCTCTAGCTGATGAACAGCTGTCCTCTCCTCCTACCTGGCTACCGCTGCCACGTCTGGGCCAGGTGAGAGACTCTTTTCACTGCAGGTAACATCATTGAAAAGAAGAGAGCAGCCTCACACTCACACAATGTAAACAAGCTTGTTTGTCTGAGCAACTGGCTCAAGGACACATAGAGTTGTCTGTTGTCAGTTCCTGTAACGTTAGCTGACCCTTTTAAAGGAAATGCTGTTGGCATCTTGCTATTGATGTTGCCTTATTTAGAGGCATGTTATACTATTCATTTTGAATTGCTGTATTGAGTCAGCTTTAGTATTCATTTTGATTGAGAGTCTGCTTATGTGCCTATTTGAGACTCAGCCTTATTTTATTTCTGAATTTTATTGATTTTATTTAACTGTATTTGTATTGCATTTTAGAGAAATGCATCTGGCCTAATTGGTTTGCTGATGTGCTTGACCTTTTTTCTTTTGAATTTCATTGATAAAGCACACTTAACCAATAAAAATGTGGATTTCAACTCTTCTCTTCTTGGTGTATTCTATTGATTAGTCATGCACTACAATTTCGTAATGTCCTAGAATTCAAATTCTTTATTTGGGGGCCTTTAGCAGGTATGAGATTAAAATACGATTAATTAGATTAATTAATTACAAATCCTGTAATTAATTAGATTAATTTTCTTAATCGCCTGACAGCACTAATATATACATATCTCTATATATGTACATATATACATATATGTATACATATTCATTCATTCATGTCATCGTCCCTGCAGGTTCTGTTTCCTCGTGAATCATGGCAGCGCTTATTATCATGGTTCTTGACGTCCACTGCTACTGTTATTATTATTATTATTATTATTATTATTATTTTGTCATATTGTTTTTATTGCAGTTATTGTTGTTGTGCGTCTCTCTCTAGATACAACTGTTTTTAAGAGTAAAAGGGGAAAAACATATACAGTTGACATGCAGTATCTGACACCATCAAAATGCTATTTAACCATAAAATGGATTAAATTATGTTACACAAAAAACAGGATACCTCACTTACAAAAGGTAACCCTGCTGCTGTCAGACCAGACTGAATGACTAATGAATGTCTTCATGAGCTTAGTCTTAATTACAGCACAGATTCCTTCATGTGTTCATCAATAAAGAAACATTTCACTGATTCCTTTAGTCCAGTCAGCTTTATTAATACAGCCCAATGTCACATTCACAGATTAGCCTCAAGGGTCTCCGGGACCTGGTCTGTCCTCAGAACCTTGATTCAAATGAAGACAAACTCATAGAAACACTTTAATGTGAAAATCAACATAACAGGAAGAGAAACAGAGAAGGGAACCCTCTCCAGTCAAGAGAACTCTCTCCAGGGAAGGGAACCCTCTCCAGGGAAGGGAAACGTCTACATAGGGAAGGGAAAGTCCATTCGAGGGAACCCTCTCCAGGGAAGGGAACCCTCTACAGTTGAGGGAACTCTCTCCAGGGAAGGGAAACGTCTACATTCGAGGGAACCCTCTCCAGGGAAGGGAACCCTCTACAGTCGAGGGAACCCTCTACAGGGAAGGGAACCCTCTCCAGTCGAGGGAACCCTCTCCAGGGAAGGGAACCCTCTGCAGTCGAGGGAACCCTCTACAGGGAAGGGAACCCTCTACAGTCAGGGAACCCTCTCCAGGGAGGGGAAGCCTCTCCAGTCGAGGGAACCCTCTCCAGGGAAGGGAACCCTCTATAGTCGGGGAACCCTCTCCAGGGAAGGGAACCCTCTACAGTCGAGGGAACCCTCTCCAGGGTGATGCGGATGTGGACAATGGACCGAAACGACAGTTTCACGGTCTTTATGAGCTTCCTGATTTAACACCTCAGTAAGACTTCCTGTCAGCTGACCTACATTCTGTTCACACATGATGCTCAACAGACACACCTGAGGTCCTCATCGTCACGGCGACAAGGAAACGCCTGGATGACCTGAGCGATACGATTGGCCACAGCAGCAGAGCTGGCAGCAATGACCCTCCTGGACATCATGTCAAACTCTGAGCCTAAGAAGAAACACAAATCAATGAGACGAAGACATACAGGTGAGATATGACATCACAGGTCAGATACACACCGTCCGTATCCATGACAACACCTCCCGCCTCCTGGACGATGATGGTGGAGGCAGCAATGTCCCAGCAGTGCATCCCAATGTGATAGTAAGCATCAGCTCCGCCGGTCGCCACCTGACACATGTCAACCGCCGCCGTCCCTAAAGCACGTACACTGGAACATACAAAAAACATGTCAGCAACACGCTAAAGAGGCAATAGTCAACAACTAGTGTTGATGATATATTACTGCTCTGATATCTATAGAGAACCTTTAAACATGAAGGCATTGTGTGGATTATCAGCACACAGCAATGTGCAGTTAAAATGGTTTCATTTTGACTTGTCTTCTTCATTTATATATCAGTCCCTGCAGGATTTCACAGGCTTTTTTCTGGGATTGTTGTGGCCTAACATGCCTGATTTCACAGCATCTTGTCTAAAGAAAATAAAAAATGATGCAGTTGTGATGTTTTTAGGTGTTTTTTTTACAATAAAATTGTAGGAGCAAGTGAAAAATGCAAAAGTAGTTGTGATGTTTTCATATTTAATTAATGATCGAAGGGAACTTGTTCCAGTGAGAATGAAACCACACTGTTGAAAGTAGCGTTACCATAAAGGCTCAACATTATAAAAATCTTGACCTTGACTTGGAATTCAGGTATTCATGACTTGAGAAACTAAATCTCCAGCACACTCGGATGACGTAACATCTTTTATTTACAGGGCAAATATTTCATTTGCCCTGTAAATAAAAGATGTTACGTCATCCGAGTGTGCTGGAGATTTAGTTTGTCTTGGTCATGCTGCTGCATGGCAGCCGATATATTTTTCAAGATTTAGAGCTGTGCTCACTGTTGTTTTCATTTTTGTATTCACGACTTGAGACTTTAGACTTCAGACAGATGACTCGAAAGGACTTGACTTTCTTAATTAAATATTAGCATTTTTCTAAATTGAGAAGATACGTTTTGTTTCTGAAACATGATTGGGTGATTTCTAGTGCAATACGCTCAAACCTGGCAACCTTCTAGTACATAGCAGGCCAGCAGACGGCAACAGCAGCTGTGTGGAGACATCTAGTCCCAAAATAACAAAGCTTGGATTAAAGGATGATGTTGTAGATAACGGCAGTAAGAAAACAGCAGAATGAAATGTCTGCAGCTCCGAAATCAGTGACACGACCAACACAACATCCAACTTCATCCATCACTTCAAAATGTCACAAGGAAAGGCGACTGGGGGCTGATTGTGGGCCATGAAACAGGGAAACTATGGGGTCGCGTTACCAGCCGACACAGTTCAGCTCACTTTCACAGCTCATCGGTCTGGAGAACGTCTGGAGAACGTCTGGAGAATGCTGACCAGATGTCCTGCTTTGACCAGGACTGACAAATATCTGTAAAACACTAGTTTTCAATACTTAACTCTGTAAAACACTAGTTTTCGATACTTAACTTATATGCATATAAGTATAAGTACCTTTTTTAACCAAAGAAACAAAAAGTATTTTAAAATGATTGTCCAAACAGTCTGAAGGGTTAGAGTTAGTCTACGTCTAAAGGGTTAGGGTTAGTCTAAGTCTGAAGGATTAGGGTTAGTCTAAGTCTGAAGGGTTAGGGTTAGGATTAGTCTAAGTCTGAAGGGTTAGTGTTAGTCTAAGTCTGAAGGGTTAGGGTTAGTCTAAGTCTGAAGGGTTATGGTTAGTCTAAGTCTGAAGGTTTAGGGTTAGTCTAAGTCTGAAGAGTTAGGGTTAGGGTTAGTCTAAGTCTGAAGGGTTAGGGTTAGGCTTAGGGTTAGGGTCAGTCTAAGTAAGGAGGGTGAGGGTTAGGGATAGGGTTAGGCTTAGGGTTAAGGTTAGTCTAAGTAAGGAGGGAGAGAGTTAGGGTTAGGGTTAGGCTTAGGGTTAAGGTTAGGGTTAGTCTAAATAAGGATAAGGTTAGGGTTAAGGTTAGTCTAAATAAGGAGGCCACTCACACTGATCTGTAAATGTAAAGAGTCACACACCGTGATCTACATTGTGAAGATAAATCTCAAAGCCTAGGATTAGCGGACACAAGTGTCACTATTTGAGTTTAGTTTTCCTCAGTTTTCCTTCCTTCCTTAGTTTTCTTTTAACTGATTTAAATGTGGAAACTTTATCCTAATGTTGTGTAACTTGACTTGGTTGATTCTCACCACAGTAACTTGAGACATGCTTGTGTCTGGTTTCAGTTATTTACTGTATTATGAGCTGCTTAGAGAAGTTAAACAAGTCATAATCCTCTCTGCATCTATTTCAGATAGCCATGAAAACAACTCCTATAAAAAACTGGATTTATTCAAGT
The DNA here is from genome assembly GCA_947000775.1 of Pterois miles. Taxonomy (NCBI): domain Eukaryota; kingdom Metazoa; phylum Chordata; class Actinopteri; order Perciformes; family Scorpaenidae; genus Pterois; species Pterois miles. Next base: position 9,273,506 of record CAMQGK010000485.1, on the reverse strand, counting down.
TTCTCACCAAAAACTACATTTAAACAAATCATGATAACATTAGAATTGATCTTCGCCAATACCAATATTTACTGAACAGAGCTTGAATTCCTCATAACGTATAAATAATGTATATGGAGCTACGTAGCTGATTAGCTGATAGACTGATTAAGTTATTTGTTCCAGATATTTTAAGGTTGTTCTTCTGTGGTTTATATTGCAGTTATTACAGCTTTATGTCTCCTTCAGAAACAATAAAGACGTTCCACACCGACGACGTGTTGTGTTGCTGTAACGTTACCGTCTGTGCCGCTGTGTGTCAATGTTAACTATTCTGAAGCAGCAGCATGAGTGTAAATATGACACCGAGCCTTGGTTTGGCCGCTGCCCTGCACCTTTAGGAGACCAGCAGCAGGTTCTGAGTCTATTTAGTCCAATGGGGAAGAGAATGTCACGACCAATCCTCACAACCAGAGAGAAGGAGGAAGTGAGTGTGGTGACGTGGGTGCAGGGGATGGGCTGCTATAGACCGTCAAATTTGTGGAAAGGTTGTGGTGATTTGCAAGGTAGCACCAAAATCAAAGGGACTGGTTGAATTTGAGTTCCTGGAGGGACTGATCTACTGAGAACCAGGAAGGACTGAGTTGTGTTCTGACCCGTGGACAGGTAGTTTCAGCAGTCTGAAGATGTTGGAGGTCATGGTGGACAGAGCCAGGTCATCACGCTCTGCCCCGATCTCCGTCACCACTACACACCTGCTGACATCTGATTGGACCAGACAGAACATTCAGAACAAATCCAATACCACCTTAACAATCAGAGTAAAGGTGTGATGTCACCTTCCTGTCCAGAGGCGTGCAGCGGTTCTCCATTCACAAATGCCCCTCTTCCTCTCTGAGCGTAGAACAGCTTGTCCTCCACACAGCTGTACACAATCCCAAACTCCGTCTGACAAAAACAACACGTCAGTCCACTTCCTGTCTGGCCTCCATGACCTCTGACCTGTAACTAACAGGTGAGTTTACCTGCTTGTTGACAGTGAAGGCAATGGAGATGGCCACAAATGGAAACCTGTCAGGAGAACCAACGCAGCAGGTTTTGAGTACAGTTACACGTGTTCTAGTTTGTACTTTCTGCTTCCTATCCATCCTGAAGAAGGGTCCCTCCTCAGCAGATCTTAGTTGTCTAACATCAGTTCCCCATTAATGGGTTCTTAACTCAGTCTGAGAACAGAGACATACGCTGTACAGACTGTAAAAATATATATAGATGATTAGAATTCTATCTTTTAATTATAACCTTTACTGTGAAACATCAGGAAGAAGTGAATCAGTGAGAACAGTACAGGCATAGCAGGCGGACCCTCATATCTCTGACATCACAGCGTGGGCGGAGCCTCTCACCTGTGTACGAAGTTGACAGTACCATCGATCGGGTCGATGATCCAGGTGGGACTGTCAGTCAGCTCCAGATGCTCACCCGCCGCTACAGACTCCTCCCCTATGAACCTGAGGGTCAGAGGCCAGAGGTCAAAAAACAACTGGAGTATTAGTTCCTACAGGAGAGCCCAGTAGAACCCAGTGGAACTTGTGTAGTGGGTACTGGTTCCTACAGTAGAGCCCATTAGAGCACAGTGGAACCTGTGTAGTGGGTATTTGTCTCTACAGTAGAATACAGTAGAACCTGTGCAGTGGGTCTCAGTAGAATGTGTGCAGTGGGTATTTGTTCCTACAGTAGAATACAGTAGAACCCAGTAGAACCCATGTAGTGGGTTTTTGTTCCTACAGTAGAATGCAGTAGAACCCAGTAGAACCTGTGTAGTGGGTATTTGTTCCTACAGTAGAATGCAGTAGAACCCAGCAGAACCTGTGTAGTGGGTATTTGTTCCTACAGTAGAATACAGTAGAACCTAGCAGAACCTGTGTAGTGGGTATTTGTTCCTACAGTAGAATACAGTAGAACCTAGCAGAACCTGTGTAGTGGGTATTTGCTCCTACAGTAGAATGCAGTAGAACCCAGTAGAACCTGTGTAGTGGGTACTGCTTCCTGATGGCAGAGATGAGGATCTTTTCAACTCGTTGATCAGTTTCTGTCACTAGATCAGCTGGAGAACTTTTCAGCTTCACATCAACGTTCTGCTGCTGAAACGCCAACAAGATGACCTGAAGAACCCAAAACACACAAAAATACACAATACACAACAAAAAATACACACAATACACAAAAGACACACACAACACAGACAACACACAAAAACACACTGGTGTTAGAGTCTGTGTGTGTCTGTGTGTGTCTGTGTCCATGTGTGTCTGTCTGTGTGTATCTGTGTGTATCTGTATGTATCTGCGTGTATCTGTGTGTCTGTGTGTATATCTGTGGCTCTGCGTGTATCTGTGTGTATATGTGGCTCTGTGTGTCTGTGTGTATCTGTGTGTGTCTGCGTGTATATGTGGCTCTGTGTGTGTCTGTGTGTATCTGTGTGTATATGTGGCTCTGTGTGTGTCTGTGTATCTCTGTGTGAGTGTCTGTGTCTTTGTGTGTATCTGTGTGTACCTGTGTATCTGTGTGTACCTGTGTGTCTGTGTGTATCTGTGTGTGTGCATCTCTATGTGTCTGTGTGTAGACAGTACAGAGTATTATAGGTAGAGTATTATAGATGGAGTACTATAGAGTATTAAGGATAGATAGAGTATTATAGGTAGATAGAGTATTATAGGTAGAGTATTATAGATAGAGTATTATAGGTAGAGTATTATATATATGGTAAAAAAAAAAAATTATATCCCAGCGGGACTAATAAAGGAATATCTTCGTATTATATATAGATAGAGTGTTATAGATAGGTAGAGTATTATAGATAGAGTATTATATGTAGAGTATTATAGATAGAGTATTATAGGTAGATAGAGTATTATAGGTAGAGTATTATAGATGGAGTATTATAGGTAGAGTATTATAGATAGATAGAGTATTATAGGTAGAGTATTATAGATAGATAGAGTACTATAGATAGATAGAGTATCATAGGTAGAGTATTATAGATAGGTAGAGTATTATATATAGATAGAGTATTATAGGTAGAGTACTATAGATAGATAGATAGAGTATTATATATAGATAGATGATTCTAGGTAGAGTATATTATATATAGTGTAAACATTTCTGTCAGCAGCTCAAAGAGAAACTTTTTTGTCACGTTCTTCAATGTTTGTATTAAAATTGAATGTTACATCAGAACCTGCAGATGATTGGATAGATGTGACATGGATGGAGAGATGGAGAGATGGAGGGTTAGATGGAGGGAGGGAGGGTTGGATGGAGGGAGGGAGAGATGGGTGGTTGGATGGAGGGATGAGGGATGGAGGGTTAGATGGAGGGAGGGAGGGTTGGATGGAGGGATGAGGGATGGAGTGTTAGATGGAGGGAGGGAGGGTTGGATGGAGGGATTAAGGGAGGGATGGTGGATGGATGTATGATGTGAACATCTCTGTTGTGTGAATCCTGATACATCCTTTTATATCTGAAGCAGAAGAAAGTAGTTCGCCTCAAAACGTTGAGATTTTTGACTGGAATCCCTCTGACCTCTGGCCTCTGATTGGTCAGTGTGTCTCTTACCTCAATGGCCTCTGATTGGTCGGTGTGTCTCTTACCTCACTGGCCTGTTTGGCGATGGAGATGCCGAAGTTCAGACAGTCAGTCCAGTCGGCCATGATAATGATGACGACGATGATGATGATGGACAGGAGAAATCTGTCAGAGGAGACGAAGAAAACAGAGAGACAGAAAAGAAGAAGGAAGAGGGAGGAAGACAACGTAAAAATAAAAACAAGAACAAATGAAGATTATTAGTTTAGTTTATTGCTTTCATATCAATAACAATAGAGAGGAGGGAGGAGAAGTAAAGAGAATGAAATATATATTGAAGAAGAAACACATGACAAAGGCAGAAAAACAGGAAAAAGTAAAAGAGCATCACAAATAAGAGGAAGAGGAAGAGGAGAGATAAAAGTGTCAAAGATGAGAATGAATTAGATGATGGAGAGAATGAAATCAGACAAAAGAACACTGAGAGAAGAACAGGAAGTAGAACCAGCAGAACCAGGAGAAGCTGTAGAAGCAGTAGAACCAATAGAAGCAATAGAATCAGGAGAACCAGTAGGAGTAGAAGGAGCAGTAGAACCAGTAGGAGCAGAAGGAGCAGAAGCAGTAGAACCAATAGAAGTAGTAGAACCAGTAGAAGCAGCTGAAGCAGTAGAACCAGGAGAAGCAGTAAAATCAGTAGAAGCAGTAGAATCAGATAGAAGTAGATCCAAAACAAGCAGATAGAACCAGTAGAACCAGCTGAAGCAGATAGAAACCCTTAAAACTACATAGAAGCAGTGGAACCAGTAAAACTACATAGAAGCAGTAGAACCGAATAGAAGCAGTAGAAGCAGTAAGAACCATTAGAAACAACAGCAACAATAGAAGCAGTAGAACCACATAGAAGCAGTAGAACCAGTAAAATCAGTAAAACTACATAGAAGCAGTAGAACCAGTAGAAGCAGTAGAACCACATAGAAGCAGTAGAAGGCAGTAGAACCACATAGAAGCAGTAGAACCAGTAGAACCAAATAGAAGCAGTAACATCCATTAGAAACAACAGCAACAATAGAAGCAGTAGAACCACATAGAAGCAGTAGAACCAGCTGAAGCAGTAGAACCAGTAGAAGCAATAGAAACAATAGAACCAGTAGAATCAGTAGAAACAATAGAACCAGCAGAAGCATTTTCCACGTTGCTATGGTCTGTGCAATACCACTAACTCTTCACACCACTGTGAAATACCTGAGTAATATCTATAGCTATACTTTTATATATAATATATATGTATAAAAGAATATACTCCATCCTGTGAATTTAGTTTCCAAGATTTTCAGATTAATCTTACTTTACTTTATTAAACAGTAGAACCAGTAGAAGCAGTTAAACCAATAGAAGTAGTAGAAGCAGTAGAACCAATCAAAACAATAGAAGCAGTAGAACCAGTAGACACAATAGAAGCAGTAGAACCAGTAGAAACAATAGAAGCAGTAGAAGCAATAGAAGCATTAGAAACAGTAGAACCCGTCAAAGCAATAGAACCAATAGAGGCAGTAGAAACAATAAAAACAATAGAAGCAGTAGGACCAGCAGAAGCAGTAGAATCAATTGAAGTAGTAGAATCAGTAGAACCAGTAGAAGCTGTAGAGAACCAGTAGAAGCAATAGAACCAGTAGAAGCATTAGAACCAGTAGAACCAGTCGAAGCAGTACCTGAGGTCCAGTGACTTTCTGAAGAAAAACTTTCTAAACTTTCTTCTCAATTTATACAACTAACAGCCAATCAGTGCTCAGCTCCCGCCTTCCTAATACACAACTAGCCAATGGCAGCACTGCATGCATCAGCAGACCCCTCCCCTCTCACATCATCCGCCTTCATCATTTTCACCCCCTCCTCACTGACCACACTGATAACAGGAGGCTCCTCGGTGTCTCTCATTCAGAAAAATGGCCCCATGTTAGAAACTTCATTTCAGCTGGTGTGTGTGTGTGTGTGTGTGTGTGTGTGTGTGTGTGTGTGAAATCACAGTGTGTCGACAGATTGGACAATCTTCCTTCTGTCTGTCCTTCACTCTGTTCATCGTCAATCTCAGAAATAGACAAAAACAAAGTGAAGTCTGGTGGAGAGAATCCTCATCAGGTCTGATAACAAGCAGCACACTGAACTGTGCTACACAATCAAAAGTCAGAGCGACAAGAAGCCTGTGGACATAAAGACTATGACTCCCAGGGTGCAATTCACTGACAAACAGCCAATCACAGAGCTTCACATTAACAATGAGCTGCAGTGAATGCAGTGAGTGCTGGAATATGGCTGTGAGAACAGTTAAGGATTTTAGAACACTAAAGGATCCCAGAATACACATCAAAGAGTTTTAAAACATCATGGGATGGGAACATGTTCTAGCAGGAACCCAGAATACACATCAAAGGCTTTGAAACATCAAAGGATGGAAGCATGTTCTAGTGGGAACCCAGCATACACATCAAGAGCTTTAGATAGATAGATAGATAGATAGATACTTTATTGATCCCAAGTTGGGAAATTGTGGTGTTACAGCAGCAGGTTATCAGCACAATATACATGAGAGAATATACACAACTATGTACAGATAAAAAAGAGAATATACACATCTGTACGAAGTGTGAAGTATATACAGAGAATCTTGTTATAAACTAATCTAATTCTAAGAAATGTAAACATTATACACTATAATAATAATAATAATTAGAACATCAACATAAAGAGTTTTAGAACAGCAAAGGATGGAAATATGTCCTAGTAGGATGGAAACATGTTCTAGAAGGAACCCAGAATACTGAATATGAATATTCACAGAAGCATCATCACTATGGGATGGATTACTTGCCGTTATTCTGTGTGCTGATTGGCTGATTCAGAGGGCAGCAGCTTCTGACTGGCCCATCCATGGACCTGCACCTCCAACAGAAACACGCTGACCTGATGATCTCTGAAGGTCAAAGTGAACCTTCAGCACACAATCACATCTAATGTTATCATAATCAGTGATGACACTGCAGTGACATCATCATCACGGTATCACAAACTGTCCTATAACACTGATAAAACACACACACACACACACACAAACAGATTCAAATGTTGTTTTGTCCTTGACGATCAGTTATACTAATTCCATCAGTTAAACTAAAGACTTTTAATGTTTATGGGGAAAACATTAATTTTTCCAATACATTTGAATGGTTTCATCAGTGTAACTGTTATTTAATCATAATGAAGAAAGAACTAGTTAACGTTTATTGACCAGATAACATTAGCTTGTTAGCTGGCTAACACGAGTTGGACTAGCTAATAAATTTTTGACCAGCTAACATTAGTTTTTTTAATTAGCAAATGTTTGTTGGATGGTTAAGATTAGTTTGACTAGCTAACATTCATTTTTTGACTAGCTAATGTTAGCTTGATGACTAGCTAACGTTAGCTTGTAGACTAGCTAGCGTTAGCTTCTTGACTAGCTAATGCTGTTTTGTTGACTAGCTAACATTAGCTTGTAGAGTAGCTAAAGTTAGCTTGTTGAATAGCTAACATTAGCTTGTAGAGTAGCTAAAGTTAGCTTGATAACTAGCTAACATTTGCTTGACTAGCTACTATCAGCTTGATGACTAGCTAACATTAGCTTGACCAGCTAACATTAGCTTGATAACTAGCTAACATTAGCTTGTTGACTCGCTAACATTACATTGATGTCTAGATAATGTTAGCTTGATGACTAGCTGAACATTAGCTTGATAACTAGCTAACATTACATTGATGACTAGCTAACATTACCTTGACTAACATTACATTGATGACTAGCCAACATTAGCTTGTTGACTAACATTACATTGATGACTAGCTAACATTACCTTGACTAACATTACATTGATGACTAGCCAACATTAGCTTGTTGACTAACATTACATTGATGACTAGCTAACATTAGCTTGTTGACTAACATTACATCGATGACTAGCTAACATTAGCTTGATGACTAGCTAACATTACATTGATGACTAGCTAACATTACATCGATGACGAGCTAACATTAGCTTGATGACTAGCTAACATTACATTGATGACTAACTAACATTAGTTTGATGACTAGCTAACATTACATTGATGACTAGCTAACATTAGCTTGATGACTAGCTAACATTACATTGATGACTAGCTAACATTACATTGATGACTAGCTAACAGTACATTGATGACTAGCTAACATTACATTGATGACTAGCTAACATTACATTGATGACTAGCTAACATTAGCTTGTTGACTAGCTAACATTACATTGATGACTAGCTAACAGTACATTGATGACTAGCTAACATTAGCTTGATGGCTAGCTAACATTACATTGATGACTAGCTAACATTAGCTTGATGACTAGCTAACATTACATTGATGATTAGCTAACAGTACATTGATGACTAGCTAACATTACATTGATGACTAGCTAACATTAGCTTGTTGACTAGCTAACATTACATTGATGACTAGCTAACATTAGCTTGTTGACTAGCTAACATTACATTGATGACTAGCTAACATTAGCTTGTTGACTAGCTAACATTACATTGATGACTAGCTAACAGTACATTGATGACTAGCTAACATTAGCTTGATGGCTAGCTAACATTACATTGATGACTAGCTAACATTAGCTTGTTGACTAGCTAACATTACATCGATGACTAGCTGACATTAGCTTGATGAAGTCTCTGAGTGTCCTCATTCATCCAGGTCATATTCATTCTAGCAGCAACTGAATCGAAGGCAACTGGACTTAGATTTGTCTCTGAAGTCGTTTCGCCCCTTATCCAAGAGGCTTCATCAGTTCCAACGCTACCGTCTGACTAGTCCCCACTAGTCAGACTAGTGGGGACTAGTCAGGGACTTCAGAGACAAATCTAAGTCCAGTTGCCTTCAATTCAATTGTTGCCAGAATTAGCTTGTTGACTAACTAATGTCCTCGCAGGTCAGAACACTAAAGAAAAGACATTTGGCCAACAAGTGAAAAACAAGACAGGATGAAGACACAAATGTCTGTCTAAAGGTTTTATTCAAAGTTTCATTGTGATGCGTTTCTACTGGCGTTTACTGTGATCGACCGATTGACTTGTGTCATTGCGCCATACAGCTGCAGGATCACAGGAAGTCATCATTTGTGCTTCTTCATCTTGGACACTTTCTCTTTTCTCTTCTTCACATGTTTTGCGACTTTGTTTTTTCTTTTTTCTCTCTGAGCTTCTTTCACCATCTTCTTCTTCTCCTGTAAAAATAAAACAACCATCTTGATTTCTATTTTTCAACTTTTCATCATTACTTCCTGTTTCTGTTACGTGAAGAGTGTTGAACACCTTTTTGTCCATCTGGGCTCCCTCACTCTGCTTCTGCTGATCTTCCTCTTCTTCTTCATCCTCATCCTCGTCCACATCCTCTGAGGATGAGGACAGGTCATCCTCCAGGAGAGCAGGAACCTGAGAAGACGCCACAGTCAGAGTAAACCTGCTCACTTGGAACCAGACAGCCTGCAGTCGGGTTTCCATTCATCTCTGGTCAATTTGAAGCAAACTTTGGGAAATGTGAATCTGGAGCTTTTCCATCAACAGTCTGAAGCGAATAAACCCAGTTCGGAAAAGTGTAGTCTGGTTCGAAGGCGGCCCTAAAGCCTGCGTTTTACCTGTGGTAGTGACCTGCTGGTAAGCAGAGCAGCGGCCAGTATTTACTGTTTCTACCAGTATCTACTAGTATCCACTTGTCTCTACTAGTATTTACTGTTTCTACCAGTATCTACTAGTATCCACTTGTCTCTACTAGTATCTACTAGTATCCACTCGTCTCTATTAGTATTTACTGTCTCTATTAGTATTTACTGTCTCTACTAGTATTTACTGTTTCTACCAGTATCTACTAGTATCCACTTGGGAGGTCAGAGGGGAGGTCAGAGAGGAGGTCAGAGGGGAGGTCAGAGAGGAGGTCAGAGAGGAGGACAGAGAGGAGGTCAGAGAGGAGGTCAGAGAGGAGGTCAGAGGGGAGGTCAGAGGGGAGGTCAGAGGGGAGGTCAGAGAGGAGGTCAGAGAGGAGGTCAGAGAGAAGGTCAGAGAAGAGGTCAGAGAGGAGGTCAGAGAGGAGGTCAGAGGGGAGGTCAGAGGGGAGGTCAGAGGGGAGGTCAGAGAGGAGGTCAGAGAGGAGGACAGAGAGGAGGTCAGAGAGGAGGTCAGAGAGGAGGTCAGAGGGGAGGTCAGAGAGGAGGTCAGAGAAGAGGTCAGAGAGGAGGTCAGAGGGGAGGTCAGAGGGGAGGTCAGAGGGGAGGTCAGAGAAGAGGTCAGAGAGGAGGTCAGAGGGGAGGACAGAGAGGAGGTCAGAGAGGAGGACAGAGGGGAGGACAGAGAGGAGGTCAGAGGGGAGGTCAGAGAGGAGGTCAGAGAGGAGGTCAGAGAGGAGGTCAGAGGGGAGGTCAGAGGGGAGGTCAGAGAAGAGGTCAGAGAAGAGGTCAGAGAGGAGGACAGAGAGGAGGTCAGAGAGGAGGTCAGAGAGGAGGTCAGAGGGGAGGACAGAGGGGAGGACAGAGGGGAGGTCAGAGGGGAGGTCAGAGAGGAGGTCAGAGGGGAGGTCAGAGAGGAGGTCAGAGAGGAGGTCAGAGGGGAGGTCAGAGAGGAGGACAGAGAGGAGGACAGAGGGGAGGTCAGAGGGGAGGTCAGAGAGGAGGTCAGAGGGGAGGTCAGAGGGGAGGTCAGAGGGGAGGTCAGAGGGGAGGTCAGAGGGGAGGTCAGAGGCCACATGTCGGCGCTGACGGTTAGTGTTATGGACTATCAGAGTGTGAGGCGCTCGTACCGTTTGAACTCCAGACAGATCCTTTTTAAGTCCGGTCAGCGTCTGGTACAGAACCTGAACAACACAAACACCGACAGGTGACGCAGGTGACACAGGTAACCCTGGCAACACAGGTGGCACAGGTAACCCTGGCAACACAGGTGGCAGGGACGTCGTTCCTCTCTGTCCCAGCTGAATGAAACATGGTGAAATCTGACTGATTCAGAGAAGATGAGATGAACCTTTATTGATCCCTGGAGGGAAATTCAGTTTTTACACTCTTGTTAATCTTCACACAGTACACACAGACCTGAAATCCATCCATCCAACCAGGACCATAGACCTGCAGTCGTGGAGGGATGTCAGAGTGGGGGGCTGCTCCTGACAGGCACCCCGAGCAGTTGGGGGTTTGGTTCCTTGCTCAGGGGCACCTCGGCAGTAACCAGTTCACACTCTTGTTCCATGTTGGGACTTGAACCGGTGACCTTCCGATTCCCAAGCCAAGTCCCTACAGACTGAGCTGCTGCCGCCCCCAAGAATCCCCCAAGAATCTAGATACTCCAGTCTCTACTGGTCTCTACTGGTCTCCATTGGTCTCTACCAGTAT
>CAMQGK010000485.1:9245000-9257500 GCA_947000775.1 Pterois miles | reverse complement strand
TCTATCAATAGAAATGTTCTGACCTAATGAGGTTCCTCATCTCCTTTTCCGCCCAGGTTCTAACCATCTTCCTGGGGTTTCCTTTACAGTAACCATGACGGAACCTGCAGAACAACAGAATAACTTAGAACACTGACAGGATACTGTTACTCAATGTGTTTGTACCTCACGATGACTGAAAACAGCTGATTTTTGTCATATTACCTAATGTTAGCTACAATCAGCTTATTCTTCTGTGGTGTTTACTGACCCGAACTCTTCTTCTGTGGTGTTTACTGACCTGAACTCTTCTTCTGTGGTGTTTACTGACCCGAACTCTTCTTCTGTGGTGTTTACTGACCCGAACTCTTCTTCTGTGGTGTTTACTGACCCGAACTCTTCTTCTGTGGTATTAACTGACCTGAACTCTTCTTCTGTGGTGTTTACTGACCCGAACTCTTCTTCTGTGGTATTAACTGACCTGAACTCTTCTTCTGTGGTGTTTACTGACCTGAATTCTTCTTCTGTGGTGTTTACTGACCTGAATTCTTCTTCTGTGGTGTACACTGACCTGAACTCTTCTTCTGTGGTACTGACCTGAACTCTTCTTCTGTGGTTACTGACCTGAACTCTTCTTCTGTGGTGTTTACTGACCTGAACTCTTCTTCTGTGGTACTGACCTGAACTCTTCTTCTGTGGTTACTGACCTGAACTCTTCTTCTGTGGTGTTTACTGACCTGAACTCTTCTTCTGTGGTACTGACCTGAACTCTTCTTCTGTGGTACTGACCTGAACTCTTCTTCTCTGGTGTTTACTGACCTGAACTCTTCTTCTGTGGTGTTTACTGACCTGAACTCTTCTTCTGTGGTACTGACCTGAACTCTTCTTCTGTGGTACTGACTTGAACTCTTCTTCTGTGGTGTTTACTGACCTGAACTCTTCTTCTGTGGTACTGACCTGAACTCCCCACTGACGTACTTGTCCCGGTCTCTGAACAGCAGGATGGAGGTCTTGTAGATCTTGATGGCTCTGGATTCTCCTGTAGAGCTGCTGGCGTGATAAACGTTAGCCTGAAACACACAGAGCTCATATCACTACTGTCATTGGTCCAGTACTGACAATCAGTTATTGATCGGTGTCAATCCCTGTATTGATCAGTATAAGTCAATGTATCGACCGGTATAAGCCAGTCTGTTGATCAATATAAGCCAGTGTGTTGATCGATATAAGCCAGTGTGTTGATCGATATAAGCCAGTGTGTTGATCGATATAAGCCAGTGTGTTGATCGATATAAGCCAGTGTGTTGATCGATATAAGCCAGTGTGTTGATCGATATAAGCCAGTGTGTTGATCGATATAAGCCAGTGTGTTGATCGATATAAGCCAGTGTGTTGATCGATATAAGCCAGTGTATTGATCGATATAAGCCAGTGTGTTGATCGATATAAGCCAGTGTGTGTCGATATGATTTGTGTTTGATCGATACAAGCCAGCGTATTGATTGATATAAGTCAGTGTATTGATTGATATAAGCCAGTGTGTTGATCGATATAAGCCAGTGTATTAATCGATATAAACCAGTGTATTGATTGTTACAAGCCAGCGTATCGATCAGTATAAGTCAGTGTATTGATGAGTGATTTCTGACCTCCTTCCCTGTACTGATGCAGCCATTGATTTCACAGATGATTCCTCGACTCAACATCTTAAAGAGAATCATTCGAGTTCGAGGATCTAAAACCTGCAGAAGAAGATGACTAATCAGCTGATTTCAATGACAAATGTTTGAGATCTGCTGGTTATAGATCCTTGCATTTGATGTTTTTACAGTTATTACATTGTAGTATCGTAACTACATTATACTATACATAGTATAGTATAGTATAATACATTGCAGTATAGTATACTATAATAAAATACATTGTAGCATAGTATAATAAAATACATTGCAGTATAGTATACTATAATAAAATACATTGTAGTATAGTATAATATAATACATTGCAGTATAGTATATTATAATATAGAACATTATAGTATGCAGTAGTATAATATATATAGTATAATATAGTACACTCTAGTACAGTGTATATTTTATTACGGTACAGTATAGCATAGCATAACATAGTATAGTATAGTACAATATAGAACAGTATAATATATTTTATTATGGTACAGAATAGCATAGTATACTATAGTATAATATAGTACAGGATAGTATAGCATAATATTGCACAATATAGTATATTATAGCATACTATATTGCAGTACAGTATAGAATATTATATTATGGTAGAGTATGGCAGTATAGTATATTATATTATTGTAGAGTATAGTTTAGTTATACTATAGTATACTGTATTATGGTTTACTATAGTATAGTATAATATAGTCCATCATATTATGGTATAGTACAGTATAGTACAGTTTACTATGGTAAAATATAGCACAATATAATATAGTATATTATAGTATTACATACTACAGTATAGTATATTATGGTACAGTATAGCATAATATACTACAGTATAGTATAGAATAGTATACTATACTATTGTAGTGTATGCTGTAGTACAGTGTAAAGTACAAATGATTCATCACTTCATTGATCGGCTGATCAACAGAACATGAATCAACGATCAAAGAGCTCAGTCTTATTCTGATTCATCAAGTAATCTGTATAATAGTTGAGAGATGATTGATTGATATGACCAGTCACAGTTATCAACCTGCCCTTCACTTCCTGTCAGGTCTTTTCTAAGTAAAAGCATTAAGCTCACCTGTTCGACTGTGGCTCGATCTGATTTGTCCTTCACTCTGCACCTGCAGAGAGCAGCCAATCAGAACAATAGTCATATCAGTCACATGACCCATGATGTCACACAACACTGACAGAGCTTAGACGTACGTGTCGGCTTCTTTCTGTTTTTGCATCATCGTCACTTTATTGATCACAGAGTCGGCGAAATTCAGTTTATCTGAAACACAAACAAATGATTGACTGTCACTCAGTCATTGACCGAATGTGATATTGATTGATGATTACTATGTGTGTGTGATTACCCAGGTTGATCTTGTGTTCATATTTCCTCAGAGCTTTATCAGACGACGGCAGCGTCTTATTGGATGGATTCTGTCTGTTGGACTGACCAATAGAAACAGAGACCCAGTCAGCTGACTGAATGAATCAGAAACATGAATAATCAGTGACTAATAATCAATGAGGTTGATCAGAGTGCATCTGACCTGACAGTTCAGCGTCGTCCTGTTGTATCTCTTGGTTAGAGCTCCTCCTGCTGAACACCATGCCCACTCCTCCTCCTCCTCATCTCCCTCCTCCTCCTCATCTTCCTCCTCCTCCTCATCTTCCTCCTCCTCCTGTCGTTCTGACGTAGTGACTTCCCTGATCTGACTGTTTGCAGCTAACAGCTCTGACTGGTTGCTGCAGGGAGAAAAAACAACAGCTGTTTAGGTGGTTGCAAACAAGTGTCTAAATAGGACGACTAAACATCATGACGCCGGCTCGTCCTCCTTTACAGCCTTGTTCATCAACTATAAAGCGGTTCATTAGTGGAGATTATCTGGATGAACTACACGTGTTAGTGTCATGAACGTCTGTTTACCACAGAGACTATTATCTGTTTTAATCTAATACCCAGTGGAACAATCCCATTGGCTGTTAGTGGAGGGAACCAGGAGATGATCACTTCCTGTTAGTGGAGGGAACCAGAGAGATGATCACTTCCTGTTAGTGGAGGGAACCAGAGAGATGATCACTTCCTGTTAGTGGAGGGAACCAGGGAGACGATCACTTCCTGTTAGTGGAGGGAACCAGGGAGACGATCACTTCCTGTTAGTGGAGGGAACCAGAGAGATGATCACTTCCTGTTAGTGGAGGGAACCAGGGAGACGATCACTTCCTGTTAGTGGAGGGAACCAGGGAGACGATCACTTCCTGCTAGTGGAGGGAACCAGGGAGACGATCACTTCCTGTTAGTGGAGGGAACCAGGGAGACGATCGCTTCCTGTTAGTGCAGGGAACCAGGGAGATGATCGCTTCCTGTTAGTGGAGGGAACCAGGAGACGATCGCTTCCTGTTAGTGGAGGGAACCAGTAGACGATCGCTTCCTGTTAGTGGAGGGAACCAGGAGACGATCGCTTCCTGTTACTGGAGGGAACCAGGAGACGATCACTTCCTGTTAGTGGAGGGAACCAGGAGACGATCACTTCCTGTTAGTGGAGGGAACCTCACTTATCAATACGGAAGTGATCAGTGAGGAAATTCCAACGTTTTAAAGCCCTCAAAATGAGACATTTGAAAAATGCAGCTGATGCCATTTTAGTTTGAAAAGTCCAGGGTTGTGTTTTAGTCTGGATGGGTAGAAACCACGCCCCCTGGAGCAGTGCCAGGACAAATGGTTGGTACTACAACTCCTGCGTCCTCATTGACACCATTGGGCCCCAAAAGACGTTTTCCCATAGGTCTTACGATGAGAAGTTTTCGATGAGGATTTCTCAGGCGTCTCCCTTAGAGACAGGATGAGGAGATCAGCCATCTGTGAGGGACTCAGAGGAGAGATGCTGCTCCTTTAAAGGAGCCAGCTGAAGTGGTTCATCTGGTAAGGATGGAGGAGGACAGAAGGAAAACAGGAGAAGAACAAGAGAAGAAGAACAGGAGGAGGAGAACAGAAGGAGAACAGGAGAAGGAGAACAGGAGGAGAACGGGAGGAGAAGAACAGGGGGAGAATGGGAGGAAGAGAACAGGAGGAGAACAGGAGAACAGCAGGGGGAGAATGGGAGGAGGAGAACAGGAGACAGGAGGAGAACAACAGGGGAAGAACAAGAGGAGAACAGGAGGAGGAGCACAGGAGAAGAACAAGAGGAAAACAGGAGGAAGAGAACAGGAGGAGAACAGGGGGAGAACAGAAGGAGAACGGGAGGAGAACAGGAGGAAAACAGGAGGAGGAAAACAGAATACAGGAGGTGAACAGGGGAAGAACAGCAGGGGGAGAACAGGAGAAGGAGAACAGGAGACAGGAGGAGAAGAACAGGAGGAGGAGGAGAACAGGAGGAGGAAAACAAGAAGAGAATGGGAGGAGGAGAACAGGAGGAAAATAGGAGGAGGAGAACAGGAGGAGAAGAACAGGAGAAGGAGAACAGGAGACAGGAGGAGAAGAACAGGAGAAGGAGAACAGGAGACAGGAGGAGAAGAACAGGAGGAGGAGGAGAACAGGAGGAGGAAAACAAGAAGAGAATGGGAGGAGGAGAACAGGAGGAAAATAGGAGGAGGAGAACAGGAGGAGAAGAACAGGAGAAGGAGAACATGAGACAGGAGGAGAAGAACAGGAGGAGGAGGAGAACAGGAGGAGGAAAACAAGAAGAGAATGGGAGGAGGAGAACAGGAGGAAAGTAGGGGGAGGAGAACAGGAGGAGAAGAACAGGAGAAGGAGAACAGGAGGAAAACAGGAGGAGAAGAAGAACAGGAGGAGAACAGGAGAACCCGAGGAGAAGAACAGGAGGAGCAGAACAGGAGAACAGGAGGAGAACAGGAGGAGGAGACTAGGAGAAGAAGAACAGGAGGAGAACAGGAGAACCCGAGGAGAAGAACAGGAGAACAGGAGGAGAACAGGAGGAGAACAGGGGGAGCAGACAGTCAGCTCTCCTGAATGTCTCTGAAACAACAACAGTGTCTCACCTGTCCTCCTCTGCGTCATCAAACTGTCCAGGTACACAGCCGACCACTGACATGACGTCACACACCAACAGAGACCGACACGGACCGGAACCAGAATCGGAACGAGAACCAGGCACCAAACAGGTCCAAACTGATCCAAGCCGTATCAGGACAGATCCGAGCTCCTCACGCTGCAGCGTGTGGTCTTCACTTCCGGATCTGTATGCATCACTACGGCGAGAGACGAGGGACAGTTAGCGAACTGCAGCTCAGTGCTGATTGTTGTTCAGTATTGATTGTATTTATATTAAAAATCAGAATCCGCAAAGTAACTAAAGCCTGGTCCGGAGACGAAGAGATGAACATGTGCTCAGAAGATGAAGACCGCCAGCAGAGGGCAGCAGCGTCTAGTCCAAAGAAAAAAAGTTACTCCAGTCCACAGCTTTTACGTTGAAAATCCGTGACAGGAAGCGTGTTAGCTCCGTGGCAACACGTTCGCGTTAAATATCATAAAGTTATTAAGTTGTAATAAAGTTGAGTTTAATATGTTTGGAGACCTGGAGCGGACTCCCCGGACCCTGTTGGTCTGTGACCGGTCCAGTTTCCTGGACCAGAAGAACCGGCTGAGCTCTCAGGTGGAGCAGCTGCACTTCAACTACAAGGTAATAGCTTCGTGGTTAGCTTTAGCTCGTCCCGACAGACAGGAGGCTAATGCCAGCTAACGGGACAACGTGTTGAGCTAGCAGCTAGCACTGAGAGGGGAGGCTAATGCCAGCTAACGGGACAACGTGTTGAGCTAGCAGCTAGCACTGAGAGGGGAGGCTAATGCCAGCTAACGGGACAACGTGTTGAGCTAGCAGCTAGCACTGAGAGGGGAGGCTAATGCCAGCTAACGGGACAACGTGTTGAGCTAGCAGCTAGCACTGAGAGGGGAGGCTAATGCCAGCTAACGGGACAACGGTTGAGCTAGCAGCTAGCACTGAGAGGGGAGGCTAATGCCCGCTAACGGGACAGCGTGCAGCTAACATGCTAACCACAAACCGATGGTCTTGACTTTCAGAATAAAAGTTTGCATTAAAAACAAATAGCTTCCTGTTGCTGAAATTATAGAACAAAATGGATAATGGATAAATGAAATGGCAAACTGAACAATATGAGTCAGAATATTAAACTGTAACTGTAATATTTTTTTAATGGTGGTGATTTTATATATAAATAATATGATATATTATAGATAGAATTATATATATTTAAAATATACAGTAGGAAAACATGTGAGGCGTGCTGCATCTGTACTGATGTCAGAAAATGTTCCTCACCTGAGGAGGAATGTCTTGTCATGGTGTGTAATGAGCCCTGTTGTTTTACCTGTGCAGGTGTCTATGCTGCTACCTGAGTGTAGCTCCGCCCCCTCACACCTGGACACTGTCTTAAACAGTTTCAGCAGTTTCTACCTGATCAGGAAGCTGCCCATATATGAGTTGCTGCACAAAGACTTCCTGGAGACTGCTGTGTACCATGGTAACACCTGTACACACACACACCTGTACAGACACACACACACACACCTGTACACACACACACACACACACACACACTGTACACACACACACACACACACACACCTGTACACGTGTGTTTTAGAGGGCAGGAGCTACATCTGAAGGACTCTGTGGAATTGTTTCACAATAAAAGCTGAATTTTTTTATTTGATTTCATTAATTTGTAAGGGATATATATATGTGTATATATATATATATATATATATATGTGTGTATATATATATATATATATATACACTCCTGATCAAAATATTAAGACCAGTTAAAAAATTGCAAGAATTTGCATTTTGCACTGTTGTATCTTAAGAAGGTTCTAAGTAGAGTTTCAAAATGCAAAAAGAAGAAATGAGAGCAAGAGACTAAATGTTTTGAGCAGGCAATTTATTGAAAAGAACAATTTAACTGAAATAGGCTGTTCATCAGCTGATCAAAAGTTTAAGACCACATCCTTTAAAAGCCCAAATCTGTGCAAAAATTTGGATTCCATGTCATTTTCTGTCAAGTAATCACACTGTCAAGACCTCTTGATGGGAAAAGCAAAAAAACTCACTGCCTTGGAACGTGGCAGGATTGTTGAGCTGCATAGACAAGGCCTCTCACAGCGTGCCATCGCTGCTGAGGTTGGACGCAGTAAGACAGTCATTTTGCATTTCTTAAAAGATCCTGAGGTTTATGAAACAAAAAAATCAAGTGGTAGACCCAAAAAAATCTCACCGGCACCGAGCCGGAGGATCCGAACGGCTGTCCGTCAAGACACGGGACGATCCTCATCCCAAATTAAGGCCATTACTGGTGCTGACTGCAGCCCAATAACCATCAGACGGCATCTGCAAAGGAACGGCTTCAAAAACAAAAAACCTCTTCGAAGGCCACGTCTCCTTCAACGCCACAAAATTGCCCGTTTGGCCTTTGCAAGGGAGCACCAAACATGGGACGTTCAAAGTTGGAAGAAAGTTTTATTCTCTGATGAGAAAAAATGTAACCTTGATGGTCCTGATGGCTTCCAACGCTACTGGCATGACAAGGAGATGCCACCTGAGATTTTTTCAACACGGCACAGCGGAGGGGGCGCCATCATGATCTGGGCTGCTTTTTCCTTCAATGGAACAATGGAGCTCCAGGTTGTGCAGGGCGTCAAACAGCAGCTGGCTACGTGGAGATGTTGCAGCGGGCATCCCTCATGACTGAGGGCCCTCGTCTGTGTGCTGATGACTGGGTTTTTCAGCAGGACGATGCTGCGATTCACAATGCCCGTCTGACAAAGGAGTTTTTTCAGGAGAATAACATCACTCTTTTGGATCATCCTGCATGTTCCCCTGATCTAAATCCAATTGAGAACATTTGGGGATGGATGGCAAGGGAAGTTTACAAAAATGGACATCAGTTCCAGACAGTGGATGCCCTTCGTGAAGCCATCTTCACCACTTGGAGCAACATTCCTACAAGCCTTTTGGAAACACTCGCATCAAGCATGCCAACACCAATTTTTGAAGTGATCAACAATAATGGTGGAGCTGCTCATTACTGAGTCTGTTTTTGAGACTTTAATTTCTGTTTTAGGGGTTTTTTTGAGCTATGGTCTTAAACTTTTGATCAGCTGATGAACAGCCTATTTCAGTTAAATTGTTCTTTTCAATAAATTGCCTGCTCAAAACATTTAGTCTCTTGCTCTCATTTCTTCTTTTTGCATTTTGAAACTCTACTTAGAACCTTCTTAAGATACAACAGTGCAAAACGTAAATTCTTGCAATTTTTTAACTGGTCTTAAGATTTTGATCAGGAGTGTGTGTATGTATATATATATATATATATATATATATATATATATATATATATATATATATATATATATATACATATATATACACATACATACATACATACATACATATATATACATACATACATATATATACATACATACATATATATACATACATACATATATATACATACATACATATATATACATATATATATATATATACATAATATATATACATACATACATATATATACATACATACATATATATATATATACATACATATATATATATATACATACATACATACATACATACATACATATATATACATACATATATATACATACATACAAGAGGGCAACATAGGTGATATTCAAGACAGCTACAAGTAACTTGGTATCTCGCAGGTTAATGGAAACCATGAGGCTGCTAAGGCAAGTCCTGAGAAGTCAGCTGAATGGTAAGAACAAGGTCTGAGCCATCAACATGTTCACATTACCAGTCATTAGATACCCCGCTGGGATCATAAGCTGGCCAAAGGAGGAGATAGAAGCCACAGATATCAGGACAAGAAAGCTCCTCACCATGCAGACAGCACAGTGGCACTGATCATGGCAGGACAAGAACAAGCCCTCGGTACCAGGACCATAGAGACCAGGATCTACCAGAGTAGATCTGACCCAAGGTGCAGGCTGGGTAAAGATGCCCCGGAGACAGTCCAGCACATAGTAGCAGGGTGGAAGATGCTAGCAGGATCAGCATACATGGAGAGGAACAACCAAGTGGCTGGGATAGTGTACAGGAACATCTGCACCCAGTATGGACTAGAAGTACCCAGATCCCAATGGGACATACCACTGAAGGTGGTGGAGAACAACAGGGCTAAGATCCTGTGGGACTTCAGCTTTCAGACTGAGAAACAGCTGCTGGCTAACCAACCGGATACAGTGGTCCCAGGAACCACATCTGAAGCCTCAGTCCAGAAGAGACAGCTAAGATACTGAAGATAGATAGATAGATTCATCATCATCAATGAGGATCATTGATCCGTCCCAGAAAAAGCCGTGCAGCCCGACCTTGACATTACCTCCACCGGGTTCCACAGATGAGCTGCTGTGTTTGGGATCATGAGCAGATCCTTTCTTTCTCCACACATCAGCCTTTCCGTCACTCTGTTTGATTTTTCATGGTCTTCATGTTGGTTTCACCTTTTAACTAGAAATCAGTCTGAACAGGAAAAACCCAAAGCTGAAACTGAGAGGAGACATTCAGCTCTATTTATTGATGAATAATCAATGTAACAGGACACACCTGTGTATAGTGGAACAGATCTAGATGGAAATACCTGGAAACAGAAGCTGAAATACTGATAATGTATATTATTTACAGTATATTATTATGTTGCAGGAGGTGTCTCTGGTTTGTCCTACAGGACCAGGATAGATGAAGACAACTGTGTCGCACTGATGACAAATGGTAAAAACTGTCTGATTGTCTCTCCGATTGATTATATCTCTGATTGATTGTCTCTCTGATTGATTGTCTCTCTGTCTGCAGGTCACCTGTCTCTCTCTCTGGATAAAGACTCCTTTGAGTTGTTGGGAGTTGAAGGGAAACCATCTAGATTCAACCACAGAACAAACAGCAGATTTGGTCTGAACATCACACTATTATCTCATTACTTCAGTATAGGGAAGAGACCCTTAATGGTCCCAGTTTAACACCAGTCAGTTCCTCTTCAGGGACCCTTAATGGTCCCAGTTTAACACCAGTCAGTTCCTCTTCAGGGACCCTTAATGGTCCCAGTTTAACACCAGTCAGTTCCTCTTCAGGGACCCTTAATGGTCCCAGTTTAACACCAGTCAGTTCCTCTTCAGGGACCCTTAATGGTCCCAGTTTAACACCAGTCAGTTCCTCTTCAGGGACCCTTAATGGTCCCAGTTTAACACCAGTCAGTTCCTCTTCAGGGACCCTTAATGGTCCCAGCTTAACACCACTCAGTTCCTCTTCAGGGACCCTTAATGGTCCCAGTTTAACACCAGTCAGTTCCTCTTCAGGGACCCTTAATGGTCCCAGTTTAACACCAGTCAGTTCCTCTTCAGGGACCCTTAATGGTCCCAGTTTAACACCAGTCAGCTCCTCCTCAGGGACCCTTAATGGTCCCAGTTTAACACCAGTCAGCTCCTCCTCAGGGACCCTTAATGGTCCCAGTTTAACACCAGTCAGTTCCTCTTCAGGGAGCCTTAATGGTCCCAGTTTAACACCAGTCAGTTCCTCTTCAGGGACCCTTAATGGTCCCAGTTTAACACCAGTCAGTTCCTCTTCAGGGACCTTTAATGGTCCCAGTTTAACACCAGTCAGTTCCTCTTCAGGGACCCTTAATGGTCCCAGTTTAACACCAGTCAGTTCCTCTTCAGGGACCCTTAATGGTCCCAGTTTAACACCAACAGGGAATGGTTTCACAGGTGGAGGCTCTACTGGTCCTTCCTGACTGGTTCTTCTCCAGTTCTGGTTCTGATAGTGTCCCTGTCATGACTTGTAGCATGAGGTGGTCCCTGCAGCCCAGTCAGGTTGATGCAGGTAGTCCAGATCCTCCAGGATGGATCATCCATATGTGAGGTCACTAGAAGGTTTGCTGTGTCTCCCAGCTCAGTCTCAAGAGCCTGGAGGAGACACCAGGAGGGCCGGACGGGACCGTAGAAGGGCATCAACCCAACAGCAGGACCAGCATCTGCTCCTTTGTACCAGGAGGACCAGGAGGAGCACTGCCAGAGCCCTACAACATGACCTCCAGCAGGCTACTGGTGTGGATGTTTTTGACCAGACTGTCAGAAACAGACTCCATGAGGGTGGCATGAGGGCCCGACGTTCTCTAGTGGAACCTGGTCCCACAGCCCATCACCATGCAGCTCCACCTGTATTCATCAAAGAACACCAGAAGTAGGTAGGTAGGTTAGGTAGGAAGAAGTAGGTCCACTGCTGGCACGGGTCCTGCTGGATGATGTAACAGACAGTATAACGTTCACCACATTGTCTCCAGAATCGTGAACCTGAACGGGGCGGCAGTGGCTTCCTAGATGGATAAACTGATATCCCTGAAGTTGAACTGACTTGGTGTTCTACTGGGATCATTAAAGGTTCCCTTCATATGTGTGAGCAGTGTAGAAATCCAGAATGACAGCACTTTCTATCTGTTCCAGTGGTATCGGTAGATTTGACTGACAGCAGCATGACTCCTGGTGGGCGGGGCTACGAGAGACTTGTTACCGGTCTGAGATCAAGACTTCAACTGAAGACCGACTTCCTGCTGTCACATGCAGGTGAGACACACCTGTTACCCACAGTGCTCCATGCAGTCATGGTAACACGTTCAGTCGACTATCAGAGTTGTCATAGTTACCAGTTTCTGCGTTCACATCTATCTCACAAACCTGAACACCTCACATCAGGTGTTATTACACAGTAATCTGAAGTTTGACCTGCTGACCTGAATGCAGCGTTCATCAACGTTACCCT
>CAMQGK010000485.1:9175000-9240000 GCA_947000775.1 Pterois miles | reverse complement strand
CAAAAGGAGAAAACATCGAGTCTCTTGTCCAGCTCAGAATCTGCTACCAGTCCTGGTCCTGGTCTGCTTCTAGCAGAGATCAGTGCTCCTCTGCAGGTACTGCAGGATGGAGTCAGTTCCCTGCGATGAGCCCCAAACTCTCTTCAGGGCTTCACACTCACGCTCGTTAGCTTGCTCCAGAGCACTGCGGCTGGTGTTCCTCATCAGTGCTTTGGACTCCTGCAGAACCTGCAGAACAGGAAGTGGAACCAGCATCACCACAGAACGAATGACGTCAGAGTGTGATGGGTATATAACATACTGTATGTATAACATGTATACCATAAAGTATATGTTATGTATGTGTGTTGGTGACTGACCTGAGAGTTGACTGTCACCAGCTCTTTGACACGTAGCATCACTTCCTGTGTGAAGGTTCCGGGCCAGAGAACCTGAGACACCAGACCTTTAGAACACGCCTCCTGAGCCGTCAACTTCCTGCCACTCAGCAGCAGCTCGTTGGCCTGGAATACAACCATGAACTGGTTAGGTTAATGAAGTGTTTGGGTTAATGAAGTGGTTAGGTTAATGAAGTGGCTAACCACTTCATTAACCTAACCGCTTCATTATCCTAACCACTTCATTAACCCAAACACTTCATTAACCTAACCACTTCATTAACCCAACCGCTTCATTAACCTAACCACTTCATTAACCCAAACACTTCATTAACCTAACCACTTCATTAACCTAACCACTTCATTAACCTAACCGCTTCATTAACCCAAACACTTCATTAACCGAACCACTTAATTAACCCAAACACTTCATTAACCTAACCACTTCATTAACCCAAACACTTCATTAACCATTAACCTAACCACTTCATTAACCCAAACACTTCATTAACCATTAACCTAACCACTTCATTAACCTAACCGCTTCATTAACCTAACCACTTCATTAACCCAAACACTTTATTAACTTAGGTTAATGAAGCGGTTAGGTTAATGAGGTGTTTGGGTAAATGAAGTGGTTAGGTTAATGAAGTGTTTGGGTTTCATTAACCTAACCTACCGCTTCATTAACCTAAGTTAATAAAGTGTTTGGGTTAATGAAGTGGTTAGGTTAATGAAGCGGTTAGGTTAATGAAGTGGTTAGGTTAATGGTTAATGAAGTGTTTGGGTTAATGAAGTGGTTAGGTTAATGAAGTGGTTAGGTTAATGAAGCGGTTAGGTTAATGAGGTGTTTGGGTAAATGAAGTGGTTAGGTTAATGAAGTGTTTGGGTTAATGAAGTGGCTAAGTTAATAAAGTGTTTGGGTTAATGAAGCCGTTGGGTTAATGAAGCCGTTAGGTTAATGAAGCAGTTAGGTTAATGACATGTTTGGGTAAATGAAGTGGTTAGGTTAATGAAGTGTTTGGGTTAATGAAGTGGTTAGGTTAATGAAGTGTTTGGGTTAATGAAGCGTTAGGTTAATGAAGTGTTTGGGTTAATGAAGCCGTTAGGTTAATGAAGCCGTTAGGTTAATGAAGTGTTTGGGTTAATGAAGTGGTTAGGTTAATGAAGTGTTTGGGTTAATGAAGTGTTTGGGTTAATGAAGCGGTTAGGTTAATAAAGTGTTTGGGTTAATGAAGTGGTTAGGTTAATGAAGTGTTTGGGTTAATTAAGTGGTTAGGTTAATGAAGCAGTTAGGTTAATGAAGTGGTTAGGTTAATGAAGCGGTTAGGTTAATGAAGTGTTTGGGTTAATGAAGCGGTTAGGTTAATGAAGTGTTTGGGTTAATGAAGTGGTTAGGTTAATAAAGTGGTTAGGTTCATGAAGCGGTTAGGTTAATGAAGTGTTTGGGTTAATGAAGTAGTTAGGTTAATGAAGCGGTTGGGTTAATGAAGTGGTTAGGTTAATGGAGCGGTTAGGTTAATGAAGTGGTTAGGTTAATGAAGCGGTTAGGTTAATGAAGTGTTTGGGTTAATGAAGTGGTTAGGTCAATAAAGTGTTTGGGTTAATGAAGCAGTTAGGTTAATGAAGTGGTTAGGTTAATGAAGTGGTTAGGTTAATGAAGTGGTTAGGTTAATGAGGTGTTTGGGTTAATGAGGTGTTTGGGTAAATGAAGTGGTTAGGTTAATGAAGTGGTTTGGGTTAATGAAGCGGTTAGGTTAATGACATGTTTGGGTTAATGGGGTGTTTGGGTAAATGAAGTGGTTAGGTTAATGAAGTGTTTGGGTTAATGAGGTGTTTGGGTAAGTGAAGTGGTTAGGTTCATGAAGCGGTTAAGTTAATGGAGTGTTTTGGTAAATGAAGTGTTTGGGTTAATGAAGTGTTTGAGTTAATGAAATCTTCATCTTCAACCGCTTATCTGGGGTCAGGTCGCGGGGGCAACAGCTCCAGCAGGGGACCCCAAACTTCCCTTTCCCGGGCCATATTAACCAGCTCTGACTGGGGGATCCTGAGGCATTCCCAGGCCAGTGTGGAGATATAATCTCTCCATCTAGTCCTGGGTCGTCCCCAGGGTCTCTTCCCAGCTGGTCGTGCCTGGAACACCTCGCTAGGGAGGCGCCCAGGAGGCATCCTTCCCAGATGCCCGAACCACCTCAACTGACTCCTTTCAATGCAAAGGAGCAGCGGCTGAATTCCGAATTCTTCACGGATGACTGCGCTTCTTACCTTATCTCTAAGGGAAATGCCAGCCACCCTCCTGAGAAAACCCATTTCGGCTGCTTGTACTCGCGATCTAGTTTTTTCGGTCATGACCCAGCCCTCATGATCATAGGTGAGAGTAGGAACGAAGATTGGCCGGTAGATAGAGAGCTTTGCCTTCCGGCTCAACTCTCTCTTCGTCACAATGGTGCGGTACAGCGACTGCAATACCGCCCCTGCTGCTCCGATTCTCCGGCCAATCTAACGTTCCATTGTTCCCTCACTCGCGAACAAGACCCCGAGGTACTTGAACTCCTTCACTTGGGGTAAAGACTCATTCCCTACCCGGAGTAGACAATCCATCGGTTTCCTGCTGAGAACCATGGCCTCCAATTTTGAGGTGCTGATCCTCATCCCAGCCACTTCACACTCGACTGCAAACAGATCCTGTGAGTGCTGGAGGCCACAGACCGATGATGCCAGCAGAACCACATCATCTGCAAAAAGTAGCGATGAGATCCTCAGCACACCGATCTGCAAACCCCCCTCCCCCCGACTACGCCTTGATATCCTGTCCATAAATATCACAAACAGGATTGGAGACAAGGCACAACCCTGGCGGAGGCCAACCCCCACCGGAAACGAGTCCAACTTACTGCCGAGAACCCGGACGCAGCTCTCGCTTTGGGAGTACAGAGATTGGATGGCCCTGAGAAGTGACCCCCTCACCCCATACTCCCACAGCACCTCCCACAGTATACCCCAGGGGACCCGATCGTACACCTTCTCCATGTCTACAAAACACATGTAGACTGGATGGGCATACTCCCAGGCCCCCTCGAGGATCCTTGCGAGAGTGAAGAGCTGGTCCGTTGTTCCACAGCCAGGATGAAATCCACATTGTTCCTCTTCAATCAGAGGTTCGGCTATTGACTGAACCCTCCTTTCCAGCACCCCTGGAGTAGACTTTACCAGGGAGGCTGAGTAGTGTGATACCCCTGTAATTGGCACACACTCTCTGTTCCCCCTTTTTGAACAGGGGAACCACCACCCCGGTCTGCCACTCTTTAGGCACTGTCCCCGACTTCCATGCAATGTTGAAGAGGCGTGTCATCCATGACAGCCCCTCCACACCCAGAGCCTTCAGCATCTCTGGACGGATTTCGTCAATCCCCGGGGCCTTGCCACTGTGGAGCTGTTTAACTACCTCAGTGACTTCCACCAGGGAAATTGACAACGATCCCCCATCAGCCTCCGGCTCTGCCTCTACAAGAGAGGGCGTATCAATCGGGTTCAGGAGTTCCTCAAAGTGCTCCTTCCACCGCCCTGTTACCTCCTCAGTTGAGGTCAACAGTGTCCCATCCTTACTGTATACAGCTTGGATGGTTCCCCGTTTCCCCCTCCTGAGATGCCGGACAGTTTTCCAGAAGCACCTTGGTGCAGACCGAAAGTCCTTCTCCATGGCTGCTCCGAAGTCCTTCCACACCCGCTGCTTTGCCTCCTTTACGGCAGCTGCTGCTGCCCTATGGGCCTGTCAGTACCTTGCAACTGCTTCCGGAGTCCTCCGAGATAGCATATCCCGAAGTACACTTATGAGCATCCTTATGTTCGAACATGGTATTTGTTATGGACAACCCATGACTAGCACAGAAGTCCAATAACAAACGACCGCTCGGGCTCAGATCAGGTAGGCCATTCCTCCCAATTACGCCTCTCCAGGTGCCTCCATCGTGCGTGTTGAAGTCCCCCAGCAGAACAATGGAGTCCCCTACTGGGGCCCCATACAGGACTCCATTCAGGGTCTCCAAGAAGGTTGAATACTCTGAACTGCTGTTTGGTGCATATGCACAGACAACAGTCAGAGTTTTCCCCCCACAACCCAAAGGCGCAGGGAGGCGACCCTCTCGTCCACTGGGGTAAACCCCAACGTAGCAGCACTCAACCGGGGATTTGTGAGTATCCCCACACCCGCTTGGCGCCTCACACTTTGGGCAACTCCAGAGAAGAATAGAGTCCAACCCCTATCCAGGAGAACGGTTCCAGAGCCGAGGCTGTGTATAGAGGTAAGCCCCACCAGATCTAACTGATATTGCTCCACCTCCCGCACAAGCTCTGGCTCCTTCCCCCACAGAGAGGTGACGTTCCACGTCCCCAGGGCCAGCCCATGCCGCCCGGGTTCTGGTCCGTCGAGGTGCCCGGCTTTCACTGCCACCCGTATGACAGCGCACCTGACCCAAGCGGTTCCTCCTGCAGGTGGTGGGCCCACAGGATGGAGAGGAGGGGGTTACCATGTAGCTTTTTCGGGCTGAGCCCAGCCAGGCTCTGTGGCAAGCCCGGCCACCAGGCGCTCGCTCACGGGCCCTCCATCTGGGCCTGGCTCCAGACGGGGGCCCCGGGCTTCCTCCGGGCCAGATCACTTCTCCTCTGCCTCGATTACTCATAGGGTCCTCTTGAACCATTCTTTGTCTGGCCCCTCATCTGAGACCAATTTGCCATGGGAGACCCTACCAGGAGCACTAGGCTCCAGACAACACAGCCCTCAGGGTCATAGGGACACGCAAACCTCCACCTCGTTAAGGTGATGGTTCCCGGAGAGGGGTTAATGAAGTGTTTGGGTAAATGAAGTGGTTAGGTTAATGAAGCGGTTAGGTTAATGAAGCGGTTAGGTTAATGAAGCGTTTGGGTTAATGAAGTGTTTGGGTTAATGAAGCGGTTAGGTTAATGAAGCGGTTAGGTTAATGAAGTGTTTGGGTACATGAAGTGGTTAGGTTAATGAAGTGGTTAGGTTAATGAAGACCTTCGGTTAATTTATTTTATATCCTTTATTTAACCAGGTGAGAACTCATTGAGATTAAACTCTCTTTCCCAGAGTGCCCTGCCCAGACGGCAGCAGAGAACATTGTTACAACAATAAAGACAAACAATACAAACAGACAAATACAGCAGTCACACACCACAAGTAAACAAGTATCATATGCAATTATGTGTGCAACACAACAACAGCTGTCCTGCACAAACTGGTCAATATCAAAATAATTCAATGACAAAAATCAGGAGCAGTGACATCGATCAACAGTGCTACTTTCTCCATTCTTTAAAATGGACTTCAATTCTCCCATAGTGATGAACTCTGATAGTTTCAGGTCCTTCTGGTGAAGCAGCAGCATATTTAAAGGCTTTTTATCCTCGCTGTGTTCTAACCTCTGGGACCAACATCTGGAGGCCATATTGATTGTGGTTTGTACACATGTATGCACACAGATACGAAGGCACCAGTCCAAGGACAGATTTATATATGAGTCGACCAGTGTGAAAACCTGCAGACAGACAGCGATGTCCATCCAGCTGCAGCATAAAGGGAACAATGATGTACCAGATTTCCACAGCCAGTAAGGAAACGTAGCGCTCAGTGGGAACCAGTATCCAGCCGATCAGGCTCTGGTCAGGTGCATTCATGTAGAGCACATAACCATGATCCAATAATATATATATAAACGTCACTGAAATATTTCCTCACCTGGAGGAGAAACAGGATTTGCTTCTAAAAAAGAACCTCAATTTAATTTTCAGTATGGATGCCAGATTTTCAATGTGTAATATGAAAGTCAAATTTTGATCAGTCCATCCATCCATCCATCGTCAACCGCTTATCCCGTTAGGGGTCATGGGGGGCTGGAGCCGATCCCAGCTGGCATTGGACGAAGGCAGGGTTCACCCTGGACAGGTCGCCAGTCCATCGCAGGACACATAGAGACAGACAACCATTCACACTCACATCCACACCTACGGGCAATTTAGAGTCATCAATTAACCTAAACAGCATGTTGGACGGTGGGAGGAAGCCGGAGTACCCGGAGAAAACTGTCGCTTACACGGGGAGAGCATGCAAACTCCACACAGAAGAGTCCCAAGCCTGGATTCGAACCTGCGACCCTCTTGCTGTGAGGCGACAGCGCTAACCACTGCACCACAGTGCAGCAAATTTTGATCAGTGAGGATCCATAAATACTTATAAGTTGGGACCAGTTCAATTTAATTTAATGAAGTGCTTGGGTAAATGAAGCGGTTTGGTCAGTGAAGCGGTTGGGTATATGAAGCAGTTAGGTAAATGAAGTGGTTAAGTAAATGAAGCAGTTGGGTAAATGAAGTGGTTAAGTAAATGAAGGGTTGGTAAATGAAGTGGTAGACTGACCGAGGCGAGGCCCATGATGCAGGGTAAGGTGAAGGACGAGCAGGCGTCGGGCGTCTGACCATAGGACACATATGGCGTCTGGAACCAGGCCTTCTCATTGGCCCACACCACATCACAGAGTGGCAGGATGGCGGCACCAAGGCCCAGCGCCGGCCCGTTAACCGCTGCAACGATTGGCTTCCTGAACTGGATGAAGGTGTTGACAAAGGTTCTGAGGAATAGGAGACAAAGATCAGAGGTTGAGGCTTACTGACAGCATTTACTAACTGATGACATCAGACAGGGCTGCCTGTCCAGTAGGTGTTACCTGATGGTTTCAGCCATCTTGATGCTCTCCTTCTTTCTGTCGTCTGTCAGCCGTCTGATAAAATACAGGAAGTCCAGCCCGCAGCAGAATACGCTACCAACGGCGCCGAGTAACACCAGCTTACTGTCATCTGAGGCTGCTGTCGCCATGGCGCTCTGGATCTCCTTCATCACCTAATGAGAGGGAAATGGGACAAAATGACTGTAGAAGTCAGTAACCATGACAACAGTTCTGCATCAATGTCAGGTGTGTCTGATCAGGTGGTGTCAAAGTTTTGGATAGATGTGAAATTACCCAGGTATCAGGTGTGTGGTCTAGCTTGGGGTGTGTGTGTGTGTGTGTGTGTGTGTGTGTGTGTGTGTGTGTGTGTGTGTGTGTGTGTGACCTTTTCAGGGTGTATTGGGGGCGTGTCTCACTGGTGAGGGCATGGCTTAACCTAAGGGTTTAATGTTTAATTTGATGGTGTGGTCTAGCTTGTGGGGGCGTGGCCTCACCTCAGGTTTCAGAGTGTATTGGGGGCGTGTCTAGCGTGTGGGAGCGTGGACTCACCTCAGGGTTGAGTGTGTTGTTCTCAGAGCTCTTGGTTGAAAGCAGAATGTGAGTGAAGCCATCTTGTTTCTTCACCACGATGTCACGGTAACGGTAAGCACTCTCTGTTTGTCGAACACTAAATCTCAACCGTTTGTCGAAAGCAGAACGTTCCTCAAGACGACGCTTCCCTGTCGCACTGGTCGCCCCGGTGACAGCACTCTGCACACCTGACATCCAGTTGGCAGCTACGGCCTCCATCAACACAGACTTCCCTGGAGGAGACAGAATGAAGGATATTGAATTATTTCATATGTTAGAGTCACTGATGAAAACACCTCATCACGGTTTACCTTCAGTCTGCTGCCATCTGGGTAAAGGTAGACTCAGACCCTCAGATCCTCAAACCTCAGACCCTCAAACCTCAGAGCCTCAGACCCTCAGATCCTCAGACCCTCAAACCTCAGAGCCTCAGACCCTCAAACCTCAGATCCTCAGACCCTCAGATCCTTAGACCCTCAGGGCCTCAGGCCCTCAAATCTCAGAACCTCAGACCCTCAAAACTCAGAGCCTCAGACCCTCAGATCCTCAAACCTCAGACTGCCAGACCCTCAGACCGTCAGACCCTCTGACCGTCAGAGCCTCAGACTGTCAGACCCTCAGAGTCCCAGAGTCTCAGAACCTCAGAGCCTCAGACCCTCAGACTGTCAGAGCCTCAGAGCATCAGACCCTCAGAGCCTCAAACTGTCAGAGTCTCAGAACCTCAGATCCTCAGACTGTCCCTCAACCACCGCCACTGTGTTCACACTACCACAGCTATTAACTCTCCACCGCACATTAGCTCAGCGGCAAACAGCGAATAGTAAACGTGTCAGTAAATGACTGTAGTTCCTTCTAGTCAGCAGTGATCAGTGGTTGTTCAGGAGTTTATTGTGAAGGGAGGAACAGTAGCAGTGAAGAGGTGATGATCTGTTATTGACGAGGGTCTGAAGTACAGAGCCTCCATGTTATTAATATATTATCCTCATAAAGTTTAGGAGCAACGTAACCCTCGACTACACAAGCTGAAACTAAAGCTGGCAGTAGACTCTGTCGTCTGACTGTTAGGTTAGTTTGTCATGTATCTCAGTAGTAAACTAAAGCTGGCAGTAGACTCTGTTGTCTGACTGTTAGGTTAGTTTGTCATGTATCTCAGTAGTAAACTAAAGCTGGCAGTAGACTCTGTAGTCTGACTGTTTAGGTTAGTTTGTCATGTATCTCAGTAGTAAACTAAAGCTGGCAGTAGGCTCTGTAGTCTGTTTAGGTTAGTTTGTCATGTATCTTAGTAAACTGAAGCTGGCAGTAGACTCTGTAGTCTGACTGTTAAGTTAGTTTGTCATGTATCTCAGTAGTAAACTAAAGCTGGCAGTAGGCTCTGTAGTCTGATTGTTTAGGTTAGTTTGTCATGTATCTTAGTAGTAAACTAAAGCTGGCAGTAGACTCTGTAGTCTGACTGTTTAGGTTAGTTTGTCATGTATCTCAGTAGTAAACTAAAGCTGGCAGTAGGCTCTGTAGTCTGTTAGGTTAGTTTGTCATGTATCTCAGTAGTAAACTAAAGCTGGCAGTAGACTCTGTAGTCTGACTGTTTAGGTTAGTTTGTCATGTATCTCAGTAGTAAACTAAAGCTGGCAGTAGACTCTGTAGTCTGACTGTTAGGTTAGTTTGTCATGTATCTCAGTAGTAAACTAAAGCTGGCAGTAGACTCTGTAGTCTGACTGTTAGGTTAGTTTGTCATGTATCTCAGTAGTAAACTAAAGCTGGCAGTAGACTCTGTTTTCTGACTGTTAGGTTAGTTTGTCATGTATCTCAGTAGTAAACTAAAGTTGGCAGTAGGCTCTGTAGTCTGACTGTTTAGGTTAGTTTGTCATGTATCTTAGTAAACTGAAGCTGGCAGTAGACTCTGTAGTCTGACTGTTAAGTTAGTTTGTCATGTATCTCAGTAGTAAACTAAAGCTGGCAGTAGACTCTGTAGTCTGACTGTTAAGTTAGTTTGTCATGTATCTCAGTAGTAAACTAAAGCTGGCAGTAGGCTCTGTAGTCTGACTGTTTAGGTTAGTTTGTCATGTATCTTAGTAGTAAACTAAAGCTGGCAGTAGGCTCTGTAGTCTGTTTAGGTTAGTTTGTCATGTGTCTTAGTAGTAAACTAAAGCTGGCAGTAGGCTCTGTAGTCTGTTTAGGTTAGTTTGCAGTACAGAGCCAGTAGTGGCGTAGCTCTGTAGTCTTTTAGGTAGTTTTGTAGTCTATGTTTAGGTTAGTTTGTCATTGTATCTTTAGTAAACTGAAGCTGGCAGTAGACTCTGTAGTCTGACTGTTAAGTTAGTTTGTCATGTATCTCAGTAGTAAACTAAAGCTGGCAGTAGGCTCTGTAGTCTGACTGTTTAGGTTAGTTTGTCATGTATCTTAGTAGTAAACTAAAGCTGGCAGTAGGCTCTGTAGTCTGACTGTTAGGTTAGTTTGTCATGTATCTCAGTAGTAAACTGTTTCAGCACAACAGTGTGGGAGGAACTCTGGGACTCTCATGGGGAGGATATAGATGGACTGACGGGCTGCATCACGGACTACATAAACTTCTGTGTGGAAAACACCGTACCAACCAGGACGGTAAGGTGTTTTTCCAATAACAAACCCTGGATTAATCCAGATATAAAGGCCCTCCTTAAGGAGAAGAAGAGGGCCTTTAAGTCAGGAAACAAGGAGGAGCTGAAGGCTGTTCAGAGGGCTCTAAGGAGGAAAATCAGGGAGGGGAAGAACAGCTACAGGAGGAAGATGGAGGAACAGTTGCAGCAGAACAACATCAGTGGAGTCTGGAAAGGCCTAGGTTAGTTTGTCATGTATCTTAGTAAACTGAAGCTGGCAGTAGACTCTGTAGTCTGACTGTTAAGTTAGTTTGTCATGTATCTCAGTAGTAAACTAAAGCTGGCAGTAGGCTCTGTAGTCTGTTTAGGTTAGTTTGTCATGTGTCTTAGTAGTAAACTAAAGCTGGCAGTAGGCTCTGTAGTCTGTTTAGGTTAGTTTGTCATGTATCTCAGTAGTAAACTAAAGCTGGCAGTAGGCTCTGTAGTCTGACTGTTTAGGTTAGTTTGTCATGTATCTCAGTAGTAAACTAAAGCTGGCAGTAGGCTCTGTAGTCTGACTGTTTAGGTTAGTTTGTCATGTATCTTAGTAGTAAACTAAAGCTGGCAGTAGGCTCTGTAGTCTGTTTAGGTTAGTTTGTCATGTGTCTTAGTAGTAAACTAAAGCTGGCAGTAGGCTCTGTAGTCTGTTTAGGTTAGTTTGTCATGTGTCTTAGTAGTAAACTAAAGCTGGCAGTAGGCTCTGTAGTCTGTTTAGGTTAGTTTGTCATGTATCTTAGTAAACTGAAGCTGGCAGTAGACTCTGTAGTCTGACTGTTAAGTTAGTTTGTCATGTATCTCAGTAGTAAACTAAAGCTGGCAGTAGGCTCTGTAGTCTGACTGTTTAGGTTAGTTTGTCATGTATCTCAGTAGTAAACTGTTTCAGCACAACAGTGTGGGAGGAACTCTGGGACTCTCATGGGGAGGATATAGATGGACTGACGGGCTGCATCACAGACTACATTAACTTCTGTGTGGAAAACACTGTACCAACCAGGACGGTAAGGTGTTTTTCCAATAACAAACCCTGGATTAATCCTGATATAAAGGCCCTCCTTAAGGAGAAGAAGAGGGCCTTTAAGTCAGGAAACAAGGAGGAGCTGAAGGCTGTTCAGAGGGCTCTAAGGAGGAAAATCAGGGAGGGGAAGAACAGCTACAGGAGGAAGATGGAGGAACAGTTGCAGCAGAACAACATCAGTGGAGTCTGGAAAGGCCTAAAAACCATCTCAGGCCACAAGAAACCAGACTCCAAGGCTGTGGGAGACCTAAAGTGGGTGAATGATTTGAACCACTACTTTAACAGGTTCAATGAGTCACCTACCCCTCCCCCGGCCCAGTCCACCCTGCTGCAACCCCCCCTCCATCTACCACTTCAAG
This sequence comes from Pterois miles, assembly GCA_947000775.1. Lineage (NCBI taxonomy): Eukaryota > Metazoa > Chordata > Actinopteri > Perciformes > Scorpaenidae > Pterois > Pterois miles. The sequence goes on along the minus strand of CAMQGK010000485.1, from coordinate 9,228,330 downwards.
ACAGTGCCCCCCCTCCTCCTCCTTCACCACCTTCAGCTCAACAATAGCTCCCCCACTGACACCAACACCTCCATTGACACCTACGGCTCCAGCTCTACAACATAGTCAACCCCCCTCTGCTCCACTACTCAGCCCTGACCCCCCACCAACCCCCTCCTCTGCCTCTGACACACAGCCCCCCTGCTCCAGTTTGTCCTTCACAACACTTCAGGTGAAGAACCAGTTCAAGAAGATGAACGTGAGGAAGGCTACGGGTCCAGATGGCATCAGCTCCAGGCTCCTGAAGTCCTGCGCAGACCAGCTGTGTGGGACTTTTGGACATCTATTCAACCTGAGCCTGAAGCTGAGGAAGGTACCACAACTGTGGAAGACATCCTGCGTGGTACCTGTGCCCAAGACCCCACACCCCAAGGACCCCAGCAGCTTCAGGCCGGTGGCACTAACATCGCACCTGATGAAGGCCCTGGAGCGCCTGGTCCTCCAACATCTCCGCCCTGTGGTGAGTCCATCCATGGACCCACTGCAGTTTGCCTATCAACCTGGCATTGGGGTGGACGATGCCGTCATCTTCCTGTTGGACCGAACTCTGTCTCACCTGGAGAAACCTGGCAGCACTGTGAGGATCATGTTCTTTGATTTCTCCAGTGCTTTCAACACCATCCAGCCGACACTTCTGGGGGACAAACTGGAGACTGCAGGGGTAGATCACCATCTAACATCCTGGATACTGGACTACCTCACAAACCGCCCACAGTATGTGAGGACACAGGACTTCACCTTCGACACGGTGGTCTGCAGTGTGGGGGCCCCGCAGGGAACGGTTCTGGCTCCGTTCCTCTTCACGCTCTACACTGCAGACTTCTCCTACAACTCACCAACCTGTCACCTGCAGAAGTTCTCTGACGACTCTGCTCTCGTCGGCCTCATCACTGATGGGGACGATGGGGACTACAGAGAACTTTCCCAGGACTTCGTGGACTGGTGCCTGCAGAACCACCTCCAGATCAACGCGGGGAAAACTAAAGAGCTGGTGGTGGATTTCCGCAGGCAAACTCATCCCCCTCCAACACCGGTGAACATCCAGGGATCAGACATTGAGATGGTGACATCTTATAAATACCTGGGTGTTCACCTGAACAACAAACTGGACTGGACTACAAATTCCTCTGCACTCCATAAGAAAGGCCAGAGCAGACTGTATCTGCTCAGGAGACTGAGGTCTTTTGGAGTGCAGGGGACACTCCTGAAAACATTTTATGACACTGTTGTGGCATCAGCCATATTTTATGGAGTGGTTTGCTGGGGCAGCAGCATCACAGCTGCAGACAGGAAGAGGCTGGATAAGATTATTAAAAGGGCCAGCTCTGTCCTGGGATGCTCTCTGGACACAGTGCAGGTGGTGGGAGAGAGGAGGATGACGGCTAAGCTGTCGTCCATGATGGAGAAGGACTCCCACCCCATGAGAGACACCATCAGAGCTCTGGAGAGCTCCTTCAGTGACAGGCTGCTACACCCTAAGTGTACGAAGGAGCGTTACAGAAGGTCCTTCCTGCCTGCAGCTGTTAGACTCCACAACCAGCACTGCTCCCAGTAGACCACATACACATCCACAACCAGCACTGCTCCCAGTAGACCACACACACATTCACAACCAGCACTGCTCCCAGTAAACCACATACACATTCACAACCAGCACTGCTCCCAGTAGACCACATACACATTCACAACAAACTCACCGGACATACGTGCAATAAGGACTCATGTGCAACTATGTCATCTGCTTGAATTATAGGAACCGGACAATTATTTATTGATATAAATGGACATACTTCTGGCTTTATTTTTATTTTTCTTATTTTTCTTTTCTTTTTCTATTATGTATATACTAAATTATTACTTTTTTATTTGTATGAATATTGTTTTTAAATCTATGCTTATCTTCTATTGCACTATCCACTTGCTGCTGTAATGGGTAAATTTCCCCACTGTGGGACTAATAAAAGAATATCTTATCTTATCTTATCTTAAACTAAAGCTGGCAGTAGGCTCTGTAGTCTGACTGTTAGGCTAGTTTGTCATGTATCTCAGTAGTAAACTAAAGCTGGCAGTAGGCTCTGTAGTCTGTTTAGGTTAGTTTGTCGCGTATCTCAGTAGTAAACTAAAGCTGGCAGTAGACTCTGTAGTCTGACTGTTAAGTTAGTTTATGTATTTGTTATGAAGGACTGATACTGACTGATGTTTGTGTTCTTCAGTCTTTATAAACTTCACTCAGGAATCTGATTGATTTTATTGATCTGTCAGATTGTCTCCAATCAGATATTAATGAGTTTCTATGGAGACTCTGCTGTTGTCAACATTACTGTTGCTGCTCTAGAAACAACTTGTGTCCTAATTGGATTTAAATATTCAATTAATAATCTGGTTCTGACTTTAAACCAACCAGACTGACATCAGTAGAGCTAATATGATCACTTCAATATTAATTGATCATCTCAGTATTGATCAGTGTTATTGATCATGGCAGATTGTCCTCATATGGTGCTGCCTAGTTTCTGTTAATGTAGTTTAAAAAGCTCTAGTGCTGCTGACCTGATGCTGACCTGTTAGCTGATGATTAATTTTTATTTATGGATTCTTGTTAATAACTCAGTCACTTTTCTTTGAGATCAGAAGTCCAGCCATCACAGTTTTGATCCAGATGTTAGTCTGCTGTTGAGACAAACAGCTGTTGACTGATTCTGATAGATTAATGAAAATCATGTTGAAACTGAAGCTGGATATTGGCCTCCTGCTGGACCAGAAATGTACCAAACTGAACCAAAAACATTAACTCCAAACCGTGAACCGAACCGAATCATGAATTTTATGAACCGTCCCACCCCTACTACTCATACAGGTGTTGACCATCCGTTGGATTTTAAATGAGGTTGCTGACCTTATCCCAGCAGACCCTCCACCGTTTTCTGCTTTCTCGTGACGGCTAACGTCACGTTACTCAGACTACACTAAACGCAGTAACTTCATGCTACCACCACACAGACTCAATCAAGCAAACATGTCAATTCTGGTGTTTAAAACTCCAGAATCTTTTGTTTTTAAAATCATAAGACAGGCTGCACAGTGGTGCAGTGGTTAGCGCTGTCGCGCTAACCCTAACCTGCCTCACAGCTAGAGGGTCACAGGTTCTCTCTGTTAGTGTGGGTTTTCTCTGGGTTCTCCAGTTTCCTTCCACAAAGACTCTAAATGTCCTGCAGGTGTGAATGGTGTCTGTCTCTATGTGTCCTGTGATGGACTGGAGACCTGTCCAGGGTGAACCCGCCTTCACCCAATGCCAGCTGGGATCAGCTCCAGCCCCCCACTAAGACCCCTAACGGGATAAGCGTTTGCAGATGGATGGATCATAAGACACAGGGTAATGGATTGTCAGTTACCTGGTGACCATGGAGACCTTACCTGTGCCGCTGAGAGACCGCATGGCAGCAGGAGTGATGGGTACTCGGGGCGGGGGTAGGGGGTTTTGGCTGCGGGGTCTGGTCCCCATTCGGGCCCTCTCCTCTCCAGGTCCCAGCTGGACTCCTGCAGGCTTCTCCAGCAGGGCAACCTCAGGTGGGACCAGGTGAGCTTCCTGAGCTCCTGCATCCAGACTGTGAGCCGCCTCACTGGGAGAGTCCTCTGAGTCCAGACGGCTGTTCATAGGACTCTTAGGAACCAGGATTTTGATGCCGGTCTTGGACAGGTCCACACTGCGGCGCGCCGAGCCGGCCGGAGATGCTGACATGAGACCACTGCCGAACCTGTCAGCCTGCAAGGGCTGCTGTGGGCGGGTCAGTCCGGCAGGGAGCAAGTGAGTTGGGCCGAGAGCAGGTTTCACCTGATCACAGCCTCCAGTTAGACCTCCACTGATGTCACTGCGAGCTGTGGCAGTGGGCGGCGGCCTGCAGGGCAGTCTATGAGCGGGGCCACAGTGGTGGCCGGGCGCACTGCGGGTGGAGCGCAGTAACGTGCCATCTCTCTGCCGTTCAGCGTACTGACGGTTGAAGTCGTGGACGTAGATCATACAGGTGGACAGGTGACCCTCTGGCTCCCAGGTGTCCCCCTCTGAACCGTAACCTCTCCACCTGACCAAGTACTCCACCTTCCCCTTTTTATTCTTCCTCTTGTCCATGATCCGCTCCACCTGCAGCAGGAAGCCACCCTTATATTATATTATAGTAATAAAGTATTCATATTTATTATTGATAAACTAACTGATCAATCGTAATAAAGTATTGATAACAGTAATAAAGTATAAATAATATAAAGTATTTATAACCCTGAGGCTTCTGTCGTTAATGATAACAGAAATAAAGTGTTAAACCAAAGTTTGTGTGAACTCTTATAAAGTGTCTGACAGACTAAACTAGCACTAGGTAGCACTGAGCTAGCACTAGGTAGCACTAGGTAGCACTGAGCCAGTTACCGTTACAACAGCTAGTATCAGCCGACAGACTCGGACTCACTGGAACGAGTCAACTAGTCGCTGACTGACCCGTTTTTTCACATAGCTGTTATTCGTGCCCCCTTCGCCTCGGAAAGTTTTGAAAGTTAACTCTGCCGTTAGCTACCGTTAGCATGTTAGCATAAGCTCGTGTCACCTCGTAGAACTCTTCAGTAGCCATGGAGATTGTGCGCGTGCACGAGCAGCTTCCAGAAGCTTCTTGTTCACGGGCGCAGCAACATGAGAGGAGGCTGAAGACCAGCGTCCGCTCCGGGCTGCTCTGCTCTTCTGTCCTCCGGCAGCTGCTTTATCCCGGTTAACTAGATGCTAGCTGTTAGCTGTTAGCATGCCAATTTCACGGAAACATCCGGTCTGACTGACTGACCTTCAAAATAAAAGCCCTCCACAAACTTCATGAAACAGAACAATTAATGTTTTAGAGAGACAACCGGTGCCGGTACCAGCACCGCAGCGGCGACCTGTGTCAGGCGTCAGAACCACGAGCAGCACTCATCCTGAAGCTGACCGGAACTACCGCGGTGTCCCTCGGGGGCGGGGCTAAAGACAACGAACACGTTTTACTACTTCCGGTTGAAAAAAAGGTCCAAAAATGCTCTTTACAAATTATTCATTTTATTGTTACTTGTAACAAAAAGTACCACGATAATGAGAAATATACCATAAATATTTCTACACAAGTTAAATTTATTTACAAACTTGTTTGAGACGTCTAGCCGACAGCAGCCTGCTGTGAATACAAATAAATACAGAAATATATACAATAAAAATACAGTTCTACATAGTAAATAGTAGGGATGTGTCGATATGATACACCATATCAAGTTCTGATTGCGATACGATACTATGACAATAATTTTAACAAAACTTGAATGATGAACATATGACTGAAAAAGCATCTTTTTATTTAAAAGACACAAAATATAAAACAGTAGTTGTTTGTCCTGTAGTTCTATTCTAATGTTAACCAGCTGTTCTATTCTTTAATAATACTGGATTTAACTGACTTCTATTGTGTCTGTTTGTCTTCTTCGTTATCTTAGTGGATTTATTCAGTTTTAATTTGACTCTGGACATCATTGAAAATGAAGACATGTCCTCAATGAGTCCTCCAGATTTAAATAAAAGTTAAATGAATGCATTATGCCTAAAGTCACTAACAACAAGATCATGAATGTCTCCACCAGAACCAGAACCAGAGCCGGTTCAGGACAGACTCAGTAACAGTAGTAGTTAGTTAGTCCTGGTTCAGGACAGGACAGGTTCGATTCCGGCTTGGGACTCTTCTGTGTGGAGTTTGCATGTTCTCCCCATGTCAGTGTGGGTTTTCTCCGGGTACTCCGGCTTCCTCCCACAGTCCAAAGCCATGCTGTTTAGGTTAATTGATGAGTCTAAATGTCCCGTAGGTGTGAATGTGAGCATGAATGGTTGTCTGTCTCTATGTGCCCTGTGATGGACTGGACACCTGTCCAGGTGAACCCCGCCTTCGCCCAATGCCAGCTGGGATCAGTTCCAGACCCCTGCGACTCCTAACGGGATTAGCAATTGACGATGGATGGATGGATGTAGATATATAGATACAGATATACGGCATACTGTATGTAAATATGTATATCTACATACAGTATGTATACATATCATACATACATACATGACATCAGCAGATGACCAGAGATCAGGATTTCAGCTTCTATTTCCAGGTATCCTGGCCTCACTTTTCCAATAGTTTTAAACGGGACTGTACATATGTAGACATATGTAGATATACTGTAAGTAAATGGGCTCTATGGGTACCCACCAGCCTCCCACTTTATGATAATTACATGCAGTATAACTGTGTTATTGTCTCCTATTCTCTGGTGTATCTGAATATTTCTGCATACTGGCTCAATAAACGGTGTTGAATCCCATCGTTAGGAAAGCCTGTATTCGTGTGATGATGATGCAGGTAACATCATGGTCACTAATTGGTCCTTAAAGGCTGACTTCAAGTTATTCCTTAAATTGTTTAATAAATTTGCTTTCAGTTGTCATGACAACAGAGGTGAGGCGTTAACACGGTTTTATTTGATTTCAGGTCAAAGACAGATGACGTTGTGATGGGCAGTGAAGCATTCTGGATCTCAATCAGGATCAATTTTAGCTGATGGTCCTCCTAATCAGTCAGACTTTTTGTTAGCCAGTTTCGTGGCGGCGTCATTGTCGCCGTCGTCACTCTTGTAGGGTCTGTTCTTACAGCAGAGGTAGAAGAAGACGGCGACAACGGCGAGCGGGAAGCAGACCAGAAAGCAGCCGAGCAGCGGCGCCTGCCTGAACACCGGCTGGACAGACAGGCGGACAGAGGACGAAGAGGTCAGAGGTCACTGAGACAGGAAACAGGAAACAGGACTGACGACAGGACTTACCATCAACGTGACTCTGATGTCGTAAATGAAGCGTCGTACTCGCTGATCAACGCTGTTTCCTCCCTGACACTGAGAGGTCAGACGCAGATTCACATTTCACAAATAATGAACCACAGCTGTTAAATGTGCGTCTGGATCAGGACTCACCTGGATGCTGCCATCCAGAACCCCGTTCAGGAAGTCCAGCAGGTGGCGCTCCGTCTCCACGGCACCCGGTGGCAGGAAGTAACCATCATTGGACAGATTAACCACGACGAAGGAGGGCACGATTGCCTCGCTGACAATCACAACAATTGATTCAGGAAGTCGACAGAAGTCACCTGTAAACTCTCTAGTCCTTAACATCTTCAGTGATTAATGTTTCTAGTCGTTAATGTCTCTAGTCCTCATTCATCCAGGTCAGATTCATTCTGACAACAACTGAATCGAAGGCTACTGGACTTTGAACACAATAGTTCGTTAGTGGAGTTTCACCTGTGTGAGTCCCACTAGTGAACGACAGTCGTTAAGGATGGGGCTACAGGTGGATGACAGTCGTTAGGCATGATGTGGTTACCAGGGAACGACAGTCGTTGTGTTCTTTAGGGACTAACGAACACAACCACTGTCGTTCACTAGTGGGACTCACACAGGTGAAACTCCACTAACGAACGATTGTCTTCAGAATAAGGGGGCTGACACTTCCACAGAGGTTAAAACCTGGGTCTAACTCCACTGTAGGTCAGACTAGTGGGGACTAGTCAGACTAGTGGAGACTAGTCAGACTGTAGCGTTCGAACTGATGAAGCCACTTGGATAAGGGGCGAAACATCTTCAGAGACAAATCTAAGTCCAGTTGCCTTCGATTCAGTTGTTGTCAGAATCTCTTGTCCTTAACATCTCTAGTCACTAACATTTCTAGCTGTTAACATCTCTAGTCCTTGACATCTCATCACTAATGTCTTGTGTCATTAACATCTGTAGTCGTTGATGTCTCTTGTCACTAATGTCTCTAGTCATTAACATCTCTAACTGTTAATGTCTCTGGTCATTAATTAATTAATTAATAAAGGTTAATCTTATCTCATCTTATCTTAATGTCTCTTGTCACTAAAGTCCCTAGTCCATAACATCCCCAGTCTTTAACGTCTCTAGTCCTTAATGTTTCTAATTGTTTATGTATCTAATCCTTCATGTCTCTGGTCATTAACGTCTGTAATCTGTGTCACTAATATCTCATCTCTCATCTCAAGAACCTTAACCCTAACTCTAACCCTAACCCAACCACAAACAACTGATCCACATTCAGGAAGTCAACAGAAGTCACCTGTAAACGCTCTAGTCATTAGCATCTCTAGTACTTAAAATCTCTAGTCATTAATATCTCTAGTCCTTGACAGCTCTGGTCCTTAACATCCCTTGTCATTAACATCTCTAGTGATTAACATCTCTAGTCCTTAATGTCTCTAGTCATTAACATCTCTAGTCATTAACATGTCTAGTCCTTAATGACTCTAGACCTTAACATCTCTAGTCGTTAACATCTCTTGTCCTTAACGTCTTTAATCATTAACGTCTCTTGTCTATATGTTACATGTCATGTCTATGACTATATTAATGACTGAAACACAAACTCACCCCATCATCAGTCCATTGATGTAGTCGCTGCCCTCCATGAAACCAAAGTAGAAGTTTCTGGACAGACAGAGAGACAGTTAGTCAGTCAGACAGGTTCATGTTGTTGTTTCAGTACTATGTCTCTTTAGGAGATGTTGTGTCTTTCGAGGACGTTGTGTCTTTAGAGGACGTTGTGTCTTTAGAGGACGTCATGTCTTTAGAAGATGTTGTGTCTTTAGAAGACGTTGTGTCTTTAGAGGACGTTGTGTCTTTAGAGGACGTCATGTCTTTAGAAGATGTTGTGTCTTTAGAGGACGTTGTGTCTTTAGAAGATGTTGTGTCTTTAGAGGACGTTGTGTCTTTAGAGGACGTCATGTCTTTAGAAGATGTTGTGTCTTTAGAGGACGTTGTGTCTTTAGAGGACGTCATGTCTTTAGAAGACGTTGTGTCTTTAGAGGACGTTGTGTCTTTAGAGGACGTCATGTCTTTTGAAGACGTTGTGTCTTTAGAGGACGTTGTGTCTTTAGAGGATGTCATGTCTTTAGAGGACATTGTGTCTTTAGAGGACGTTGTGTCTTTAGAGGACGTCATGTCTTTTGAAGACGTTGTGTCTTTAGAGGACGTTGTGTCTTTAGAGGACGTCATGTCTTTAGAAGATGTTGTGTCTTTAGAGGACGTCATGTCTTTAGAAGATGTTGTGTCTTTAGAGGACGTTGTGTCTTTAGAGGACGTCATGTCTTTAGAAGATGTTGTGTCTTTAGAGGACGTTGTGTCTTTAGAGGACGTCATGTCTTTAGAAGACGTTGTGTCTTTAGAGGACGTTGTGTCTTTAGAGGACGTTGTGTCTTTAGAGGACGTCATGTCTTTAGAAGACGTTGTGTCTTTTGAAGACGTTGTGTCTTTAGAGGACGTTGTGTCTTTAGAGGATGTCATGTCTTTAGAGGACATTGTTTCTTTAGAGGACGTCATGTCTTTAGAAGATGTTGTGTCTTTAGAGGACGTTGTGTCTTTAGAGGACATCGTGTCTTTAGAGGACATCGTGTCTTCAGAGGACATCATGTCTTTAGAAGATGTTGTGTCTTTAGAGGACGTTGTGTCTTTAGAGGATGTTGTGTCTTTAGAAAACATTGTGTCTTTAGAGGACGTTGTGTCTTTAGAGGACGTCATGTCTTTAGAAGATGTTGTGTCTTTAGAGGACGTTGTGTCTTTAGAGGACGTCATGTCTTTAGAGGACATCGTGTCTTTAGAGGACATCGTGTCTTCAGAGGACGTCATGTCTTTAGAAGATGTTGTGTCTTTAGTGGACGTTGTGTCTTTAGAGGACGTTATTTCTTTAGGAGACGTGCCTTTAGAGGATGTGGTGTCTTTAGAAGATGTTGTGTCTTTAGTGGACGTTGTGTCTTTAGAGGACGTCATGTCTTTAGAAGATGTTGTGTCTTATGAAGACGTTGTGTCTTTAGAGGACGTTGTTTCTTTAGGAGACGTGTCTTTAGAGGATGTTGTGTCTTTAGAAGATGTTGTGTCTTTAGTGGACGTTGTGTCTTTAGAGGACATCATGTCTTTAGAAGATGTTGTGTCTTATGAAGACATTGTGTCTTTAGAGGATGTTGTGTCTTATGAAGACATTGTGTCTTTAGAGGATGTCATGTCTTTAGAAGATGTTGTGTCTTCAGAGGACGTCATGTCTTTAGAAGATGTTGTGTCTTTAGTGGACGTTGTGTCTTTAGAGGACGTTATTTCTTTAGGAGACGTGCCTTTAGAGGATGTGGTGTCTTTAGAAGATGTTGTGTCTTTAGTGGACGTTGTGTCTTTAGAGGACGTCATGTCTTTAGAAGATGTTGTGTCTTATGAAGACGTTGTGTCTTTAGAAGACGTTGTTTCTTTAGGAGACGTGTCTTTAGAGGATGTTGTGTCTTATGAAGACGTTGTGTCTTTAGAGGACGTTGTGTCTTTAGAGGACATCATGTCTTTAGAAGATGTTGTGTCTTATGAAGACATTGTGTCTTTAGAGGATGTTGTGTCTTATGAAGACATTGTGTCTTTAGAGGATGTCATGTCTTTAGAAGATGTTGTGTCTTTAGAGGACGTCATGTCTTTAGAAGATGTTGTGTCTTTAGAGGATGTCATGTCTTTAGAGGACGTGGTTTCTTTAGAGGACGTTGTGTCCTGTGAGACTCTGACCTGCTGTAGATCTCTCTGTAGTCTGCAGACACTTTCTCCACCAAATTCTTATACCTGAAGAGGAAACAGGAAACAGCATTCAACATCAGCTAATATTAGCTAACAATAATAATAACACATTTATTTTATAAGGCGCTTTTCAAGGCCCTCAAGGTTGCTGTATAACAAATAAAATACAATTAATACAATTAAACACACACTAGAGCAAAGTAAAAACAACGTTCCTGATAATAGGTAATGTTAGCTAACGTTGCTTAATGTTAGCTAATTGGTATAAGGTAATGTTAGCTAACTGATATAGGGTAATGTTAGCTAATGTTCCTTTTTGTAAGCTGACTGATATAGGGTAATGTTAGCTGACTGATACAGGGTAATGTTAGCTGACTGATATAGGGTAATGTTAGCTAATGTGTTTTTTTTGTTTTTGGTGTTTTTTTTGTGTTCCTTTTTGTAAGCTGACTGATATAGGGTAATGTTAGCTAACTGATATAGGGTAATGTTAGCTGACTGATATAGGGTAATGTTAGCTAACTGATATAGGGTAATGTTAGCTAACTGATATAGGGTAATGTTAGCTAACTGATATAGGGTAATGTTAGCTGACTGATAGGGTAATGTTCTACTTAGGGAATGTTAGCTGACTGATACAGGGTAATGTTAGCTGACTGATATAGGGTAATGTTAGCTGACTGATATAGGGTAATGTTAGCTGACTGATATAGGGTAATGTTAGCTTTTTTTGTAGGACTGATATAGGGTAATGTTAGCTGACTGATACAGGGTAATGTTAGCTGACTGATATAGGGTAATGTTAGCTAATGTTCCTTTTTGTAAGCTGACTGATATAGGGTAATGTTAGCTAACTGATATAGGGTAATGTTAGCTGACTGATATAGGGTAATGTTAGCTAACTGATATAGGGTAATGTTAGCTAACTGATATAGGGTAATGTTAGCTAACTGATATAGGGTAATGTTAGCTGACTGATATAGGGTAATGTTAGCTAACTGATATAGGGTAATGTTAGTAATGTTAGTGTTAGCTGACTGATATAGGGTAATGTTAGCTAACTGATATAGGGTAATGTTAGCTAACTGATACAGGGTAATGTTACTAACTATACAGGGTAATGTTAGCTAACTGATATAGGGTAATGTTAGCTGACTGATATAGGGTAATGTTAGCTGACTGATATAGGGTAATGTTAGCTAATGTTCCTTTTTGTAAGCTGACTGATATAGGGTAATGTTAGCTAACTGATACAGGGTAATGTTAGCTGACTGATATAGGGTAATGTTAGCTAACTGATATAGGGTAATGTTAGCTAACTGATATAGGGTAATGTTAGCTGACTGATATAGGGTAATGTTAGCTAACTGATACAGGGTAATGTTAGCTGACTGATGTAGGGTAATGTTAGCTAACTGATACAGGGTAATGTTAGCTGACTGATATAGGGTAATGTTAGCTGACTGATGTAGGGTAATGTTAGCTAATTGATACAGGGTAATGTTAGCTAACTGATATAGGGTAATGTTAGCTAATGTTCCTTTTTGTTAGCTGACTGATATAGGGTAATGTTAGCTAATTGATATAGGGTAACGTTAGCTAATGTTCCTTTTTGTTAGCTGACTGATATAGGGTAATGTTAGCTGATATAAGGTACTGTTAGCGAACTGATATAGGGTAATGTTAGCTAACTGATAAAGGGTAATGTTAGCTAACTGATATAGGGTAACGTTAGCTAACTGATATAGGGTAATGTTAGCTAACTGATATAGGGTAACGTTAGCTGACTGATATAGGGTAATGTTAGCTAAAGTTCCTTTTTGTTAGCTAACTGATATAGGGTAATGTTAGCTAACTGATATAGGGTAATGTTAGCTAACTGATATAGGGTAACGTTAGCTGACTGATATAGGGTAATGTTAGCTGACTGATATAGGGTAATGTTAGCTAAAGTTCCTTTTTGTTAGCTAACTGATATAGGGTAATGTTAGCTAACTGATATAGGGTAATGTTAGCTAACTGATATAGGGTAACGTTAGCTGACTGATATAGGGTAATGTTAGCTAACGTTCCTTATTGTTGGACGCAGTTGTACCTCTGACTGTCGTCGCTTAGACTCTTCTGCTCCACAAGCACCAACGCTACCAGTTTACCTGTTGGACAGAGGTGGAATCATTGCACATGAACCAATCAGCAGACAAATAAATATGTAATAAAATTAAGAAAAACACATATAAAGCTAAATATACAATAATAAAATACTTAAAAATATTAGTTGAAATATTAACAAAAAAATGAAATTTAAACATAAACTGTGAGTTTGTGGTCCACCTGAAGGAAGCCATAAAAGATGACGTTAGAAGAAGTGTTACTCTTAAGGACCACCGAAGATCTCCTAAAGACCACTGAAGATCTCCTAAAGACCTCCGTTGATCTCCTAAAGACCGCCCAAGATCTCCTAAAGACCACCGAAGATCTCCTAAAGACCACCGTTGATCTCCTAAAGACCACTGAAGATCTCCTAAAGACCACTGAAGATCTCCTCAAGACCACCAAAGATCTCCTGAAGATCACTGGTGCTACCTGAGTCTCCCATGGCATACAGAGTGTAGCTATCGATCTTGAAGTAGTTTGGGAAACGTTCTCTGTTGATCCACGACTTCAGATCACCATGAAGTTTCTCTGAAACACAAATAAAACAGGAAGTTCATGTTTAATCGCGTTATTATTAACCCATTAGTAAACATTTCATTAAATTAAATTCTGTTCTCAAACATTTCTGAGCATTGCATCCTTCTCGGTCTCTTCTTCCTCCCACAGCTCAGCCTCAGTCCATCATCTTGTTCACATTATACCCCCAATGAGACGTTTCAGTGGTTCCGTCCAGGGACTCAGCAGGGTTTGGACTCTCCAGATGTTAATCTGGCTCCGTCTCAGCTGAGTCTCACTGAATCTGAAACTGCCACTTTGATGCCCCATAAAAAGCACTGAGTGATATTGATATACGTTTAGCAGCCGGCGGACCAGAGTGTGCTGTGAGACCAGAAGAGCTGATTAAAGTACAACCTGCTAGGACAAAGCTGTCCGTCTTCACTGAGAAAATAACCAGTGACACTAGTCAGAGGACAGTTTCCTGTCTCACCGTCAAAAGGGAAGTAGCCTCCATCTTTAAAAACCACCACCGCTGGGAGAGAAGGGACGGACACGGCCTGGAGACAAGACCGAGATTAACCAGGACATGTAAACACATCACCAGCTCAGGTCTATATGTACTCTACTGGTCTCTACTGTCCTCTAAAATCCCGTACTGTCATGGACAGTCCTCGACAGTCCTCGACTGTCCTCTACTGGTCTCTACTGTTCTCTACTGTCCTGTACAGTCCTCGACTGGTCTCTACTGCCCTGTACTGGTCTCTACTGTGCTGTACTGGTCTCCACTATCCTCTACTGTTCTCTACTGTCCTCTACTGGTCTCTACTTTCCTCTACTGGTCTCTACTGTCCCGTACTGGTCTCTACTGTCCTCAACTGTTCTCTACTGTCCCATACTGGTCTCTGCTGTCCTCAACTGTTCTTGACTGTCCTCAACTGTTCTCTAGTGTCCTCTACTGGTCTCTACTGTCCTCTACGGGTCTCTACTGTCCTCAACTATTCTCGACTGTCCTCTACAGTTCTCTACTGTCCTCTGCTGGTCTCTACTGTCTTCTACTGGTCTCTACTGTCCTGTACCGGTCTCTACTGGTCTCTACTTTCCTCTACTGGTCTCTACTGTCCTAAACTGTTCTCTACTGTCCTGTACAGTCCTCGACTGGTCTCTACTGTCCTGTACTGGTCTCTACTGTCCTGTACTGGTCTCTACTATCCTCTACTGTCCTCTACTGGTATCTACTGTCCTCTACTGGTCTCTACTGTCCTCTCACTCAGTCCAACCTGTGGCAAGACGTCTCTGGTACAAGAGAAGAAGTAGGTGTGAACGATTAGCTGCTCAGCTGCTGACGTGTAGTTTCCCTAAAAACACATCAGAGGTCAGAGGTCAGCAGTGTGTGTGTGAGAGTGTGTGTGTGTGTGTGTGTGTGTGTGTGTGTGTGTGTGTGTGTGACCTTCAACACTGAAGTGGCTCCAATGTAAACAAACAGGACATCATGGCGTTTCATGGCGTGTTGGAAGAGCTGCAGACTGCTCAGGGATCGAACCAGCGGCCTGAAGAGCATGTCACAGACGGGTTCCACTGCTGTGATGTCACACTGTGATGTCACACTGTCTGGTGTGATGTCACACTGTCTTATTTTATATTGAACAACCTTTAATAGGCTGAATTAAAACTTGATGTTCCATAACGATGCTGATGTCACAGACAGGAAGTCATTAATAACTACTGACAGGAACTGCATTGTGATTGGCTGATCTGGACACAGAGATCTGATTGGCGGTTCTGTCATTATACAGGTGTTTACTCACCCTCCGACTCGATTAGCAAAGTCCATGATTCCATCTTTGGTTCTCGGTCCTGAGTAATCATATTTCACATCTTTCTTCAGCCTGAAAACGGAGAACATATGTTCAAATAACCTTTACTTATCTCTGCTGAAGAACACAGCATGGATAAGGGATAGTTCAGGTGTTTCTCACTGGGGTTCTATAAGGTTCTGATCCACAGTCAGTGCAGGATGAGGGGATGAATCATGTAAAGGATGAGAGGATGAATCATGTAAAGGATAGGAGGGTGAATCATGCAGAGGATTAATCATGTAAAGGATGAGAAGATGAATCATGAAGAAGATGAGAGGATGAATCATGTAAAGGATGAGAGGATGAATCATGTAGAGGATGATAGGATGAATCATGCAGAGGATGAATCATGTAAAGGATAGGAGGATGAATCATGCAGAGGATGAATCATGTAAAGGATGAGAGGATGAATCATGCAGAGGATGAGAGGATGAATCATGCAGAGGATGAGAGGATGAATCATGTAAAGGATGAGAGGATGAATCATGTAGAGGATGAGAGGATGAATCATGTAGAGGATGACAGGGTGAATCATGCAGAGGATGAATCATGTAGAGGATGAGAGGATGAATCATGTAGAGGATGAATCATGTAAAGGATGAGAGGATGAATCATGCAGAGGATGAATCATGTAAAGGATAAGAGAGTGAATCATGCAGAAGATGAATCATGTCGAGGATGAGAGGATGAATCATGTAGAGGATGAGAGGATGAATCATGTAGAGGATGAGAGGATGAATCATGTAGAGGATGAATCATGTAAAGGATGAGAGGATGAATCATGTAGAGGATGAGAGGATGAATCATGTAAAGGATGAGAGGATGAATCATGTAGAGGATGAGAGGATGAATCATGTAAAGGATGAGAGGATGAATCATGTAGAAGATGAGAGGATGAATCATGTAAAGGATGAGAGGATGAATCATGCAGAGAATGAATCATGTAGAGGATGAGAGGATGAATCATGTAGAGGATGAATCATGTAAAGGATGAGAGGATGAATCATGTAGAGGATGAGAGGATGAATCATGTAAAGGATGAGAGGATGAATCATGTAGAGGATCAGAGGATGAATCATGTAAAGGATGAGAGGATGAATCATGTAGAAGATGAGAGGATGAATCATGTAGAGGATGAGAGGATGAATCATGTAGTGGATTAATCATGTAAAGGATGAGAGGATGAATCATGTAGAGGATGAGAGGATGAATCATGTAGAGGATGAATCACGTAGAGGATGAGATGATGAATTATGCAGAGGATGAATCATGTGAAGGATGAGAGGATGAATCATGTAGAGGATAAAACATGTAGAGGATGAGAGGATGAATCATGTAGAGGATGAATCATGTAGAGGATGAGAGGATGAATCGTGTAGAGGATGAATCATGTAAAGGATGAGAGGATGAATCATGTAGAGGATGAATCATGTAGAGGATGAGAGGATGAATCGTGTAGAGGATGAGAGGAGAATCGTGTAGAGGATGAATCATGTAGAGAGATGAGAGGATGAATCATGTAGAGGATGAATCATGTAGAGGATGAGAGGATGAATCAGGATGTAGAGGATGAATCGAGAGGATGAATCGTGTAGAGATGAGAGGATGAACATGAGAGGAGAGAGGATGAATCATGTAGAGATGAATCATGTAGAGGATGAGAGGATGAATCATGTAGAGAGATGAGAGGATGAATCATGTAGAGGATGAGAGGATGAATCGTGTAGAGGACTCACATGACGATGGATGGATAACCTCGCACCTTGAACTCTTTGGCTAAACCTGTAGAGAGAAACACAGCATCACTTCCGACCTCTGACCTTTGACCTGAGGGACTACACATTTCCACGGTGACCTGGTGACTGTCAGTGTGGTCGGGTCTAAACACACAAACTTCTGAATGATCAGTGATAGAAGATGAAGATCTACTACACACACTATGACCTGTTCAGGCTATATACTATATACTGAATCTATCTGTCCTTATAGTGCATATCATCATATATCTCAGTATATATCATAGACAGTGTTTTCTACGCACAGATGTGTAACGGTGACCAGGTGACTGACTTCCTGCTCTCACCTATATGAGTCTATATTAGTAGACTGTTAGTAGGTTTAAATACTAATTCTGCTTTTATTGTGGAAGTCTTAAGTTGTTTCATTTATAGCACATTATTATCATAGTTTGTTATGGTAGTTTTAATTTGGTAGTGGTACTGACCGGTGCTGCTGGTGGCATCTGATTTGCCAACGTTGACCGGAGAACCGAGACTCTTGAGTTCTGATCCGATCTGATTCCAAACAGGATCCAGCTGTTTACAGAAGGAACACCAGGGGGCGTAGAACTGCACACAGACCACATATACTGTATGTACCATACTATAGATATACGTAAATATATACACAGACCACATATACCGTATGTACCATACTATAGATATACGTAAATATATGCACACACTATATACTGTATATACCATACTATAGATATACGTAAATATATACACAGACCACATATACCGTATGTACCATAATATAGCTATACGTAAATATATACACAGACCACATATACCGTATGTACCATAATATAGCTATACGTAAATATATACACAGACCACATATACCGTATGTACCATACTATAGATATACGTAAATATATACACAGACCACATATACCGTATGTACCATACTATAGATATACGTAAATATATACACAGACCACATATACCGTATGTACCACACGATAGATATACGTAAATATATACACAGACCACATATACCGTATGTACCACACGATAGATATACGTAAATATATACACAGACCACATATACCGTATGTACCATACGATAGATATACGTAAATATATACACAGACCACATATACCGTATGTACCACACTATAGATATACGTAAATATATACACAGACCACATATACCGTATGTACCACACTATAGATATACGTAAATATATACACAGACCACATATACCGTATGTACCACACTATAGATATACGTAAATATATACACAGACCACATATACCGTATGTACCACACGATAGATATACGTAAATATATACAGACCACATATACCGTATGTACCATACGATAGATATACGTAAATATATACACAGACCACATATACCGTATGTACCATACGATAGATATACGTAAATATATACACAGACCACATATACCGTATGTACCATACGATAGATATACGTAAATATATACACAGACCACATATACCGTATGTACCACACTATAGATATACGTAAATATATACACAGACCACATATACCGTATGTACCACACTATAGATATACGTAAATATATACAGACCACATATACCGTATGTACCACACTATAGATATACGTAAATATATACACAGACCACATATACCGTATGTACCACACTATAGATATACGTAAATATATACACAGACCACATATACCGTATGTACCACACTATAGATATACGTAAATATATACACAGACCACATATACCGTATGTACCATACGATAGATATACGTAAATATATACACAGACCACATATACCGTATGTACCATACGATAGATATACGTAAATATATACACAGACCACATATACCGTATGTACCATACTATAGATATACGTAAATATATACACAGACCACATATACCGTATGTACCACACTATAGATATACGTAAATATATACACAGACCACATATACCGTATGTACCACACTATAGATATACGTAAATATATACAGACCACATATACCGTATGTACCACACTATAGATATACGTAAATATATACACAGACCACATATACCGTATGTACCACACTATAGATATACGTAAATATATACACAGACCACATATACCGTATGTACCATACTATAGATATACGTAAATATATACACAGACCACATATACCGTATGTACCATACTATAGATATACGTAAATATATACACAGACCACATATACCGTATGTACCATACTATAGATATACATAAATATATACACAGACCACATATACCGTATGTACCATACTATAGATATACATAAATATATACACAGACTATATATACCGTATGTACCATACGATAGATATACGTAAATATATACACAGAAAAACCACATTTTCTATACAACACAATATTTAATAAAAATAAAAAAAAAACACAAATTAATTTTTTTTCACAACATTATTTATATTTAATAAATTTTAAACAAAACATTTTTCCTTTTTTACCCACTATATATATATAAATATATATACACACACCACATATATCATATATACCACACAATATATATATATATATATATATACACCACATATATTATATATCTAACACAATATATATATATATATATATACACACACCACATATACCATATATACCATACTATATATATATAAATATATATACACAAACCACATATACCATATATACCATACGATATATATACATAAATATATACACAAACCACATATACCATATATACCACACTATATATATACAAAAATATATACACACACCACATATACCGTATGTACCACACTATAGATATACGTAAATATATACAGACCACATATACCGTATGTACCACACTATAGATATACATAAATATATACACAGACTAAATACCGTATATACCATACTATAGATATACATAAATATATACACAGACTATATACTGTATATACCATACTATAGATATACATATATATACACGCAGACCACATAGGGGCTGCACGGTGCTGCAGTGGTTAGCGCTGTCGCCTCACAGCAAGAGGGTCGCAGGTTCGAATCCGGGCTTGGGACTCTTCATGATGGACAGACCACATATACCGTATATACCATACTATAGATATATATAAATATATACACAGACCACATTTACTGCATATACCATACTATAGATATACATAAATATATACAGACTATATACTGTATATACCATACTATAGATATACATAAATATATGCACACACTATATACTGTATATATCATACATTAGATATACATATATATATACACAGACTATATACTGTATATACCATACTATATATATACATAAATATATACACAGACCACATATACTGTATATATACTGTATACACTATACATCCATCCATCCATCGTCAACCACTTATCCCGTTAGGGGTCTTGGGGGTCTGGAGCTGATCCCAGCTGGTATTAAATGAAGGCGGGTTCACCTGGACAGGTCTCCAGTCCATCACAGGACTCACAGAGACAGACAACCATTCACGCTCACATTCACACCTACAGGACATTCAGAGTCACCAGTTAACCAGCATGTCTTTGGACTGTGGGAGGAAACCGGAGAACCCAGAGAAAACCACACTAACATGGGAGAAGATGTTGACACACAGGAGAGCACCAAGCTGGACTCAAACCTGCGACCCTCTAGCTGTGAGGCGACAGTGCTAACCTGTGCAGCCCCACACTATACATATACAGAAATATATACACTGACCACATATACAATATATTATATATATTACATAGAGGATACAGTATATACTATACAGGACGTTTGTGAGTGTGTGTGTGGATATATTAAGCATTACATACTGTATAACCTGTCTACCATTACATATAACCTGTCTACCATTGCATATAACCTGTCTACCTTCACATATAACCTGTCTACCATTGCATATAACCTGTCTACCATTGCATATAACCTGTCTACCATTACATATAACCTGTCTACCATTGCATATAACCTGTCTACCTTCACATATAACCTGTCTACCATTACATATAACCTGTCTACCATTACATATAACCTCTCTACCATTGCATATAACCTGTCTACCATTGCATATAACCTGTCTACCATTGCATATAACCTGTCTACCATTACATATAACCTGTCTACCATTACATATAACCTGTCTACCATTACATATAACCTGTCTACCATTGCATATAACCTGTCTACCTTCACATATAACCTGTCTACCATTGCATATAACCTGTCTACCATTACATATAACCTGTCTACCATTACATATAACCTGTCTACCATTACATATAACCTGTCTACCATTACATATAACCTGTCTACCTTCGCATATAACCTGTCTACCTTTGCATATAACCTGTCTACCATTACATATAACCTGTCTACCATTACATATAACCTGTCTACCATTGCATATAACCTGTCTACCATTGCATATAACCTGTCTACCATTGCATATAACCTGTCTACCATTACATATAACCTGTCTACCATTACATATAACCTGTCTACCATTGCATATAACCTGTCTACCATTACATATAACCTGTCTACCATTACATATAACCTGTCTACCATTGCATATAACCTGTCTACCATTGCATATAACCTGTCTACCTTTGCATATAACCTGTCTACCATTATTCATATAACCTGTCTACCATTACATATAACCTGTCTACCATTACATATAACCTGTCTACCATTGCATATAACCTGTCTACCATAAATAACCTGTCTACCATCACATATAACCTGTCTACCCACATATAACCGTCCAACACCTCAATAACCTCTACCATTACATATAACCTGTCTACGTTCACATATAACCTGTCTACGTTCACATATAACCTGTCTACCATTGCATATAACCTGTCTACCATTACATATAACCTGTCTACCATTACATATAACCTGTCTACCACATATACCCTTCTCCCTTCACATATAACCTTCTACCTTCACATATAACCTTCTACCATCATATATAACCTGTCTACCATTGCATATAACCTGTCTACCTTCACATATAACCTGTCTACCTTTACATATAACCTGTCTACCTTCACATATAACCTGTCTACCTTCCCTTCACCTTTATAATAACCTCTCTACCTTCACATATAACCTCTCTACCATTACATATAACCTTCTACCATTACATATAACCTTCTACCATTGCATATAACCTGTCTACCATTACATATAACCTGTCTACGTTCACATATAACCTGTCTACGTTCACATATAACCTGTCTACCATTGCATATAACCTGTCTACCATTACATATAACCTGTCTACCATTGCATATAACCTGTCTACCATCTTATAACCTGTCTACCATTCATATAACTGTCTACCTTCACATATAACCTGTCTACCATTACATATAACCTGTCTACCTTCACATATAACCTGTCTACCTTAATAACCTTCATAATATAACCTTCTACTTCAATATAACCTTCTACTTCAATATAACCTTCTACCATTATATAACCTTCTACCATTATATAACCTCTACCATTACATATAACCTGTCTACCTTCACATATAACCTGTCTACCTTCACATATAACCTGTCTACCATCATATATAACCTGTCTACCATGCATATAATAACCTGTCTACCATTACATATAACCTGTCTACCTTCACATATAACCTGTCTACCTTTACATATAACCTGTCTACCTTCACATATAACCTGTCGACCTTTATACATAACCTGTCTACCTTCACATATAACCTGTCTACCATTGCATATAACCTGTCTACCATTACATATAACCTGTCTACCATTACATATAACCTGTCAACCTTCACATATAACCTGTCTACCATTATATATAAGCTGTCCACCATTATATATAACCTGTCTACCATTGCATATAGCCTGTCTACCATTCTATATAATAAAACAATAAAAGGAAGCTTCTGAGGAAGGCATTTTAATAAAGGTGGATGTACTTTGATGAGCCAGATGTCGTCGGCTGCTCTCGTCTCCATGAATCTGTTGAAAACAAGACCAGTCATTTCGTCATGTTTATTATATTACATAATATCTACTCTACTGTAGTAAAGTCACTGATCTACTGATGTTCTTTATTATTATCGTATATGTTATATCACATGATAATATCTACTGTAGTAAAGTCACTGATCTACTGATGTTCCTCCTTCCATAACTGTTCCAGCAGAGATAAACAGAATAATTCAGACACCAGATGTTTTATTACCTCCACCAAGGAGGTTATGTTTCTGCTGGCGTTTATCTGTCTGTTTGTTTGTCTGTGTTCAAGATAACTCAAAAACTTCTGGACGGATTTTGATGAAATTTTCAGGGTGTGTCGAAAATGTGAAAAGGAAGAACTGGGGGTACTCTTACATTTTGGCCTACTGTTCATTTAATATAAGAGGTAGAGATTTCTGAGACAATTCAGCATCTGAAGTATGTCAATGAATCTGATCCAGCTTTAATACTTGAGGAGACGGATCCAGAAGAAACTGCCAGGGGGGACACTATGGTGCTTGGTGGAGGTCTGAGCTCTCCCAGTGCTTTTCTAGTTTATATGTGAAATTGTTTGAATAAACTGATTCAAACTTCTATTTAGTGGATGTCCCCACAGTGTTGCATGATGGGAGAATCCTGTTGAACTTTCATGTTGCATGAGTTTTCAGTGAGCCTCAGTGATCAATAATGAACCCCAACCGGTCAGCTGGGCTCTAAATACTGAGTTAGTCCCTCTGTAGTCTACTCAGTGGTCAGACTACTACTACTACTACTACTACTACTACCTTTTCTGAGTATATGCACACACAGACACACAGTAATTGTGACCACTTCAGACTACATAGATATAGCGACTTTCTGCCAATTTGTACTCACGAATCATCAAGCTCCTCCACAAAGGCCGACACTGACACAAACAGCAGTAGCACTGAAAACAGCAAACACCTGATCAGTGATCAATATAAAGAACAAACACATTTGCTAAAAGGATCACTTGTTCTGGAACTTTTGGCCAGGAATCAGAGAGACAGAGGTCTCACTCAGATCCTTTTCCCTGGCACATTCCACTAAACAACTCAATAAGAGCTGTGTTTGCTTTATTGATTAAATGATTGATGATTGATTGACTGATTGATGAAAAGATGATGCTGAGAGACAGGAAACAGGTTAAAGGACATTAATAATCATTAATCCAGCAGCATCCCACCATGTTTCAGATTAATGTGAAACTGCTCAATACAATCACACATAAAGGAAGCAAATTCATGTCTGTAGTCCTCGTTAACCCCGTTAACCCCGTTAACCACGTTAACCCCGTTAACCTGCTGCTGTGAGTGGGAGCACAGTCCAGAATCAGTGAAAAAATGAGTGGAGTTTGGTGGAGGACGTACCTGAGAGCAGGACTGACTTCTTCTGGTCCGACATGTTGACTGATGGAGGAGCTGCAGCACAGACAGATTAACAGCTAATCTACCAACTGCTGACACTGCACTAATCTGATGGATTAACAGTCACATTCAATCCAATGAAGCTTTATTGACACCAGCAACAACACAGACAGAGTCTACTGAGGATGTCAAACATGAAGTCATGTTCAGGGAAGAAGACAGGGAGGAGAGAGGAAGTGAAAAAGGAAACAAGGAGGTAGCAGACGTGACATAGAGAGAACAAGTCAGTCTGTGTGTTGTTCATGGGGGATAATCAGTATTTATTTCTTTTGTATTCTGTTTATAAATCAGTTTGATCAGAAACATTTAAAGATGAAATCAAGTTCAATCACAATAAAAGTTGATCAATCGTCATCTGACAATCAATAAATCAATAATACTGAGAGCATGTATACAAGCAGTGAACACAAGCAACGTAGCCATGACGACTGTGATGTCAGTTAACAGTGATGTCATCACTATTAAAGTCCAGCCCCTCCCGAAATATGATGTTTTCTCTGCATCCAATCAAAACTTTCAATCAACTACAAAAACACCTCCTCCTGGAAGTCAGGTGGTTTCTTCTTCTATTCTTTGTCTTTTTTTAAATTCATTATGGCGTGTAAAGGGGGCGGAGCCATTTCTGCAACAGGAGGTTTACCCTCTGCTGCAGCGCCACCATCAGGTGAGTCAGGGTCAACCGACTGTCCTCTCCGCTGACGGAGGAGGGCGATGTGGGCGACGTGGGCAGTATCAGCGGTTCTGCCAGTGACGTCTGTGGACGCCTATCTGGTGAAGGCTGTTGACCCGGTGCTGGATCCATCAGCTTTGCTCTTTGTCCTGTAGGACTTGCTGTCAGATGCTGTGGACAGCCGGCTCTTCCCCCAGCGCTGAAGCGCTGCTGGAGCTGAAACACGGTGTCCAGAGTAGAGGGCGCAGCAGTGGGACATAGTGGCCAATGGCGGCGTGGTACTTTGGTTGTATAATGGCATAGACGATGGGGTCGTGAATGGCGGAGGCCTTGGAGATGACGGCATGAACTGAGGTCCTGTAAGGTGTCAGTCGGTGGGCGTAGCCGGATGTGGTGGTCAGAGCGACTGCAGAGTACGGTGACCAGGAGACAATGAACAGCAGGATCACTCCCAGCACCACTCACTGTACAGACACTCGTACACCTTGTTGGTCTCTCCACACTTTCAGCTGCTCCATCTCCTGACCCACCCGCCGCACCGCCCGGAAGATGGCAAAGTAGCAGCCGGCGATCATCCATCATCGGATGTCTGTAGGCCTTCGGGGATGTAGGCGCTCCACCCAAACAACAGTGGCAGACTCCAACCCAGAGAGTACAACTACACTCCCACTACACCGCCAAAACCCGGCCACGACTCACCCCGCACAGCGCAGTCAGTGGCCGCGTGCTGGCCAGGCAGCAGTCCACCGCGATGGCCGTCAGCATCATCGTGAAGGCGATGCCAAAGAAAGCACAGCAGAAAGAGTACAGCCCACAGGCGACTGCGCCAGAGACATCAGGGAGTCCACA
Source organism: Pterois miles (assembly GCA_947000775.1). Classification (NCBI taxonomy): domain Eukaryota; kingdom Metazoa; phylum Chordata; class Actinopteri; order Perciformes; family Scorpaenidae; genus Pterois; species Pterois miles. The sequence continues at coordinate 9,202,384 of CAMQGK010000485.1, read as the reverse complement.
GTTGCCATGGTCAGGAACGTCCACAATGAGGAAAAGGTGAGGCTGCAGGTGAGCGTGGCATGTCGGGGCGTGGCCAGACGGGGGGGAGCAGCTTTGACGTCCTGCTGTGACGACAGTGATCAGTCAGGAAGGAGGTGCAGTTTCCTCCCAGAGCAGAGACTTCCTGGTCGGGAGGTGATGACTCATCATTCCAGCTTGTCTCTGGTGTCTCGGCATCCTGCTGCAGCGCTTTGTAGCAGCCCAATCAACAGGTGACGCAGGGTTACTGAGTGGAGCTATGACAGGTCATTAACTCTCTGCACGAAGAAAAAAATCAAAATCTGGACCAGACCTGATTGTTGAGCTTCAACGGGTCACAGTTTCATCATGACGTGGACCACTCTGAGGTTAATGAGCTCATGAAGCACCTATGTACAGTATCTCACAAAAGTGAGTACACCCCTCACGTTTCTGCAAATGCAAATTATTATATCTTTTCACAGGACAGCACTGAAGAAATGACTCTTTGGTACAATGTAAAGTAGTCGGTGTACAGGTTGTATAACAGGGTAAATTTACTGTCCCCAAATATAACTCAACACAGCCATTAATGTCTAAACTGCTGGCAACAAAAGTGAGTTGTGAGTAAAAGTGAGTAAGTGAAAATGTCTGAATAGGGGCCCAATTAGCCATTTTCCCTCCCTGGTGTCATGTGACCTGTTAGCGCTACAAGGTCTCAGGTGTGTTAAATTTGGTGTTATCGTTCTCACACTCTCTCAGACCGGTCAAGTTCAACATGGCACCTCATGGCCAAGAGGTCTCTGAGGATCTGCCAAAAAGACTTGTTGTTCTACATAAAGATGGCCTCGGCTATAAGAAGACTGCCAACACCCTGAAACTGAGCTGCAGCTCGGTGGCCAAGACCATACAGCAGTTTAACAGGACCGGTTCCACTCAGAGCAGGCCTCGCCACGGTCGACCAAAGAAGCTGAATGCACATGCTCAGCGTCATATCCAGAGGTTGTCCAGAGGCTGAAGGGGTGGAGGGTCAGCCGTCAGGGCTCACACCATACGCCACACACTGCATCAAACTGGTCTGCGTGGCTGTCGGCCCAGAAGGAGGCCTCTTCTAAAGATGATGCACAAGAAAGTCTGCAAACAGTTTGCTAAAGACAAGCAGACTGAGGACATGGATTACTGGAACCATGTTCTGTGGTCTGATGAGACCAACATAAACTTATTTGGTTCAGATGGTGTCGAGCGTGAGTGGCGGCAACCAGGTGAGGAGAACAAAGCCAGGTGTGTCTTGGCCACAGTGGAGCCTGGTGGTGGGAGTGGGATGGTCTGGGGAGCTCCGGTTCACTGAGGGAACCATGAATGCTAACATGTACTGTGGCACACTGAGGCAGAGCATGATCTCCCTTCAGAAACTAAGATAAGATAAGATAAGATAAGATGAACCTTTATTAATCCCTGGAGGGAAATTCGGGACAGGGCCACAGGGCAGTTTTCCAACATGGTAACAACCCCAAACACACCTCCAAGACCACCATGAGCACCAGACCTGAACACTACTGAGCGTCTGTGGAGCATCCTCAAACGGGAGGTCTCTCACATCCACCAGCTCTGTGAGGTCGGCATGGAGGAGTGGAGGAGGATCTCCATGCTCAAGAGGGTGAAGGCAGCGCTGGGAAATAATGGTGGACACACAAAGTATCGACACTTTGGGCCCAATTCAGACATTTTCCCTTCGGGGTGAACTCACTTTTGTTGCCAGCGGTTTAGACATTAATGGCTGTGTTGAGTTATTTTGAGGGGACAGTAAATTTACCGTTATACAGGCTGTACACTGACTACTTTGTACAAAAGAGTCATTTCTTCAGTGTTGGAAGATGGAATTAAATATCTGCAGAAAAGTGAGGGGTGTACTCACTTTTGTGAGATACTGTATATTTGTTCTCATCATGTGTATACATACTACTTCCTATTTGCATTCAGTATTCCCATCTGAAATACATCTCATGACTATTTTATATTTACTTCTGCGTCTCTTTACTGTTTCAGGAGTGAGAGGAGCGTCACTGTGGCAACCATCGACCCATGTTATTAGATCTGATAGTTTCAGCATCATTACAATTCATCTGGACCTGAGGTACCTTATAGGTTGGTTAAGGGTAACTGCAGGGTTAACCCTTAATCATCCCTTAGTTAACCTTTAATTAATCCTTGATCATCCCCTAGTTAGCCTTTAATTAATTAAAGGTTAACTGAAGGATGATTAAGGATTGTGTGTTTTAACTAAATAAAAATAAAATGCTAAATTCAGTTTTTATATATCGTCTCATTTTTTACTTTTATTTAAAAATCCAGCAGATAAAAAACAACCATTGAAAACCATCAAAATATCTGTGACGTCATCAAATAGGACACAGTAGCCCCGCATACGGACTGACGGGCCAATCAGAGCGTCTGATCACCTGTGAGGTCACAGCCGTGGTGTCTACGGACGTGTCTCAGCAACAGCTGGCGGTCTGGACTCGAGTACTCACACTGTTGGCATGGAAACGCCTCACCGGTGTGATGACGGCGAGCGTGGAGGTCCAAACTCTTCTTCTGGATACTGGCACCAATCAGAGCAGAGATACTCACATGATGAACCAATCAGAGCAGAGATACTCACATGATGAGCCAATCACAACAGAGAGTCTCTCCTGGTGAACCAATCAGAGGTGTGTTACCTGCTGTAGTCACAGTGCTGACAGCTGTAGGGTTTCTCCTGACTGTGAGTTCGACTGTGTCTCAGCAGAGAGCTGCGATCGATGGAAGCATACGGACACTGAGTACACCTGTAGGGCTTCTCACCTGGACACACAACACACACACTGAGTACACCTGTAGGGCTTCTCACCTGGACACACAACACACACACTGAGTACACCTGTAGGGCTTCTCACCTGGACACACAACACACACACTGAGTACACCTGTAGGGCTTCTCACCTGGACACACAACACACACACTGAGTACACCTGTAGGGCTTCTCACCTGGACACACAACACACACACTGAGTACACCTGTAGGTTCTCCCTGGACACACAACACACACACTGAGTACACCTGTAGGTCTTCTCACCTGGACACACAACACACACACTGAGTACACCTGTGTACACACAATGTACACACAGCTGATGGTTTGTTACATTTACAGATGTGTGTTCTCAGGTGTGTGTGTTACCTGTGTTTGTTCTCAGGTGTGTGTTACCTGTGTGTGTTGTCAGGTGTGTGGGTGTTACCTGTGTGTGTTCTCAGGTGTGTGTTACCTGTGTGTGTTCTCAGGTGTGTGTTCTCAGGTATGTGTTACCTGTATGTGTTCTCAAGAGTGTGTGTGTTACCTGTGTGTGTTCTCAAGTGTGTGTGTGTGTGTGTGTGTGTGTGTGTGTGTGTGTGTGTGTGTGTGTGTTACCTGTGTGTGTTTTCAGGTGTGTGTGTGTTACCTGTGTGTGTTCTCAGGTGTGTGTGTGTTACCTGTGTGTGTTCTCAGGTGTGTGTTACCTGTGTGTGTTCTCAGGTGTGTATTCTCAGGTGTGTGTGTGTGTGTGTTCTCAGGTGTTTGAAGAAGAAGAAGAAGAAGAAGATCTACCTTTATTAGTCCCACAATGGGGAAATTCAATTTACACTCTGTTAAACTCATACATGGTACATGCAGACCTGAAACACACACACATGCATTAATGGAGAGATGTCAGAGTGAGGGGGCTGCTCCTGACAAGCGCCCCGAGCAGTTGGGGGTTTGGTGCCTTGCTCAAGGGCACCTCGGCAGTGCCCAAGAGGTAAACTGGCACCTCTCCAGCAACCAGTTCACACTCAGTTTTTGGTCCATGTCGGGACTTGAACCAGTGACCCTCCGGTTCCCAAGCCAACTCCCTACAGACTGAGCTACTGCCGCTGCCGCCCCCAGTTGTTCTCAGGTGTGTGTGTTACCTGTGTGTGTTCTCAGGTGTGTGTTACCTGTGTGTGTTATCAGGTGTGTGTTCTCAGTTGTGTGTTCTCAGGTCTGTGTTATCTGTGTGTGTTCTCAGGTGTGTGTTACCTGTGTGTGTTCTCAGGTGTGTGTTACCTGTGTATGTTCTCAGGTGTGTGTTACCTGTGTGTGTGTTCTCAAGTGTGTGTGTGTTACCTGTGTGTGTTCTCAAGTGTGTGTGTGTGACCTGTGTGTTCTCAGGTGTGTGTGTTACCTGTGTGTGTTCTCAGGTGTGTGTGTGTGTGTGTGTGTTACCTGTGTGTGTTCTCAGGTGTGTGTTCTCAGGTGTGTGTTACCTGTGTGTGTTCTCAGGTGTTGCTGCAGCGAGGCCTTCAGTCTGCTGCTGTAGGGACACTGAGGACAGGTGAACGGTTTCTCTCCTCCATGCGTTCCCAGGTGGCGCCTCAGAGTCAACTTGCTGGAGAACTTCCTGTAGAGGAAAGACATCCAATCATCACCCTCTCTAACACCTGCTGAAAAGATTCTGATCACCTGTGGACTGGTGTGTTGTGGGTAGTGTAGTTACCTGTGGCACAGAGAGCAACAGAAACCCGTCTCCTCGCCCTCTGTCTCTTTGTTCTTCCTTTTCTCCGTGATGCTCCGCAGGGAACCAGTCTGAGGTCTGCTGGTCTTACTGGGAACCAATAAACACACATATACTGGTTTCTGATTGGCAGGCAGCAGATCATGTGAGCAGAGTAGCCTTGTATTTTAACCAATGCTATATATATATATATATACACACACACACAGTACAGACCAAAAGTTTGCACACACCTTCTCATTCAAAGAGTTTTCTTTATTTTCATGACTATGAAAATTGTAGATTCACACTGAAGGCATCAAAACTATGAATTAACATATGTGGAAATATGTACTTAACAAAAAAGTGTTAAACAACTGAAAATACGCTTTATATTGTAGTTTCTTCAAAGTAGCCTCCTTTTGCTCTGATTACTGCTCCACACACTCTGCATCCTCTTGATGAGCTTCAAGAGGTCGTCACCTGAAATGGTCTCCAACAGTCTTGAAGGAGTTCCCAGAGATGCTGAGCACTTGTTGGCCCTTTTGCCTTCACTCTGCGGTCCAGCTCACCCCAAACCATCTGGATCGGGTTCAGGTCCGGTGACTGTGGAGGCCAGGTCATCTGGTCCAGCACCCCATCACTCTCCTTCTTGGTCAAATAGCCCTCACACAGCCTGGAGGTGTGTTTGGGGTCATTGTCCTGTTGAAAAATAAATGATGGTCCAACTAAACGCAGACCGGATGGAATAGCATGCTGCTGCTAGATGCTGTGGTAGCCATGCTGGTTCAGTAGGCCTTCAATTTTGAATAAATCCCCAACAGTGTCACCAGCAAAGCCCCCCCACACCATCACACCTCCTCCTCCATGCTTCACGGTGGGAACCAGGCATGTAGAGTCCATCCGTTCACCTTTTCTGGTTCCACAAAGACACGGTGGTTGGAACCAAAGATCTCAGATCTGGACTCATCAGACCAAAGCCCAGATTTCCACTGGTCTAATGTCCATTCCTGGTGGTCTTTAGCCCAAACAAGTCTCTCTGCTTGTTGCCTGTCCTTAGCAGTGGTTTCCTAGCAGCTATTCTACCATGAAGGCCTGATTCACACAGTCTCCTCTTAACAGTTGTTCTAGAGATGTGTCTGCTGCTAGAACTCTGTGTGGCATTGACCTGGTCTCTAGTCTGAGCTGCTGTTAACCTGCCATTTCTGAGGCCGGTGACTCGGATGAACTGATCCTCCTCAGCAGAGGTGACTCTTGGTCTTCCTTTCCTGGGGCGGTCCTCATGTGAGCCACTTTCTTTGTAGCTCTTGATGGTTTTTGCGACTGCACTTGGGGACACTTTCAAAGTTTTCCCAATTTTTGGGACTGACTGACCTTCATTTCTTAAAGTAATGATGGCCACCGTTTTTCTTTACTTCGCTGCTTTTTTCTGCCATAATCCAAATTCTAACAGTCTATTCAGCAGGACTATCAGCTGTGTCTCCACCTGACTTCTGATGGTCCCAACCCCATTTATAAGGCCAGAAATCCCCCTGATTAAACCTGACAGGGCTCACCTGTGAAGTGGAGACCATTTCAGGTGACGACCTCTTGAAGCTCATCAAGAGGATGCAGAGTGTGTGAAGCAGTAATCAGAGCAAAAGGAGGCTACTTTGAAGAAACTACAATATAAGACATTTTTTCAGTTGTTTCACACTTTTTTGTTAAGTATATAATTCCACATGTGTTAATTCATAGTTTTGATGCCTTCAGTGTGAATCTACAATTTTCGTAGTCATGAAAATAAAGATAACTCTTTGAATGAGAGGGTGTGTCCAAACTTTTGGTCTGTACTGTATATACACATATATATACACGTATGTATATATATACACGTATGTATATACGTACACACACACACACACACACACACATATATGATCGATGAAATACTACAACAAAGCCAGGACGACAGATCAGCGGGAAGATTCCTCCATCTCCCCAACAATCCGAGATTGGGTACCAAGCCCCAAGAGATACTAACAGCCTCAACAGAAGAGCTGCTGACCTGAGAAGGAGGATCGTGAACCAACTGGAAACCTGGAGCCTCCGACAAATACCGAAGCTGAGTTGTCAAGTACCTTCAGAAGATCTGCTAGAAGATGTGAATGCTGCGATAAGAACCATCCCTACAGGGACCATCACTGAGACCAGCAAGCTGATTCACAGTAGAGTAACAGTAATCCTTGAAATACTGGGATATAAGATCGGTAAAGGGCATAAGAAGCACTACCCTCCATGGAACAGACGGTTAGAGGCCATGATAAAGGCGACACAGACAGTCAGTCAGCTAGCTGAGCTGCAGAAGGGTAACATGGTGAATAAAGGGATACCCAGGAAATACAACAAGCTCTCCATACCTGAAGCACTCGAAACTGCCAAACAGAGTCTAACAGCTCTGGCCACCCGGCTGAAGAGATACACCAAGGAGGTAGAGGCCAAGAGAATAAACAAGATGTTCTCCACTCAACCAGCCAAGGTGGACTCTCAGTGGCAGGGAAGCAACAGCAGCCAGTCAGACCCACCAAGAGCTGAGATGGAAAGATACTGGAGGGGCATCACACAACACCGATGCCCAGTGGCTAGTGGACCTAAGAACTGACCACGACTGCCTCCCAGAACAAGAACCAGTAACCATCTCAATAACAGACATCCAAGAAAGAGAGTCAAAGATGAAGAGCTGGACAGCACCGGGCCCCAATATGATCCATACATACTGGCTGAAGAAGCTAACAGCACTCCATGAACGCCTAGCAGCACAGATGAACCAGCTGCTGAGGGATGGGACCCACCCAGAGTGGTTGACTGAAGGCAGGACTGTCCTAATCATGAAGGACCCTCAGAAGGGACCCATCCCATCCAACTACCAACCGATAACCTGTTTCTGTACAACATGGAAGCTCAGGCATCATGGCAGCTAAGATGAGTAGGCATATAGTTCAATAGCACAGTAAGGAATTGGCAGTAACACCAGAGGAGCCAAGCACCAGCTACTGGTTGACAGAGCAGTCCACAGAGACTGGAAGAACAGGCAGACCAACCTGTGCACTGCCTGGATTGACAACCAGAAAGCCTATGACTCAATGCCACACACATGGATACTGGGATGTCTGGAACTATACAGGATCAACAGGACACTAAGAGCCTTCATCAAGAACTCAATGGGAATGTGGAAGACAACCCTGAAGGCCAACTCCAAGCCAATCACCGAAGTTAACATCAAGTGCGGCATATACCAAGGGGATACACTGTCACCACTGCTGTTCTGCATAGGCCTGAACCCCCTCAGCCAGATCATCACAAAGATTGGTTACGGATACCATTTCCGAAGTTGGGCAACAATCAGCCACCTGCTCTACATGGATGACATCAAGCTGTACGCCAGGAATGAGCGAGAAATCGACTCACTGCTCCACACCACCAGGATCTACAGCGATGACATAGGGATGTCATTCGGGCTCGACAAATGTGGCCAGATGGTCTCAAAGAGGGGCAAGATGATCAGAACTGAGGGGGTGGACTTACCAGAGGGCAGGATAGGAGACATCCAAGACAGCTACAAGTACCTTGGTATCCTACAGGCGAATGGAAATCATGAGGAGGCTGCAAGCAAGTGAACCACAGCCAAATACCTCCAGAGAGTAAGGCAAGTCCTGAGAAGTCAGCTGAATGGTAAGACCAAGGTCTGAGCCATCAACATGTACGCACTACCAGTCATCAGATACCCCGCTGGGATCATAAGCTGGCCAAAGGAGGAGATAGAAGCCACAGATATCAGGACAAGAAAGCTCCTCACCATGCATGGAGGATTTCACCCCAAGTCCAGCACCCTGAGGCTGGACACTAAGCGGAAAGAGGGAGGCCGAGGACTAGTTAGCATCAGAGCCACTGTCCAGGATGAAACATCGAAACTCCGAAAGTACATCAGGAAGATGGCCCCCAAAGACGAACTGCTCAGTGAATGCCTCAGACAGCAGAAACCTGAAGAGAGTGAGGAAGATGAGGAGACCACATGGAGGAACAAGCCCCTACACGACATGTACCACCGCCAGATACAGGAAGTGGCTGATATCACAAAGACGTACCAATGGCTGGACAAAGCTGGACTGACAGACAGCACAGAGGCACTGATCATGGCAGCACAAGAACAAGCCCTAAGTACCAGGGCCATAGAGGCCAGAATCTACCAGAGTAGATCTGATCCAAGGTGCAGGCTGGGTAAAGATGCCCCGGAGACAGTCCAGCACATAGTAGCAGGGTGGAAGATGCTAGCAGGATTAGCATACATGGAGAGGCACAACCAAGTGGCTGGGATAGTGTACAGGAACATCTGCACCCAGTATAGACTAGAAGTACCCAAATCCCAATGGGACATACCACCAAAGGTGGTGGAGAACAACAGGGCTAAGATCCTGTGGGACTGCAGCGTCCAGACAAACAGCTGCTGGCTAACCAACCAGACATAGTGGTGGTGGACAAAGAGCAGAAGAGGGTGGTGGTGATGGATGTGGAGATACCAGCTGACGCCAACATCAGGAAGAAGGAGCACGAAAAGGTTGAGAGGTATCAAGGGCTGAGAGAACAGCTGGAACAGATGTGGAAGATCAAGGCTAATGTGGTCCCCGTGGTAGTAGGAGCATTCGGGGCGGTGACCCCCAACCTGGGAGAACGGCTCCAGCAGAACCCAGGAACCACATCTGAAGCCTCAGTCCAGAAGAGCGCAGTCCTAGGAACAGCTAAGATACTGAAGAACCCTCAAACTCCAGGACTCTGGTGGAGGACCTGAGCTTGAGAAGGACAAGGATACCACCCTAAGAGGGTGAGAGGGCCGGTTTATATATATATATATATATATATATATATATATGTGTGTGTGTGTGTATGTGTGTGTATGTGTGTGTGTGTGTGTGTGTGTGTGTGTGTGTGTGTGTGTGTGTGAACAAGGCAGCATTGAGTACATCTTCACTCTTCACTCATTGCATGGCCACAACTAAAGTAGGGCCAAAGGTTTTACATGCAAACAGACTGACAGAAGAGCTACCAGCGCCACATACAGTACCTAACCCCAACCGTGTCGTAGCAGGATAGAAGGGTTATATAACAAGTTCAGCAGCAAAACTAATATCAAAATTGGAAAATTCACCTTTTTTTAGCCAAACTTTCAAGAGATTTGGGGTTTTGTGGAATCCTCCCATCAAGAGACAACACTGACAACCATCACACCAACTCTGAAGCTCCAAAGTGAAATAGTTCAAATAAAAGAAAACAAAAGTGTGATGTGAACGGACGGAAGGATGGACGGACGGACAAATGGAAAGACAGACACATGGAGCTATGTTGTAATGGGGTTATAATAAACTGACTCACCAACATACAGGCACGCAGAATATGTGTGTGAATAACGTGACTGATTCCTGGTCTGTTTGGTGTGACTGCTGCAGGATAGCTGCTGCCTCCCTCTGTGCTTTCTGACCACAGTGAAAATGCTTAACGCCAACAAATGTTTGGAAGATTATTAAATCCATCTTTATTCAATAAATTTAGACTTTTGAACTTAACAGCGCTCTGGAATTATTGAAAATGTTTGGATCATACAAGTCGGACACAGTCCTACACAGCTGCCATGCACCATACACTAGGATTGAACGATATGTCAAAATAAAGCAACTGGTCATCATCAGCACAACAACCGGCGATTGGTGATGTATTGGTGCAGGTGTGTGTGTGCGGCATAGTCTTTACAGCAATCACAGACTCTGGTTTGGTTGGAATAAACCCTTAATTCACAGACTTAGATGTGAATGTATGCCACCTCTGCATATTGCCTCTGAAAATAAGCCTTTTCAGAATAAATGCTTGTGACTGTCAGCTGAGGACAGTTTCAGTCATCTACCTGTCTGTACCCTCCGCCTCCTTCCCTCCTGCTTGTCCAATCAGTCTGCTCCTCCACCCTTCTGGATGAAACAAATCACACATTATTGATGATTGACTGATTACTATAAATTGCATCTGAAGGCGTTCACACCTGAGTGGTCGCTGTGGCGCCGTTGGTCACAGCCGTCGTGTGTTTGCTGATGAGCGTTTCGTGAGGCGGCATTCCTGAATGTCCCCAGGCAGACCGGACAGCTGAATGGCCTGGACGCTGCCACCTTCTTCTTCTCCTGTTTCTGTTCCTCCTCCCTTCTCCTCCTCCTCTTGCTCTTGCAGTGGCTCCTCCAGTGGGGCTCCAGCTCCTCCCAGCTGGCGGCCATCCAGCTGCAGCAGATGCAGCTGAACCCACCAGCCGCCCGATGAGACCGGACGTGGACATCCAGCAGCCGCCTGGACGGCAGCATCACAGAGCACTGGAGACACGCCAGCCTCCGCCTGCCGGATGAAGAAGTCCTTGTCTCGCTCTGCTTCACGCTGCTGGGCTGCGAGCGGCGGGGGGAGTGGTCAGGTGGAGGGTGGAGGGGTCGGAAGGAGGTGGCAGGAGGAGGATGAAGAGGAGGGGGAGGAGGAGGAGGAAGAGGAAGAGGCTTGGTGTTTGAGATGCGACACAATCCCAGAGTCATGAGGTGAGCGGACTGTGCCATCTCCTCCTGGGTGGAGGGGGAGTCGATGGGACAGGACAGATCCACTGAGGCCCCCTTCAGAGTGAACATGGAGGACTCCTCCTCCACCATGTCCTCCTCCTCTGCCTCTTCCTCCTCCTGCTCCTCCTCGAACAGAGTACTCACCTGCACACACAGCACAGTACATCACGTTACATCCACAAAGATGGAGATGTCCTCAATCAATCTATCAATCTATCCATCCATCTATCATCTATCTATCCATCTATCTACCCATCCATATATCTATCCATCCGTCTATCTACCCATCCATCTATCTATCCATCTATCTATCATCTATCATCCATCTATCTACCCATCCATCTATCTATCCATCTATCATCTATCATCCATCTATCTATCATCCATCTATCTATCCATCTATCCATCTATCCATCCGTCTATCTATCCATCCATGCATCTAGCTAACTACATATAACTAGCTAACTACACCGTACTAGCTAGCTACATCTTGCTAGCTAACTACATCTAACTAGCTAACTACACCGTACTAGCTAGCTACATCTAGCTAGCTAACTACACTGTACTAGCTAGCTACATCTTGCTAGCTAGCTACATCTAGCTAGCTAACTACACCGTACTAGCTAGCTACATCTTGCTAGCTAACTACATCTAACTAGCTAACTACACCGTACTAGCTAGCTACATCTTGCTAGCTAACTACATCTAACTAGCTAACTACACCGTACTAGCTAGCTACATCTAGCTAGCTAACTACACTGTACTAGCTAGCTACATCTTCTAGCTAGCACATCTAGCTAGCTAACTACACCGTACTAGCTAGCTACATCTTGCTAGCTAACTACATCTAACTAGCTAACTACACCTTACTAGCTAACTACTTCTAACTAGCTAACTACACCTTACCAGCTAACTACATCTAACTAGCTAACTACACCATACCAGCTAACTACATCTAACTAGCTAACTACACCTTACTAGCTAACTACATCTAACTAGCTAATTCTCTTACAAACACTGTTTGGAATAGTTTGGAAAAGGCACAATGTGCATGTTTTTACAGTGAATCAATTGATTGTTGATGTTACCAATCATTGATTAAAGAAGGTGTTAATCTGTATCCCTATAGCGCACATTTGGTCATTATACAGCCCTCGTGATGGTTCTGCTTGGCTGCAAGGTCTCAGTCAAACCACACAATTTTACCGACAAAGCTTTAAAAAAAATTAAAAACAAATTAAAAATAAGGAAAAAAACTTTTATTTTGAAATGCTGATGTATTGTTAGCGAGCTTCTTCCTGTCACACTTGACATTGATGTAAAATGACCTGAGTGATGTCTGAAGCAGCGTCACCTGCTGAGGCTGCAGTGTTGTTAACTTAGTGACTTCGTCTCTGTATTTAAGGAGTTTTCAGACCCTCCAGAGACTCTGTGTCAAAACACTGACTCTGGTGTTACTGGAGACGTTTAGAGACCGTGATGTGAAAGCAGGCTTCGTTCGTACTCTTCTCAACGAGCAGCGGGTGCTCGTTAAGTTAAATGTTAACTTAAATGTTAAATTTAAGTGTTTTTGTTAAGGTAAAGGTTAATTAAGTGTTCATGTTAAGTTAAATGTTAAATTAAGTGTCAATGTTTAGTTAAATGTAAGTGTTAATGTTAAGTTAAATGTTAAATCAAGTGTTAATGTTTAGTTAAATGTAAGCATTAATGTTAAGTTAAATAAGATAAGAAGATAAGATAAGATGAACCTTTATTAATCCCCGTAGGGAAATTCAGTTTTATATATTTAAATGTTAAATTAAGTGTTAATATTAAGTTAAATGTAAGTGTTGATATTAGGTTAAATGTAAGTGTTTATGTTAAATGCAACCGTTTATGTTAAGTTGAATGTTAAATTTAGTGTTGATATTAAGTTAAATGTTAAATGTAAGTGTTTATGTTAAATGTAACTGTTTATTTTAAGTTGAATGTTAAATTAAGTGTTAATGTTAAGTTAAATGTTAAATTAAGTGTTAATGTTAAGTTAAATGTAAGTGTTGATATTAAGTTAAATGTTAAATGTAAGTGTTTATGTTAAATGTAACTGTTTATTTTAAGTTGAATGTTAAATTAAGTGTTAATGTTAAGTTAAATGTTAAATTAAGTGTTAGTGTTAAGTTAAATGTAAGTGTTGATATTAAGTTAAATGTTAAATGTAAGCATTTATGTTAAGTTAAATGTTAAATTAAGTGTCAATGTTAAGTTAAATGTTAAATTAAGTGTTAATGTTGAGTTCAATTATTAAATGTAAGTGTTAATGTTAGATTTTAAATTTAAGTGTTTTTGTTAAGTTAAATGTTAAATATAAGTGTTAATGTTAAGTGAAATGTTAAATTAAGTGTTCCCAAATTTCCCTCCGGGGATTAATAAAGGTTCATCTTATCTTATCTTAATGTTGACTTAAATTTTAAATGTAAGTGTTAATGTTAATGTTAATGTCAGTGTTAATGTTAAGTTAAGTGTTAAGTTTAGTTAATGGAAACATTCCTCCCCTAACCAGTCAGTCCTGTACGGTTCATAGACTCCTCTATATAAAGTCAGTTGATCAATAATCTGCTGTCTGGAGAGATTTTCAGTAGAATCAATGCTGATCAATCAGAATAACAGAATGTTTCCTGTAGTGATCAATAGAGGTGATGGCAGTACCTGTCACAGCTGATACTATTACTAATGTTACTAATGATACCTGAACATGCATGTACTGCATGTATTATTATTATTGTTGTTATTACATTGTTATTGTTGTCATTATTGTTATTTTATTATTATTATTAATAATAATGATGATGTTGTTGTTATTATTATTAGGATTATTCACTTTATTCCACTGTGTGAATGTGTTCCTCTACAGCTGCACTCTCCACCAGCTTCACACTGTTGTTGTTTGCTGTCAGTTCTTCTTCTCTGCTCTAAAACAGTAGCAGCCGGTGGCAGCCATGATACCTCCAGGCCACAGCACAGTGAAGCCTGTTGTTGTGGAGCGGAGGACAGCTGATTTATCGTTACATAAGCTCATCTTTTTCTGATGCTGATTTTTGGGCAGCACTGGATGCATAACAACTCTGGTTACTCTGATGTGTTCACGAGTTGTTTGAGTGTGCGTTCGGTGTGTCACCTCACAGGTGTGTGCGACCTGCAGCCCCCCCTCAGTGTTGATGTCACAGGTGGGCGGGCTCATGTTGTCAAGTATGTTGTAGAGCAGGAAGTCCTCATCCTCATCGCTCTGCTTCGACTCTCCGTTCAGATCCAACCGATACGGTGACGCCCCCTGTTGGAGTCCCGTCTCACCTCTGTCCTCAGCCCCGCCCCCTCCATCGTGCCTGAACAACAGGTGGCTGCCGATGGACGCCTTAAGGCCGCAAGTGAATTGACAGAGTTTACAGCGATAAAGTTCCACCAGGAAGGACTCAACCAGACCACCCGCCAGACCCTCCACCTCCCCGCAGTACAGACTGGACCTCACAGCCCCGCCCACCACCTGCAGCATCACAGGACTGATGTCACGGTACCGCTGCTTCACCGCCGACATTGCCACAACATCCCGGGCAGCAGAGGGTGCTCCCTGAAACCAGGAGACCAGGAGAGTTCATTCAGAGAACATTCAGTCTACGGGACACACTGACATCTTAGTTCTCTCTGGGGGCGGTTACACCAACCGAAGCTCCGCTATCATTGGTCAGAGCTGTGATGACATTGCTCATCAAGGCTTCCCATTGGATGTCGGCCCAACAAACCATCTGAAGACAGTCAGCATCAGCTTTTACTGACATATAGGTCGGTAAAGTTAGCAAGATATTGACAGATTCAACTAGATCAATAACTCAGAAGATTAAGATTAACGTATTTAAAACACCAACCAGGCCTCTTTCTAACCGCAGTGAGGTAGACAACCAGCGACAAGCTCATTTCACCTGGTCACAACTCTAACTTCAGATATTTGAAAAGAACAATGGGGATATCGACAACTGAGGGGAATTACATGTATTTTGGACTGGGACTTAGACCAGTCCTTATTCAGCTTCAGGTATCCGTAGTGAGAAACTACGTACCGGTACACATGAATGCCATCGGTTACTAGTACTAGTACTAGTTAACAGAATTCGTAACATTTAGAATCAGAGTTTTGATTAGTCAGAATGACGTTGCAGATATCTCTAATGGATATCAATATATCTAACTATTTATGCCAAACTAAACACACTCGCAGCTCTTTAAAACGTTACAAACACGTCCTGACCGTGGCACTGCTGAAAGATAACGGGCTGACATGATGCTAGCATGTAGCTAGCAGCGAGCTAACCACAGTTCCTGAGCCGGAGCAAACACGTTAGCAGAAGCTAAGCAGCCGTTTGTTCCGCGTCATCACTGTGTCACGTTTTCACAGAGCGAGGACACGTGACAAGCAGGTGTTTATTAAATTACAGGTGAAATATAAAACTCACCTGCTGCTACAATCACAACGCTGCTGCTTACTTCCGCTTTTCTTCCTCTACGGTTTATACGTGCCGCTCGATCGCTTCTACCGCCACCTGGAGGCGAGAAGGAGGAGGACACGAACAAGGCAACAACTATTAAAATAACACCTACTCGTTTAATACAAGGCAATAACTATTAATGAAAATACAATAATTAAAATAAAATAAAATAAAAAAAATCTGCTTTAATCTATGTAGCTGTTGACACCAGACAGAAATACCCCATATAAAGATGAGGACACTTTCTACACTGAGACCGTGGACACAGAAGACACTGAGGTCTCTTGTTAATGATGTGGCTGGTGTTGGTGTCCCACTTCAGAACATGGTGTATGGTGGAGACGAAGGATGAAGACTCTAACCTCTCGCTAAGGTGAAATTTGTGAAACCCTGTCTCGGTTCAGGACTCGGAGACAGACTGAAACGTGTCCTCTGCTAGTAAAGTGCAGGAATGTTTTTAGTGTTCAGGAGAAGAGTGTCAGGTTTCAGAGCCTCGGGCTTCGGGGCCTCTAAGAACCTGCAGGACCACATTCAGGACCTGCAGGACAGAGACGCCCCTCTGAACACACCCAGACTTCTCCCTGTCCTGGTTCCTTATTTGTGATCTAGTTTTTAGCAATTGTGAGGTTTGTGCTTGGGACTTCAAAATAAAAGTCTGTTAATGAGAGAAACTGGGCTGAGAAGAAGAAAAAGAAGAAGACGAAGGAAGAGAACAGCAAAACAAAACAAAAACAATATAACAACTACACCACAATAACAACAACAACAATAACAACAATAATAACAGCAACAACAATGACAATAACAACCAAATTAACACAACAACAACAACAGTAGCAACAAGAACAACACAACAGCAACAACACAACAACAAATGAACCAAATGAAGGTCCGAGCCAGTGTGAATCAATTAGAACCAGTGTAAATCAATCAGAACCAGTGTGAATCAATCAGAACCAGTGTGAACCAATTAGAACCAGTGTGAATCAATTAGAACCAGTGTGAATCAATCAGAACCAGTGTGAACCAATTAGAACCAGTGTGAATCAATTAGAACCAGTGTGAATCAATCAGAACCAGTGTGAATCAATCAGAACCAGTGTGAACCAATTAGAACCAGTGTGAATCAATCAGAACCAGTGTTAACCAATTAGAGCCAGTGTGAATCAATCAGAACCAGTGTTAACCAATTAGAACCAGTGTGAATCAATTAGAGCCAGTGTGAATCAATCAGAACCAGTGTGAATCAATCAGAGCCAGTGTGAATCAATTAGAACCAGTGTGAATCAATCAGAACCAGTGTAATCAATCAACCATGTAATCAATAGCCAGTGAACAATTAGAACCAGTGAACAATTAGAACCAGTGTGAATCAATCAGAACCAGTGTGAACCAATTAGAACCAGTGTGAATCAATTAGAACCAGTGTGAATCAATCAGAGCCAGTGTGAATCAATTAGAACCAGTGTGAACAATTATAACCAGTGTAATCAATCAGAGCCAGTGTGAATCAATTAGAACCAGTGTAATCAATTATAACCAGTTGAATCAATCAGAGCCAGTGTAATCAATTAGAACCAGTGTGAACAATCAGAACCAGTGTGAATCAATTAGAACCAGTGTAATCAATTATAACCAGTGTGAATCAATCAGAGCCAGTGTAATCAATTAGAACCAGTTAATCAATTAAACCAGTGTAATCAATTAAATCAGTTTAACCGCTAACCAGTTTAACCAGAGAACCATAAACCAGTTTAACCAATGTGAATATAAAGTCCAAAACTGTGGGAACAACGAGGCCCATTCCTTTATTTCGGCTGAACACTGAAAATATATAAATATAATATGTATACATATACTGTGTGTATACATGAATTTACATAAATATATATAGACAGTGCCCATCATTATTATTATTACTATTACTATATTAAATACATACCGTATATACGATAGTGTATACATATAGGCCTACAGCAGGCGGTCTGGTGTACAGCTGGACGTTAAATTAAGGTGGCTTTGGAGAGTTTCAGTGTGATGAATGTAACAGCTGAGCTGGGTCCACAGGCCGGATGATCGTTATCACCATGGCAACACGTGTGAGGACACGTCCTGTTTGTCCTGCAGCTGCTTGTTAACATGTCAAAGACAAACAACTGCAGACGCTGTCCCACCTTAAGTCACTGATCCGCCTTAAGAGAACCTGATGGATCCCCATCAGTACCAACCAGGTCAGACTACTACTACTACTACTACTACTAGTACTACTACTTTCTGAGACCTTTACACTACACTAGTGATCAACATGAATGAATGAAGAACGCAGAAATCTACAAATGTGAAAAGTTTTTGATCCCAAATCCCAGCAGGTCCTCTTCTGTGGTGTTCCTCCAGGTCTTGGTGTCTTAGTGTGGTATTTTGGAGGACTATTGATCAGTGGTAGAAAATTGTTTAAACAACTTAACCTGCAGCTTTAATTCATTCACTCATTGATTGATGTTTATTTCTGATTAATAACTAGAACATCTGGACCCTCCGAGCTGAGCAGCATCTCAGATTAATCTCCAGGTTCCAGCTTTCAGATGATGTCCACTGCTGCCCTGCTGTCTCCCCGTAATGACCCCCTGGATCCTCTGAAGACCCCCGGACCCCACTAAAGACCTCCTGGACTCCTCTAATGACCCCCTAGATCCCCTAAAGACTTCCTGCTGGGTGGAGGTCTGCTGGGACCCTTACTGGTGTGTTTTTAAAGAAAATAAAGAAACAACAGAGCTCTCTGTGTTTTCAACCTTTTGTCTTGTGAACTTTGGCGTCGCCGAGTTTCTTACCTGCAGGGCGTCAGCCAATCAGCATGTAGCAGGTGGGCCTGCATGTCAGGACGGACAGACGGGTCCTGTTCAGGACAGAATTACCTGAAACCGGAGCCGGGCCACGATTGGCCGCAGCCCGACAGCAGCCGGGCTGCCATTGGCTGCAGCCGGCAGCCGGTCGGCGTATAAATGAGTGGAGGGCCGTGAAATCCCCCTCTTCTTCTTCTTCTTCGTCTTCGTCAGCTGAAGCTCTGCAGAGACCACAAACACAGTAAGAGTCCCTTTAGTCTGTTTCTCTACCTCCGTCTGCTCTCTCTTCACCGATCTGTTCATCTGCTGACCAACTGCTGCAGCAGACTACATCTGTAGTATATGCTCTCTCTCTCTACATATATATGTCTATATATATATATATATATATATATATATATATATAGACGTGTATATATATACATATATATATACGTATATATATATATGTTTATATATATATGTATATATATACACGTATATATACACGTATATATATATACGTATATATATGTATATATATATACACGTCTATATATATATATATATAGATACATATATATATTCTATATATATGTCATATATATATATATATATATATATATATATATATATATATATATATATATATATATATATATATATATATATATATATGTCTATATATATAGACATATATATATATACATATGTGGAGTGCAGTTGGTGGCGGGGCTGGATGAACCAGTCTGAGGGCCTCAGCCCCCCCCCCCCCCCCCCCCCCCCCCCTTTACTTTAACTGGGTGGAGGAGGAACGAGGGGGGGCTGAGGCTTTTATTTTGTAAGTCAAAACTGATCATATGTCTGTGTGTCTCTGTGTGTGTCTCTGTGTGTGTCTCTGTGTGTGTCTGTGTGTGTGTCTCTGTGTGTGTCTCTGTGTTGTGTCTGTGTGTGTGTCTCTGTGTGTGTCTCTGTGTGTGTCTGTGTGTGTGTCTCTGTGTGTGTCTCTGTGTGCGTCTGTGTGTGTCTCTGTGTGTGTCTCTGTGTGTCTGTGTGTGTGTCTCTGTGTGTGTGTCTGTGTGTCTCTGTGTGTGTCTCTGTGTGCAGTCATGCCTAAGGAGAAGATTCATATCAACATCGTGGTCATCGGCCACGTGGATTCTGGGAAATCGACCACGACGGGTCACCTGATCTACAAGCTGGGAGGCATCGACAAGAGGACCATCGAGAAGTTCGAGAAGGAGGCAGCGGAGGTCAGTACTACACTCTACTACACAGTATGATACAGTACTACACTGTACTACAATGATATGATACAGTACTACACTGTATTACACAGTACTACACTTTACTGCACTGAAAGCTGAGAGAATTTTTGGACACAAACGGTATTTTATCAAAACATCAGTCAGGTTTCAGGAAACATCACAAAACTACGGCTGCTATTAATGTGAACGACATCGATGAGGCTTTGGACTGTAGAAAATATTGTGCGGCTGTTTTTGTTGATTTATCAAAAGCTTTTGACCCAGCTGACCGTGTCACTCTGGCAGATGGACCATCCAGCATCAGCTTATCCAGGTGTGCTGCAGGGTGCTTTTCTAATTACCTGTCTGCCAGAACTCAGTGTGTTCAGTTTACTGGATCGTCATCTTCCTTTCTCCCTGTGTCTAAAGGCGTCCCCCAGGGTCCGATACTAGGACCGCTGCTGTCTAAAGGCGTCCCCCAGGGTCCCATACTGGGACCGCTGCTGTCTAAAGGCGTCCCCCAGGGTCCCATACTGGGACCGCTGCTGTCTAAAGGCGTCCCCCAGGGTCCCATACTGGGACCGCTGCTGTCTAAAGGCGTCCCCCAGGGTCCCATACTGGGACCGCTGCTGTCTAAAGGCGTCCCCCAGGGTCCCATACTGGGACCGCTGCTGTCTAAAGGCGTCCCCCAGGGTCCCATACTAGGACCGCTGCTGTCTAAAGGCGTCCCCCAGGGTCCCATACTAGGACCGCTGCTGTATAAAGGCGTCCCCCAGGGTCCAATAGTAGGACCGCTGCTGTCTAAAGGCGTCCCCCAGGGTCCCATACTAGGACCCCTGCTGTCTAAAGGCGTCCCGCAGGGTCCCATACTAGGACCGCTGCTGTCTAAAGGCGTCCCCCAGGGTCCCATACTAGGACCCCTGCTGTCTAAAGCGTCCCCCAGGGTCCCATACTAGGACCCCTGCTGTCTAAAGGCGTCCCGCAGGGTCCCATACTAGGACCGCTGCTGTCTAAAGGCGTCCCGCAGGGTCCCATACTAGGACCCCTGCTGTCTAAAGGCGTCCCGCAGGGTCCCATACTAGGACCCCTGCTGTCTAAAGGCGTCCCGCAGGGTCCCATACTAGGACCGCTGCTGTCTAAAGGCGTCCCCCAGGGTCCCATACTAGGACCCCTGCTGTCTAAAGGCGTCCCGCAGGGTCCCATACTAGGAACGCTATATATATATATATCTATATATATAAACAATCTATGTGATAACTTATCAAATGCTGATATCCATTTTTATGCGGATGATCCAGTTATCTATTGCTCATCTCCCTCAGTAGTACAGACCCTTGAATTCCTGCAGTCTGCATTTAATGTGGTTCAGTCTTGTTTAACTGAACTTAAACTGGTGTTAAATGCAGACAAATCCAAAACGATGCTTTTTTTCATATGGCAAACAATAACCATCTGATCTCCCCGGGGTCTCAACTGCTCAAGGGTTTCATATTGAACTGGTCCCAACTCATACGTATTTATGGATCCTTATTGATCACAATTTGACTTTCACCTCACACATTGAAAATCTGGCGTCCACATTGAAAATTAAATTGAGGTTCTTTTTTAGAAACAAATCCTGTTTCTCCTCCAGGTGAGGAAATACCTGATTTCAGTAACGGTGCCTTCGTATCTGTGTACAAACCACAATCAATATGGCCTCCAGATGTTGGTCCCAGAGGTTAGAACACAGCGAGGATAAAAAGCCTTTAAATATGCTGCTGCTTCACCAGAAGGACCTGAAACTATCCGAGTTCATCACTATGGGAGAACTGAAGTCCATTTTAAAGAATGGAGAAAGTAGCACTGTTGATCGATGTCACTGCTCCTGATTTTTCTCATTGAATTATTTTGATATTGACCAGTTTGTGCAGGACAGCTGTTGTTGTGTTACATACATAACTGCATATATTTGTTTACTCGTGGTGTGTGACTGCTGTGTTTGTTTGTATTGTTTGTCTTTATTGTTGTAACAGTGTTTGTGCTGCCGTCTGGGCAGGGCACTCTGGGAAATCTCAACACATTACGACACAGTACTACACCATACTACACTGTAACAGACAGGACTACAGTACTACACAGTACTACACCATAATACATCATACTATAAAATACTACACTGTAATACACCATATTACACTGTACTACAACATACTGCACTGTAATACGCCTTAATAGACAGTACTACACAGCAGTAAACAGTATAGTATCAAGACATTAGAGACTCTGAGTACTTTAAAAGTACTATGCAATTTTCATTTATTAATCTTATTATTATTACACAGTAGTACACAGTCTCAACCTTAGCATCAACACCTACAGTCTGTTGTGGTGTTACTGTAGTACTGCGGTACTTCAGTACTTCACCATAGTACTGTAGCATATTTCAGTGAAGTCTGTACAAGCATCTGATTGGCTGTCATGTTACCATGGTTACAGATAGGAAAGAGCTCCTTCAAGTACGCCTGGGTGATGGACAAACTGAAATCAGAGCGTGAGCGTGGCATCACCATCGACATCGCGCTCTGGAAGTTTGAGACCGAGAAGTTCTACGTCACCATCATAGATGCACCAGGACACCGGGACTTCATCAAGAACATGATCACCGGAACCTCCCAGGTCCAACCCACTTCCTCTGATGTCACAGGACGCTAGGCTAACTCTCTATCGTCAATTATAGTCAGTGATGCTAGGCTAACTCTCTATCATCGAGTATAGTCAGTGATGCTAGGCTAACTCTCTAGCATAGATTATATTCAGTGATGCTAGGCTAACTCTGTAGCATAGATTATATTCAGTGATGCGAGGCTAACTCTCTATCATAGCTCCTATTCAGTGATGCTAGGCTAACTCTCTTGCATAGATTATATTCAGTGATGCGAGGCTAACTCTCTATCATAGCTCCTATTCAGTGATGCTAGGCTAACTCTCTAGCATAGATTATATTCAGTGATGCTAGGCTAACTCTCTAGCATAGATTATAGTCAGTGATGCTAGGCTAACTCTCTATCATCGATTATAGTCAGTGATGCTAGGCTAACTCTCTAGCATAGATTATAGTCAGTGATGCTAGGCTAACTCTCTATCATCGATTATAGTCAGTGATGCTAGGCTAACTCTCTATCATCGATTATAGTCAGTGATGCTAGGCTAACTCTCTAGCATAGATTATATTCAGTGATGCTAGGCTAACTCTCTGTCATAGCTCCTATTCAGTGATGCTAGGCTAACTCTCTAGTATAGATTATATTCAGTGATGCTAGGCTAACTCTGTAGCATAGATTATATTCAGTGATGCGAGGCTAACTCTCTATCATAGCTCCTATTCAGTGATGCTAGGCTAACTCTCTAGCATAGATTATATTCAGTGATGCGAGGCTAACTCTCTATCATAGCTCCTATTCAGTGATGCTAGGCTAACTCTCTAGCATAGATTATATTCAGTGATGCTAGGCTAACTCTCTATCATCGATTATAGTCAGTGATGCTAGGCTAACTCTCTAGCATAGATTATAGTCAGTGATGCTAGGCTAACTCTCTATCATCGATTATAGTCAGTGATGCTAGGCTAACTCTCTATCATAGCTCCTATTCAGTGATGCTAGGCTAACTCTCTAGCATAGATTATAGTCAGTGATGCTAGGCTAACTCTCTATCATCGATTATAGTCAGTGATGCTAGGCTAACTCTCTGTCATAGCTCCTATTCAGTGATGCTAGGCTAACTCTCTATAAAAAATAAATTTAATAAAGTTAAGCTAACTCTTTAACATAAATTATATTCAATGATGCGAGGCTAACTCTCTATCATAGCTCCTATTCAGTGATGCGAGGCTAACTCTCTATCATAGCTCCTATTCAGTGATGCTAGGCTAACTCTCTAGCATAGATTATAACACTAACTCATATATTATAGTCAGTGATGCTAGGCTAACTCTCTAGCATAGATTATAGTCAGTGATGCTAGGCTAACTCTCTATCATCGATTATAGTCAGTGATGCTAGGCTAACTCTCTAGCATAGATTATATTCAGTGATGCTAGGCTAACTCTCTGTCATAGCTCCTATTCAGTGATGCTAGGCTAACTCTCTAGTATAGATTATATTCAGTGATGCTAGGCTAACTCTCTATCATAGCTCCTATTCAGTGATGCTAGGCTAACTCTCTGTCATAGATCCTATTCAGTGATGCTAGGCTAACTCTCTAGCATAGCTCCTATTCAGTGATGCTCGGCTAACTCTCTAGCATAGATTATATTCATTGATGCTAGGCTAACTCTCTATCATAGCTCCTATTCAGTGATGCTAGGCTAACTCTCTAGCATAGATCATATTCAGTGATGCTAGGCTAACTCTCTAGCATAGATCATGTCTAGTGATGCTAAGCTCCATGCTACCAGTTTAGCCCATTCTGATACAGGATGTTAACGTTGCTGATGATGTCATTGCAGGCTGACTGTGCCGTGTTAATCGTGGCGTCAGGGATCGGAGAGTTTGAGGCAGGAATCTCTAAAAACGGTCAGACGCGTGAACATGCTCTGCTAGCATATACCCTGGGTGTCAAACAGCTGATTGTGGGCGTCAACAAGATAGACACTGCCGAGTACAAGGAGTCACGCTTCAACGAGATTGTGAAGGAGGTCTCAAGTTACGTCAAGAAGACCGGATACAACCCACAGGCTGTGGCATTCGTCCCAATCAGCGGCTGGCATGGAGACAACATGATCGAGCCCTCAAATAAAGTAAGGAACATGACTGCTCAGTTAACCCTTAATTATCCCTTAGCCCTTTAATGTAGAGCCAGACACTGAACAGCATTCCAATGGCATGATTACGATATGTATCATAAATGTAGTTTTAAGGTAAAAGTTAAGTGGTTGTGTCTCTCCACAGATGCCGTGGTATAAAGGATGGTCTATCACCAGGAAAGAAGGAAACGCCAGCGGGAAGACTCTGATGGAAGCTCTGGACTCAATCCTTCCTCCTAAACGACCCACAGATCTCCCTCTGAGGATCCCTCTGCAGGATGTCTACAAGATCGGAGGTAACTACATTTACTCAAGTTCCACTCAAGTACAATTCACAGGCAGTTGTACTTTACATGGCATGAGATATTTAGGAGGACTCCTGATGCTGAACTAAAGTCCGCTGTTTGTCTGACATGCTATCATAGATCATGTTCAGTGATGCTAAGCTAACGTTCTATCATAGCTCCTACTCAGTGATGCTAGGCTAACACGGACTGTGGTCTGTGGTTTCAGGTATCGGGACAGTGCCAGTGGGTCGAGTGGAGACGGGGATCCTGAAGCCCGGCATGGTGGTGACCTTTGCCCCTCAGAATCTGAGTTCAGAGGTGAAGTCAGTGGAGATGCACCACGAGGCCCTGCCGGAGGCTTTACCCGGAGACAACGTCGGCTTCAACGTCAAAAACCTGTCCATCAAAGACATCAAACGAGGGAACGTAGCCGGAGACAGTAAAAACAAACCGCCGTGCGGAGCCAGTTCTTTCAAAGCTCAGGTCAGCCATCGTCCTCGTTCACACCTGCTGTTAAAATCCTGAGTGTCACATCACGCATGTTGCTGCCAGGTTCTTTCAGGGGCTTCGATTTGAAAGATAAATGTGCTGTTTTGTACTTTTCCTGCGAAAAGAGACTCGACCACGAAGTTGAAGTGGCGACGTGATTATGAATGGAAGTGTGTTGTGTGGTCAGGTGATCGTGTTGAACCACCCCGGGGAGATCCACGCCGGCTACGCCCCGGTGACCGACTGCCACACCGCCCACATCGCCTGCAAGTTCGGAGAGTTACTGGAGAAGATCGACCGGCGCAGCGGGAAGAAACTGGAGGACAACCCCAAGATGCTGAAAAGCGGAGACGCCGCCATCGCCAACATCATCCCATCCAAACCGATGGTGGTGGAGGCCTTCTCGGAGTTCCCGCCTCTGGGTGAGTAAAGGGTTAAAGGGTCAGCTGATCCTCATATCATATTCACATATTACAATCTATTCATTAATCATTAATCACAGGCATTAAAAGTCTTTGATTAAAGGAAATCAAAATGATTAGCTGAACAACCAAACACTACTAAATGGTTCACGATTAGTATTACTACTACTATTACTACTATTACTATTAGTTTTACCACTATTATCATTATTTCCAATGCTATTACTATGACTAATGTTAATGCTAATACTATTACTAATACTAATACCATTACTAATACTACTACTGCCGAATTTCCCTCTGGGGATTAATAAAGGTTCATCTTATCTTATCTTATCTTACTAACACTACTATTACTATTACTAATGCTAATACTAATACTATTGTTATTACTATTACTAATACTATCTTTTGAATCAACATATATTTGGATTGTTTAAATAAAATCATGTATGTATAAGTATAAATTTTAAAAAGGACATGACGATAATAAAAATGAAAAAATATTAATATCATGTTACTCTGTGTGGATTCATCATTTTACTGTTTGTTTTCTGCCATGTTGGTCTTCCAAAATAAGTCATTTCATGACGACATAATGATTCTGTGATAATTGTAATTACTGTACATAATAATAATAATAATGATAATAATAATAATACCTGAATTGATCTGTCCTCTCCATCAGGTCGTTTTGCGATGCGCGACATGAAGCAGACGGTGGCGGTCGGCGTGGTGAAGGACGTCGAAAAGACCGAGACATCGTCAAAGCTCACCAAATCTGCAGCCAAGAAGAAGTGATGTCACTTCCTGTCAGTCCATCTGTCAATCAATCAATCATCAATTAAACCTCAACAAACTGGAGGGCATGAGTCTGTGTTTTCATTGATCCACCTGACTTGTATCCATGGTAACCTGCATCTCACTGCCATAGATGTATAGACATAAATGTATCATATAGACATAGTGTATAGATTGTAGATGTCTATGTATATACGTCTACACACAGTTTGTCTATGCATATATGTCTAATATATGTAGTATGTCTATCTATATATATTTACATATATACAGTACGTCTGTATATACATGTCTTTACATACAGTACGTCTGTGTATACATCTCTGTATATACGGTATGTCTGTGTATACATCTCTGTATATACAGTACGTCTGTGTATACATCTCTGTATATACGGTATGTCTGTGTATACATCTCTGGATATACAGTACGTCTGTGTATACATCTCTGTATATACAGTACGTCTGCGTATACATCTCTGGATATACAGTACGTCTGTGTATACATCTCTGTATATACAGTATGTCTGTGTATACATCTCTGGATATACAGTACGTCTGTGTATACATCTCTGGATATACAGTACGTCTGTGTATACATCTCTGTATATACAGTATGTCTGTGTATACATCTCTGTATATACGGTATGTCTGTGTATACATCTCTGTATATACGGTTTTTGTTTTTTTTGATGTCTGTGTATACATCTCTGGATATACAGTACGTCTGTGTATACATCTCTGTATATACAGTATGTCTGTGTATACATCTCTGTATATACGGTATGTCTGTGTATACATCTCTGTATATACGGTATGTCTTTATACATCTCTCAGTACTCTGTGTATACATCTCTGGATATACAGTACGTCTGTGT